>VZSR01003807.1:35949618-35976885 GCA_013398615.1 Brachypodius melanocephalos
CTTAGAGCCTCTCACTTGTTTTGCTTTCAAACCACAACACTGATGAATAAATATTTTAGGGAGTCTCCTCTTCAAACTGTAGCAAAGCTGATGTGGACAGTATATAATTATTGTAGAAGAACTGAGTGATTACTATCAATCTGTCATTCAGTCTATAAACAATTAGAGTAGTGAGTGAAGCTGCTGAATCAGCTAATCATATGTTAAGTATTCACATTTTCCCTTTTCTTGTTTTTATGGTATTTTTCCCCCAGTTGTTACCTGAAATCAATAGGGTTTTTGCACTGACAATTGAAAATACTCCCTGAAATGCCCTGAGCTGCTATGCAGAAATTTCTTGCTATAGAGAAAGAAGAGCAACGCCAAGCTGAGTAAAGAAGTTCATTTTGTTCAGACAAGAAACAAAGTGCACTTTTTCTTTCCCTAAACAAAGCATTTTTAAGAGCAGGATAGAGGATGCTTAAATCAATAACCATTAAGAAGCACAAAGCTGCTAAAAGAATACATCTTTGGAGAAAGAAATTATCAGGCTCAGCACAGAAATTACTGGGTGAAATTCTATTTATGCAGGAGGGATCTAAATTAGATGATCCTAATAGGCCTTTTTGGCATTCCAGTCTGAAAAACTATGAAACACGAGAACAAAATAAATATCACTCATCCCTGTCACAGCTTTTACAGAACACTTCCTCAGTGACCAAAAACTTCATTCATTCACTTACTGCATTGAATTTATTGTTTTTCTACATATAGTTTATTAGATTAAGTTTTTCAAATTGTCAAAATCATGTTTTTGATGACTCAAATTCCAAGTCCTTCTCTTCTTGTCAAAGTGGAACATAGAAGAGTGTAAACACAATAGCCACACCAACTGACAACTTTGTCAAGAGCCTGAGGCAAAGAGGATAGAGGGACAGGACAGGTAAATAACATTACTGGGAGTAAAGGATGTTCCATAGACATGAGAGTGACCCCAAGAGCCTGGAAGCTTCCTCACAGGAAAAGGAAAGCCACAATCAACTGAGAGTACCCAAAGCTCAGGAGGCAAAAACCTGATCCTACAGATGCCTTTGGGAATTTTGCTGTTCATTGAGGTGAGCTATATACTATTAAATACTGAATAACTGCTTTAATTGCCACGTGAAAAGTGTTAAAACATGGAACTAGATCCTGCCTAGGTCAATACTAAAAGATTTATATAGTCAAGAAAATATGCAGCCTCAAACATCTGGAAATCTCACTCTCTGTCCAATAATGACTGGATTTCCAAGGTCTTCATAAAAATCCTATTTTTCTGTGAAAGATGGAGGGACCATCCCTTGCCATCTCTTCTTGGTAAAGGTAGCATTTCTCTTTCTGCCTGATGTGGGTGCTCTAGAGCTGCTACAAGAAAATGGGCTATGACATCCTACAGCCTGGCCTGTAGAAGAAGGTAAAACATTAATGGTCTCTGTGATGACTGTGAACAGTTAATTCCTCCCCAGTTCCCACCCTAGTGGGTTACCCTGCACTTGCCTCTAGAGCTAAGCAAATACTTGCAGGCCTTCCTCAGGACATTCCACCTCCTGTGGACAATACCCAGAGGATTCACAAACACTCCATACTTCCACTGGAACAGTTCAGGAGAGTTATGTTTTCCAGGAAACGCTCTCAGTGCTGTGCTTCTGTGTAGCTGACCAAGCATCAGGAGACTTTTATCAATGTACAGATATCAGTTTAACTTCTCTAAGTGCCTCTGCATCTTAGGGTTAAGAGCAGTATGACATAAGGCTCACATTTCTTCTTAAATTCCATAAAAAATATCTAAATACATGTAATCCCTCCAGAACATGATGACACAAAAGATATTGCTGTGCTCAGGGTCTAAGAATATATTGCTTCTCTTCACTGGTAATACATCAAAATCTTTAGAATTAGAAATAAATGCCCACACTTTTTTTTTTTTTTTTCTTACTTTTTTTCTTATTTTGGTCAATGTTACTTGCAAAAGACAAACCATGTATTGATCATTTGGATGGGGCAGTGCACTGTTCTGGGACATAGCATTTTCATGCCATAAATTGCATTCCAAAGCAAATGAAGATTGAGATTTCCTCACATGTAAGAGCACTGTGATGTGACTGAGTTCATCACAGATGAGGGCTAGTTCAAGAACGTGAAGGAATAATTTTTAGTGTAAAATTGACTATTGGAATTTCATTAAGCTCAAAATTAACAGAATTTATTTCCAAATAGTATCAATCACAGTTACTATAGTTCTGCTTCTGACTGCTCTGATACATTCATCACCCATTTGGAATTTAAATAGAAGCTTAACATATTCACAATTGTTTGTTGTCAATTGACAATGATATTATTGAAACAAAACAAAAATTAAGTTGCCGCTTGAAACGATAAAAATGATACAGTGAATATTTTCGCCATGGTTAAAAAATCTGACTACATAAAGGTATATAAGCAGAGTGGAAGTAGAGGCATGTGGAGACAAACAGCATCTAATCCCCCTGTGAAACAACTTCAATAAACTTCACTGTAGTTCTGCCACTGCCAGGATTAACCCACAAACTTTGAATTAAAGTATGAACCACGCTCTGACAACATTATTATGTTTTTTTCTTTTTAATCCTTGATGAGAGAAAGAAATTGTACAGACTCCAGGAGCACAAAAATAACTGTTACATTTATGATTCTTCAATTATGGCTTATGGAGACTGCTTCTTAGCCATCTCTTTGGTCTTACGAAGGTTTTATAACAAGGCTTTTGAATAAAACAAGTGTTTTCAATAGCACCAGTAAAATAATCACATACTTTTGTAAAGGAGGAATTTTCATTTTGCTTTGATTCATGTTACAACTTATAGAGAATCAACCTTCTATTTGTTCAGATAGCTTAATCCTCACTTATGTTCTTAGTTTAAGTGGATACAAAGAAAAGACCCTCCTAGGACTGGTCTTTACTATTTCCACTTCTCCCTATAGCATTGTTGGAAAGTGGACATACTCTAAAAGGAATGAAGTTTTAAACAGAGAAGAAATGTAAATCTTGTTGTATACTCTGCTCAGCCTGAACCACCCTCACAGGGGTTCAGGCTAGAAAATTATCTTCTTTACATCTCAGTGTAGGCTGAGACAAGAAACCCTGAACCCAATCACTGTTATCATATGTCAGCTGACCTCTTGGCCAGGTCATTAGGAAGGGATTGCTAAGGGTTTGATCATCTATTTGCTTTACAGTTGATGCTGACTCCTTCAGAAAAGCAGAAAAATTAGTAGTTTGCAAATTTTCCCAAGGAATGTTGCTGATTCTCTGCCTGATCTAATACACTATTCTGCAAGGAGATTCTATACCTAAACACAGATAAAAACAGGAATCAAAATGTAGAACTGGCCAAGATTACAAAATTTATTCATTAATTACAAGATTATTCGTAAATCATGGATGACAATAGATATGATATGATATTATAGGATATGATGAGTTAATCTGACTTTTCCCCACAGAACTTTAACAGTAGATTCCTATACCAAGTCTATAATGTCTCAGTGAGCTATATCCTGTATCTGAGAAAAATGTTCACTATTGATTCAAAAAATCAGGCAATTGAAAAGATTATATTTCAAGTTAAGTAGATTTGTGGGTTAATCACCCTCAATACTAAAACCACACATCTTGTTTGTTAGTCTTGTCTTCTGACTATTGGATCCCATTATGCCTTTCCACAACATCAAAGACCTATCTCTACAAATATCTTCCTTACATAAGTGTAAGTAATAATTCACTCTGAATATCTTCTTTAGAGAACCAAAATATATGTAGTTTCTTACACGCCTAAATTTACAATATATTTACAGAGTTGAAATATTTCTGTTAAATCTTGGTGAAAGATTTGTGACAAATCTGACTCGTTTTCAGTACCCCTCTTGAAGGTATTCTGGCCTGATTTATTAGTTTAACAGTTGTCCCATAAATATCTCCCCAACACTGAACAATGTGGGACCAGTTTCCTGTTCATACTTGATATTTCTTCCTTTCGCTCCTAAATATTGTGTTTGCCCTCTGTCCTTAGCTCTTTCCAGTGAGTTCCCTATCCAGTGTCTAAGCATGCCATTACACATTTTAGGATATAACACCGAAATTTGTTTTGTTTTGGTTTTTTATCACAAAATTGGCCCAATTTTGCTAACACATGAGTTGTTCTGATAAAACTCTGCTGTTAAAGAAGCACAACTCAAAGAGCCAGATCCCAACCAGCATCAATGTACAGAGCCCCCCTTGCCAACTCGTGGTGTGACATCAGCTGACAAAAAATGAAAAATCTGACCTCACGCATTCAACACAAGACATTCTTAAAGCCATTTCTCCCACAGTCCTTCACATCTTTTTCTACCAGACAGGACAGAAAGAGGGCAAGAGTTACACTGATTTCCCCCCAAACACATCTGGAATGTAGGTAGATGATCTGCTTGTCATGGTGACAATAATTATGGAGACCTGCTCTGCTGACATGGAGGCTCATTTAATTGCTAGGAAAGAAGAATACTGCAGATTTCTGCCCTTTAGTGAAGCAAAACATTGATTCTGCCTAGCACTTCATCCATCAGGAAGAAAAAATAGTAAGGAAAGAAATAATCTAAACTTACATTTGTGCACCCTAGCGCACAATGACAGGTTTTCTTTTTTTTAAATCCTGATAGTTACTTTAAGTTCTACCAAAAACGCATTTTTTGTAACGTGTGTCTTTCTAATTTGTTAAGTTTTTCAGCTCTAGAACTCCTTTTGGTTAATAAGGGTCATCAGCAGGGACTAAAGAGGGACAAAGAGGGATTTTAATGTGAAATCAGAGACATGAGAAGCAAGACACTTGAGAAGTCTGCCAATGTTCGTGCCATAGAAAATAATGGACCTACATTTAAAAATTATAGGCCTATTAAAGCATGGAGATATTGCACTAAAGGTGTTAAAATAACCAATTAAACATGCAGTTTTACTCCTGCAAAAATACAGAGTATTTCTGTGGAAAAAAATACCACTGTCAAGAATTCACCATGACTGCTAGAAATCAAAATAAATAAACAGCTTTAATTGAAAAAAGAATATTTGAAACCACAGTGCACAGTTTTGTGGGCAAAGCAAATCTGTTAGCCAGTCTTTTAATAAGTCCACATTGTACTGGATTCAATTTAGCTTTTCTGTGAACATGGACACAACCTGTTAATAATTCAACACACCTCTGGTAAAGCAGGAATGCAGTAAATAAAAGGTAAACTAATAAAACAAAAGCAGTGCATTGTTTTCACAACTAGATGGTAAATTAATGGTAAAGATTGCTATCACAGCACAAATTCTGAAAATGTTATACACACAGAAATCATGAGATCAAAAATCTATGATTCCAAGAGAGGTATGAGCTTTATCATGTAGCATAATGCAAATGACACGCTTTTCTTCTGGAATGGTTTTTATGTAAAATGTGTGCTCTCAGTCCAGTTCAGCCGCACTGCTGTGAGAATTTAATTTTATGAAATTCTTCACTGCATTTCACTACAACTCTTTCTCTACATTTATTTTTTTCTCTAGACGGAAGCAGTGTATATATGATATATGTTCTGAACACGATTGAGGAACATGAAAACGAGGTCAAACCATAGCTTTTGTACACTCTGTTGCAAGTATTGCAAGTTAGTGCAGCAAAATTTAATGTATTTATTTGAATGAGGAATGAGAGATAGCTCATAATTGCATGAGGCATGGAAAAGCACTTTGCATTAGTTAATCCACCTTGGTACGTTACACTCACTGATTATCCCAGGATTTGCACTGAGTGAAGGTGATGGAGGCTATGGAGCACCAGCCCACAGAGGCATGGACAGCCAGCTGCTAGGGTCACCTGCTGCTCTCCTAAATGTCTGTCTGAGCAGACTTGTTGCAATAGGACACAAAAGGACGAGGCAGGGACCAAGTCTGAGGTCAGCAGGAATGCTGTCTCTTTTTTTTTTATTAATTTTGACTAGAACTTATATACGACTGCACAAAAGGACAAGAGATTGGCCAAGGCTGTTGCCACCTCTTCAATCTTGTTGGTGAACATCACCATCACTCAAGAAACTCCATCTAGAGGAGAAAATATGAAAACATTCTCTGTTTACAAGAGAAAGTGTGAGAATCTGAGTTCCAAGTTCTGTAAACATCAGAAGTCAAAATGAAAACATGAAGGCAAAGTAAAAACATGGAAAACCAAGGGCGACACAGGCTCCTAGGGCTACCCCAGCCTACAGCACTGGCAGTCTGCACTGAATACGTTTGCTGCATTAGCCACGAGCAGCGTAGCCCTGATGGGCTGATGCCAGCTGGTGACGGACACACGGGGTGTCTGCTGAGGCTGACTGAGCTGCGGGCAGCTCCACACACCTTCCCTTCCAAAGGATCTTGGGGGGCTCTCCCTGAAGGCAGCAGGACACCAAATCTGCTCCCTCCTGACCCGCAGGGCACCAAGCCCACCTGAGTCAGCCCAAGAAGCCTAGACACTGACTAGCCCCTTTCCTGGAGATGGGACAGCCTCCCTGGGCTTCAACAGTTCCCAGCATTCAGTGTCCAGACAGCCTGGGCACCTTCTTCACCTGAAGTCCCTCCTACATTATTTCCTTTCCCCTTCAACCCCACTCTTCTCTGTCTAGAAGCAGCTTACAGGCCCAGGGAGGTTCCAGCTGCCAGCACATTTCTGGCTGCATTTGTCACACTCCTGCAGCACTGTGGGTCTGCAGACAGACCCCTTTTGAACAACCTTGGAGGCCAGTGCTGCTCCAGCTCAAAGGAGAGGCAGTCTGAGGAGCACAGCCATCCTCTATGGGATAATTCCCCTATTTGTCAAGCTCTCATTACCTTCCTCCCATAAATCTTTTCAGTTTCCTTTCCACACACAGTGGAAACTTAAACTGGGCCTGCCTCCACTGTAAAACTTCCACTGAAGGCAAAAGTTTATTATATTCTGCCACTTGAGAAAAGCTAGGATTTGAATACTAAATAGAGCTCCATAATCCATAGCCATGTAATTGTATGTTATGCCAGTAACTTCTGTTAACAATGGAATTCAGGCAGAGGCACCAAGCTGACATGGAGACAGAGGCTGCTGCTGGGAAAATCACGGAGGAAAAAGATGTTTAGGAGGAAAGGGGGAGGGAGGAGAGAGGAATGTCACTGAGAAATATGTGAGTCCTGGAAAAGCAGTAACAGAGAGCTGCTGGGAAAGTAAGAGGTGAAGACAGACTGGTCGAGGAGGCTTTGTGGCAATATTGCGATGGGATTCCTGGAAGAGCCTGCTGGAGTAGGTGGCTGATGGCACCCAGAGAGACCTCAGCAGGAAAACACAAAGATTGGAGCACTGTTTTGGTAGTGTGTTCCCCTGAAAAGTCTTACTTAAACTCAGAGGGAATGTGTGAAGTTGAAAAAATCACTCAAGTGTATCATATCTCTTTTGTGTGATGCACATCTCTAGCAAATGTGGAAGACTTTTAGACAACTGGTGGTGCAGGGGAACATGGCAGGAGAAAGGCAGATAAAGTCTTTGGTGAGGAACTTGAGCAGAGGCAGACTCAAGCTTGAGAGCTGCTGCCTTCTGACCTGTCCAGCATGGAGTATCCACACAGGGCTGTGATGTGCTCACTTTCATCAGGATGCCAGTGCTGTGGGAAGATGGTGGGGCCAGATGTGAAGACCTAGCAGAAAAGGCAGGGTTTTCTTGCAGAGTTGTGAGCCTTGCCAGGCATTTGGGCTGAGCTTTGCTACAGCGTTGCAGATTCTGTGTTTCGTGTATGGTGATAAGCTCACACAAGCAGCAATGAAGGCACTGGAATATGTCTGCTTTCCTTATTTCCTTTATACTATATGTCCCTTCTCATTAAACACGAGAGGATCACATTTCCAGTTTAGGATGCATGAGTGAGAACAAGGACAGAAAGATAAGAGAATTGTGCAAAGCCTCATCTCTCTGCTTTTTATTACCCTTGTCATCTATCAAGAGACTGGCTGCTTCTCTTGCTTTTGCTTTTTTTTTTTTGTTTTCCTCCAGCATATTTGTAAATGTTATTTACTTATTGTCACTAGCTCCTCCAGGCTGTCTACTTTAATTTTATATCACAAATTGTGACCGGCAGCATTTTGTTGCTGCTGCTTTCTTTATTAATTTGTATCTTACTACTCCAGCAACAATAAACAGTCTTCACCCTCACATAATTTGTGCTCCATTTTGGATCAAAATCTCACAGGAACATTGACAAAATTCCAAGCCCAGCAGGGCTGGGAAGGTACTGTGGGCATTGCTATGGCATACCCACACTTTTGATTCAAGTTCTGGGCCCTTCTACACAGGAAAAGATTATGCCACACATTATCAGCACCATCACATTTCTCTTCACATCGCTAAGCATCATCATCTGCATATTCTGAAAAATTTTTCTAGCATTTAGAGCTTCCAGAGTTCAAGTATGTTATATAGACTTAAAAATAATGCTTTACCCTTTAAGCACTTTGAACAGAAAAAATTTTATGAGTCTTGAGCAGTTCAGAAAAATCTTCCTTGAGCCAATTTAGCATGTAGGGCTTATACCATCAGAATTGTTATTTTACTCACGTGACTGGCCTTGCCAAGTTTCTCTAGAGTCAACATGTCCATGTTTATATACCGCTGGATTGACTATCTTTTATCTCTGAATACAGTAATGGGGTTAGAGGCCTGACTCCTTCTCTATTTAATACCCCATTTCTGACAATTCTCAATCCTGATTCTCTTAATTTGGACCATCACATTATCTACAAACGGCCTGTAAACCTGAATGTGACAGTCTGATTATTAAAAATTATTGAAATCATCTTCTCTTTCCACACTTCATCTTCTTTCAATACCCATGTCTCACCACAAATAAAACTTGTAAGAGCAATTCTTAGTCCTGTCTTTGTGCAGTAGTAGTAAGTAGCTAATAAAAGCAACAAAAACCATACTTTTTGTCATTAAAAACTTGTTTGTGTGTGCATAGTAGGTATTTTTATTATGGGATGTTTATTCATGTCTCTTACTAGTAATAATGAAGAAGCTATATTCTATGAAGGGAAGTTCTCCGACACATTTGGCTACAGGGATCCCCAGAAGGCACACAGTATTGCAGCAGCTCTGGATTTCTATTCTTTTTCACTAACATGGATTGAAACTACATCCTCTAAAGTACAATATATTACGTTAAAACATAAAATAGGCCTGGCTGAGGGGAATAGGAGGAAGGAAGAAAGGCCAGAAATCTGTGATATTAACCCAAAAGATTTAACTTGTTTTCAAATGTGTTTAATTCCTATTGGCTTGAGTTACCACATTTTAAAGCACCACTCTTATTCTTAAAGGTATTAGTCAGGGTACAGGAGCTGTGAGATAAAAACAAGATTGGATAAATGTGCCTGTGGCTCAGATCAACACCCGTTAAGCAAAAATCTGCCTGTCATTATGCCTGCTTTGTATGCCATCACTGTTGATCCCTGAGTGCAAGGATTCATGGCATTATCACAGCTTCCTTCCCTAGACCTAAATGCTGGCTTCACCACCATTTGTTTTTTATTATTATATAGTAGGAAAATTGAACGGCTCACACTGCCCACACACACTGCCTGATGCAATTGTACGCAGCAGTCAGAGCCAAAGGTTGTCTAAATGATACACAGAGTGATGCTTTGAAAATCCACGATAAAATGAGATCCCCCTCTCATTTCTAAATTGCTGTTCTTCCTACTTGCAAATGCATATGAGGCATCCACACTAGGAAACAAGCTTTTTTGCTATGCCAAGGCTGACCGTTCCAATGAAGACTTTTTTTTTTTTCCCATCACATCAATTAAAAAAGAAAAGAACTCTCTCTATAGGATTTGTTGCACTTGAAATATATCATGAAAACATCATTAAAAGGCTATTAATGACTACTAATTCTTTGGGGTTTTAAAGTAATATCTGTAAAACACTATTACATTTTTATTGAACTTGTTCAAGTTTTTTAATAGATTTTAAGGCTAGAAGGGTCTATCGAATAATTTATTCTGACCTCCTGTATTACTCATTAAATGGCATCCAGTTAGTCCTGTCTTGAGCCCATTGCATTTGTCTGAATCACACACACCTTTCAGTTTCAGCTCATTCATTCCAAGGGATCCCTGGGTAGAATTGCCTTTTCAAAATGTGGATGGAAGTCACATTTGAATTGGAAAGAAAGGAATCCTGTTGCTGCTTTCTTCTAGAGAAAAAAAGGAATAGAAATTATGTGAAATACAGTTCCTGTAAAGCACTTGAAAACATGGAAATATTGATTATCAGAATTCCTCTTAGCAAGTAAAGCTATAAATTATTATCTGTTGTCCCTTAAGCCTTAACAGTCTGTCCCATGGCCTGAACTAATTATAGTGATCTAATTAGGTCACAATTTTTGAAACTAGCAAGTCATAAGACCTCTGGTATTTTTGAGGTGTCTCCTCTGGTATGAAACAAATTGCATCCCAGAAGTGCCTAGTTTTCTTCATTAATTAATGAAAAAAGACAATTAGCTCAGTTACAGACAGCTGTGCTTGGGCAGATGAGTCTTATTCACCATGACTTGGTATTTAGCTGTCAAAAGGAACAAAAATTAGAAGACCATTATGTAGCATTTCTCTGCTTCACATAAAGCTCAGGGGATCTTCAATACGGTGAATATAAGAACCTGGGGTAAACTGCAAATTTAACCTGTTAAAAGGTCTGACAAGTATTGCTGTCCTGCTTAGAAGAAAAAGACATGAGGAACAGGCTAAAACATTGCTTATTCAGGGTTAGAAGCACCTAACACGTACCAATGAGAAAAATGCTTATGCTTCAACTGAATTCTTAAAAGAGAGGCCTCTGCAGGAAATTATTCTCTCTCAAGACTTTGTTAGCATCTACATGCAGCCGTGAAATGGTTGGACCAGACAACACAGGGAATGATCCAGCAGCGACACACAGAGCACTGTGCAGCCTTCACTATCCACCACTCTTGCTCAAATCACGGCTGCACATTCACGGTGGCTGAGCCCACTGACAGCAACCCCAAATTGGTATTGGGTCACACACCATCGTAAAGTGGAAAAGGTGCCACCAGTGGCCTTACCTCTGCTGTTGTTAAGGAAAATGCTGGGGAGTGGAGGAAGGCAAATATACCAACCTCTCACCCGCACAAGCCAAAAACAACTTGTATTTGAAGATTGACTGGACAGCCTGAAACCTGTGAGACCGAGAGAATTATGTTGGGGGCTCTGCAGCAGACTTCAAAAATTTCAGTTACTATGCAATAACCTTTCTTTGACACAGCATGCCCACAGTATTTAGTTTAGGTTTGGATTTCTCACTCACACCAAGCTCCCAAGGATCCATACCCATCGATAATGCTTTCTTTTATCTCTGATTGGTTAAAAAACTCCATCCTAAGCAAGTCCAGCTTAGTTATATATGCCATCATCAACTCCCATCTGGATTGTACCAGTGCACTTTATTTGAACATGAAGTAATCAGACCTTCAGAGATACCTACTAGCTGATTACAGTGAACAAATTATATTACTTTCTCCACTGACTCCACAAAATATTGAATTAAGCTCAAGATTGCAGTGTTTATATTCAAAGTACTCCCGGGACCTCACAAAGTTCCGTCACAATGAAGCATTATGGTGTAAGAACAAAAGTTATTTGCCTGAAAAAGAACTGCTTTGTGGTCTAATTTGCAGCTCCTGAATTCCACCAAGCATCCCACCACTTCCTCCAAAGCGTATTTTATACTAACCTAAAAAAAAACAAAGATTCTACAAAAAACAAAGCTCATGAACATTCAGCCCTTTTCCCCAGAGGTGAACTGGGAGAACAAATGTTATTTGTGGCAGTAGATACTTCAGGATTTTGATGGCAGTAAAACTGCTACCACAGTGAACACATTCTAAATGTTGCCATCTCTGACAAAAATTGTCATCTTCAGATGGATTAATAATCATAGAAATTACAGTAATTCTTCTTCATTTGCTACCTATTATTCAGGTACTCTTTTCCTGACTTTTATTGCAGTCAGACCTCTGGAATGGGCCAGAGAAAGTATATATGCAAATAATCTCTACTATTCATAATGAAATAAAATAGCAAAATATACTGTGAATAACTTGCTTCTATCAGAACTCACAATTTCTCTGGCAGACACAGGAAGGACAGATTTTCTCCACTTTACTTCTGCTTAGGAAAGACTCACTTGTCCCCCTTCTCCACCAGACCACTCCTGAGGTTTGTTACTAACCGAAAGATTATATCTGTAATAATATTATTTTCCTACAAGGTAGTGCCCACCAGGAATAAAAGATTAAATCGTGTTTGAGCTTAGACAACTGTTAGCACACACCACAAGAATTCCTTCCTGCCAGTTTTAATGATTGTCTCTTTACAGAGCCTGTTTCAAAAAAGGGCTAACTTGCTTTGCAAGTTTGCAAACCTTTTGCACCACAAGAAACTAGGGAAGAGGGGAAAGAGAGAGAAAGAGAAAAAAAACAATTTTCCACACAGAGAACAAAGATGCAAAAATTTTTCTGTCTGTAAGTGAAATACTGGAACTAGTTGTGCACAGGGTTTTGGGGGAATTTGCAGGGATCATCTCCCCCAAAACAGATTCTACTCTTTCCTCTTGTTTTTCAATCACCTTTAGGAGAGTGTTAGCTCCAAAGGCTGGATTTCAAATTGTCCAGTGATGAGGGGCAAGGCAGAGTGACTCTCTCATGGGGTGGACTGTAAGAGGGGGACCTGGCAACCATCAGAGCACAACAGCCATTAACAGCTCTTCCCGAAGAGCCAGGGCAGGGAAACAACAAGCATTTGGTTCCTGAAACCAAATTCATCAATGTCAGTGTTGTCCTTGCTAGCTCAGATGCACAGATTTCAGCTGGCATATTTATTATTAATTATTATTAAATTTATTTATTTAAGCGTGCTTTGCATAGATAGACACATTGTCAGTCACCAAGGACTTAATATCTAAATTAGTTAGGACAAACAAACACGAGATGAAACAACACTGTAACAAAGAGAATGTGAGGGGATTACTAATGAAGCGAGAAAGAGAGAAGTAATTATTTGAAGTGGCGAGTTGAGTCTTTGAAAAAGAACCCACAGATTTTAAAACCAGTGATTATGATCATTAAAATAATCTAGGACAATCTCTTCATATGATGCTAAAAACAATCTGTAATGTCAAAATGGACATTCACTCAAATATTTTAACCTAGGTCTTGAACACACCTCACAGGTGCAACCCAATTCCATGTCTATTTACCTCTTTCTAGGATTATTTTGCTTCCTGAAGAATAGAAAAAAAAAAATACCCAGAAGATGAGGACAAAAACGTTTTCCTGATACTGGAAAAAGAATCCAAATTCTAAAAAGCAACAAGAAGAAAAAAGAAAGCAAGGGAATAAATAGAGCAAGTGGATTTAGAGGGAGCCAGAGTATGCCTGCTCAGGTGAGAAACACACAGAGTGATCATAAGGTAATTAGCCTTATAGGGTTTTAAAAAGCTAACTATTAAAAGGGTTGGAGGTAGAAAGGCAGTGCAGAATTAATTTTATATGTTCAGAGTAACTGAGAAGGATAATAACCATATCAGCAAAGCACCACTAGATAAAACAACAAGGAATGTGTAGGGCATGAAGGCCAAATGAGATCTAAAATGTCTTTGGCTCCTTAATAAAGAGAGGCTTTTATCGGAGGTCTTTTCCATTTCCAGATAGAACAGACCAGCAATTTCTATCATTTATTAGATAAACCAGAATCCATTCTTCAGTGGGTGACTAGATTTATGTTTGAATTCTTCCAAAAAATTATAAAAGCAGAAGAGGAAAGTACAAGGACTCCCAAGCTTTGAAGGTCAGTTACTTCACCCTAGAGCATCCTGTACACTTGGTTAAAGCAACTGACAAAGAAATTACAGGAGAATAAGAGACTTTCCAAAGGTCATTTTATTGGATCTACTCCCTCTTAAGTACATTATTAAAAGATTTCTTTTCATCTTGATCCTGCTGTCCCCTTTGGTGGTCATCTCCAATTGACAACCCTTCAATTTCTTTCCATAATACGAAAGCTGTGCTTTAGTAGAGGTTCTCTAAAGCTCATAAAAGGTGGGGTTTCTGGTTGCTTTACATCAGAGTCTGCAGATGTTTCAGAGTGCATGTGAGCTGTGTCTGGCCTGTGCAGGTGTGAGACCAGCTTAATAGTTTTCTTAGGCTTCAGAAAAGGACCATTTAGGGATAGAAACCAAAACTGGAAGCCAGAGGGCAAATATTTTCAACATCTGCTATTCTTTGTGTGATATTCCTCTGCTTTCAGAAGTAGGATTCTTAAAATTATTTTGTATGGCTTTAATTCAATCTCTGAAGTGCATTTATATAACAAAGAAATACTGTTACTGGGATCTAGCGTCATGGGAAACAAGATTCTCCGATTATAGGGCATAGGCACACCTCCCTTTCCTGCTTGTAGCTATGTAGCTCACTTTTCCCCCTGCAAAGATGACTTGTGGCACTGACAGCAAATTCTGACATAGAAAAATGATGTCAGAGAAGCATTTAATCTCTTTTCACCTGTTCTTTATGAACTCTAAGCCCTGGAAACAAGAACCATAGCCATGTTATTAAATATCCCCACCAGCAATTCTATCTGTGTACTACCAGCGAACCACTTCAGTGTGGTTCCTTCGAGCATATTTCTCCCATCCTGCAGTCTCAAGAGCCTGGCTAAGACACATGCTTATTCTTGTTAGATCTCATTCAAGCACATTTGAGACATTGCTACCAGGTCCAGAACACTTTTCCCAGGGCACTGGATATATTTTTCTCTCATGAAGAATTAATATTATCTACATCAAGAAAAAAAAATGGAAATCTAAAAAAAGCCCACAGAAAGAGTTATTTTAAGCGTGTACATTTGCAGGAAAGTCCTAGAATTCAGGGAACTTCTTTGTGATAAGAGAAAATAGTAGGAGGAAAGCAGTCTTTATCAACAATAATAGATGGAGATTGTTCAAAAGCAGAGCCAAAAGCTGAAAATGCTGACAGGTCATTTTCCAAATAGGGTGTACAGAAATTTAATAGACAAAAACTTTATGCTTTGAGAAGATATAATCATAGAGAAATTCTTTGCTTGGGATCTGATGCCTAATGACAGGGTGCCCATTTTTAAATGTACAGAATGTCTAAGTAGAAGCCCCTTGTGTACATCTTCCTATCATGCTCTCATGTTACCTCTGGCACAATAATATGACCATAATACTGGTAACAGATCTGACAGATCTGCTTTGCAAGCACTGCTTACCAGGAGACCAAGGTCCTTTCAGCTCTTTTAGCCCCTCTCTTTTGTTTCCATGCCTCCCACACCCTCATCTCAGTGTTGGAAAGCCACATACTCCACAAAGAGGAGCATCTCCTGTTGTGTTTTCACCCTAGCAGGACCAGTTCTATCCTCTGATCTAGAGGCCATGAAGGGCAAGCTGTGAACATTGACAAGTCCTGTTTGTGGATTGAAGGCGTTCACTCTGCCTCCATACAGGTTGTACGGTGTCACATGGTTGCATCCCCTTAATTTGGGACTTGCTTGGGGTCTCTCACTTTCCTGATCCATGTTGTTGTGCCCAGCCTGCCATGGAGCACAAGAACTTGGGAGTGGGATGCTGTTTGAAAGGAAGGTTTGAAAGGTAATAGCCACACTCAGCTCTCCAATGTATTTCTTCCATTCACAAAGAATATATAGAAAACCCAGATAAAACTGAATAAGTCATCCTTAGAAAAATCTTAGATACCACTAAGTAAGGCATAGACCATTGAACTTTTTTTTTAATAATAGTTAAATGTGAGTCTCCTTTTTTATTATTATTATTTTATATAACTGTAACCCATTTTGATGTTCCCTCCTGCTTTTAAGTATAGATTGTGCATGACACTTGATAACTTGTACAACCAGCATCTGCAGGGTAACTGCTTTATCAAGCTGCCTATGGTATATCCATGCACAGGGGTGAATAGAAACAGCCACAGAGAGAAACACAATGGATGAAATGCTGGGCCATAAAAGCAGCAGCTGTGTTTCTAAAATTGAGCAAAAACCTACCTGAGTCAATGCTTAGCTTTGAGCATGAGGATTATTCACTGGATCCCAGTGGATGCATTGATGCTGATGAATGCAATGGACCAAGGCCTGTCCTCTGCTCTTGAGACCAATAATCCCTGCACAGCACACATCAACACAGCAGAACTCTCTTACACGTAAAGTACAGGCTACAGTGAAACCCTGACAAACTCTGTCTGGGGAGTCCTTAGGACTATGCTGACCATTTAGCAGCTTGCAGACCCCCAGACCAGGGCCAGGGCTCAGGTCACCCCTAGCCTTATTCTACTTCCTAATGTAAACTACAAACTACAGTAGTATAGAAGTATAGACATGACTATGGAAAAGTTATCAAATGTGATGTTGGGGTGCAAACACATAGAGCTGTTCACAATAGATCCTACAGACCTCTGCAAGCACCTGGAAGCACCACATACTGCCACAGACACTGATCAAAATGATTAATTATGTTTTGTTCCTGTACTTGACAGTGGTTAGGTCTGTTTTCAGGAGAGAAAAAAACCTGCACTCTCTTAAATAATTAATGTTTTTCCTTTTTTTTTACATATATAATTAATTGTAGGTACCTCTTTACTTATGGGTAACTAAAGGGAGGGAAAAGAGATTAATTTCTGAACAAACTTACAACAGCTATTGTTTTAGTTAGAAAACAGAGGAGTCTGAAACAGTATTTTTTAAATGCAGTAAAAGATGAAAAAGTCTAAACAACAATAATGGAGATTTTCTGACAATCACAATTTGCAATAAAATTTATTTTTAATGAAAAAACAATGTTGGGGAAAAGCACATTTAAAGAAGAGTCTTAAGAACATTGTGCAAATACATTTGGTTTTAACACTGAAACTTTCTTCTTTGCAAACAAAAAATCTGTCTTTAAAACATGTGCAGAAGAGGGGACAGATATAAATCAACTACAGCCAAAACAGAGCTGTATAGTCAGTACCACAGTACCACCTTGTGGGGAAATAAAAATGGCTTCAGTATTGACTTCTTCCACTGCAGTTTCAGGAAATACCCATCATATAAACATAAAATTATAACTAAGACAAATGAAACAGACCCAGACATCAGCAATGTATGTGATGCATGATTTCTTCCAGTGTCAAATTACTCTTTTTGAAGAATCCATGTTCCAGATAATATCTTTCAAAAGTCTACTGTAAAAACTTCCTGGAAGAAAAATGTCTCCTTTTACATTTGCTTGCATTCTTTACTTGACTTCCATTTGCTTCAAATTTATTTCTCTAGTTACACTGAATCAAGAGAACAATTGCATCAGGCATGTCAAATTCCACCCACACAAAATGCTTCATAAAGTTAAAGGCTATGACACAAATAAACTAATGCCAAGATCTTTGAGATGACTTTTTTATTGCTTTTCTGCAACTGATGTAGATATTAGAGACAGTAATATTCCTGACTACATCTGAAGAAATAAGGTTATCAAATCCTTAGATCCCCAAAGGGAATTTTCATCTGCTTTTCTCCATTTCTTTCACATAGTGAAAGAAATTTGTATGATTAAGTAATTGCTGGTTGTCAGAAGAAATAGTTGCCCAGCCATCATATTTTAAGAGCTGTATTAAATGCAATTTTCACCCTTTCAAATACAACTTCTTATAGGCATCTCTGAATTTAATGTCCCTAATAAAGCAGAGCAACTAGTTCTTTCTTTCCCAAGTTTGAATGTTGACCAACAGGGACGGGGAGGGGAGTATTCTTTTGGGGATTTTGTTGGGCTATTTTATATTTTCTCCCAACATGAAAACAAAGTTTCAACTTGCTTCTCTTCCTTCTGTGGAGAACCTGCCATTGATGGGAGCAGTGCAGGAACAAATTCACAGGAAATTAAACAAAATTTTATTCATGTTTACTCTTCAGACAGAGTTAGGTTGTGACATTTAGACCTCTAGAGTTTGAGGACTCAACCACCTAGAGCTATTCTACTAAGACTGATACTGGCTTTAGCTGGGCTAAGGATCTGGGGTCAGATCCCAATAGTGGAATACCCCTCACCTTACTTTAAGTAAGAAATTGGGTGAGCAGCTTGACTGCGCATACATACCTATCTAACATCATCCCAGATTCCCCAGAATATGCTTCCTGGACCTTCAGCTCATGACCTGCATCATATTTACCAACCCCACACAGAGGTCACAGAATCCCTGGGACTCTTCAAAGTCACTAAATGACTATTAGTAGGAAGCTGAACCAAGACCTAGAAGTCTAATTGAAGTCTGCCACAGGGGCTTGCAGCAGAGGAAAAGACATCTCCAAAGAGTAATCCATCACATCCTAACATATTGGGAAGAAATGCCGCCTGAAGATGCCTGTCTCTCCTTACTGATCAAAGAAGGCACTCTGAAACCATCTAACTTTCAGGAAATCACATTTTGATAAGATTAAACTGAAAGTGAATATATAACAGATTATAGACTTTCTCCCTATTTTTGCATGCTGACAATATTAGCATTCTTGGTTGTTGTTTGGGTTGCACATTGTACATATGATTTGTATAATGTGATCTAGCCTATAATGCATACGTTATTCCAGAATACCACTCAGCTCAGATGACATTAGTGGTGGCAGTACCAGCAACTGAGGTCTGATTGCCAGGGATGGTTCATATGCATGAACAGTGCCTCTGCACCCAGCTGCTCTTTTAGGATCACATGCTCTCTTCCCAGTGAAGGCAGCACCCCTCTTCTCCAAACATGCATTTAATTTGTCAGAAAGACAGAAAAAAATTATGCCTCTGTGGAAGGAGCCAAAGCTGGCCTGTAATTTCTCTTAGGTACAGCTAACAAGGAATTTGCAAGTTCCCATATGAATCTATTTTGAGAATGAGAAGTTCCTTTAACACAACAATCTGTTCTGAGGCTGAAAAACAAATGCACCTATAATAACAAAGGATTTGCCCCATGAGAATCAGTAAAGTTGTGAACAATCCAAGAATAGATAGGTTTTATGGACAAGTAGAATACCTTTTAGAAACCATTAGAATAACTGGCCAAATAATAGAATTAATAGAATATTAACCAATTAAAGTTGCACATGAAGTTTGTAAAAACTGTATAAAAGATAGCATGCCACCACAATAAAGAAAACCTTCTGAAGACTTTACCATGTCACTCAGTATGCCATGTCCACCTCAACAACATCATGCTTCCCTCTCAACATGTTCTCCACCTCCACAAACCAACACACCCTAAAGACATGGCATCACACAAATTTCCCAAGTTCAATCCACATTCCCAGTCTCCATCACAGTGGATTTGGCACACATCCCAAAAGTAGATGTCTTTCTACAAGATGCCAGCACCAGGCACACTGAACTTGGAGGACCTGCCATGCCACTAACCAGGTATGCCCCACAGTCTGGGAGACTCACACACATTCTCAGATAAAAAATATGCTAGTCCTGAAGTTACCATTTCAGGCTAGCTTTGAAGCTATGTGTTGTGTTTTCCACCACAAAACCATGAGATCCATGTTGTTTTTTTTTTTACAAAAGTTCATTTTTCTTCCTCTTCATGAGTAGGGGCCAATGGACACAAATTGAGAGGGCACACATCTCCCTGTCTCATCAATGTAAAGGAATTAGACAATGAAACACTGAGATTATGCCAAAAGTTAGGCCTTAGCAAGCTAACTGGCTCATCACATCTATTACATTGATCTGTTGAAACAGGACTAGAAGCTTCTAGAGGAAACACCAAAAAAATTGTTGATTTATCACTTCCACATTTACCGTGACTTTTGCTCCTATACGGTCTCATTAATTTGGGAGCATCACATGTATAAAACAGAAGACAATGACGGTATTTCACTACCAAATAAGTGATACAATGATATAAACTGTTTACTTCCTTTTCCTATAATTTCATTGACTTTATTCTTCCACTGATAGAAATGTGTTGTCTTGCTTACAGATGATTTTGACTGATCATTTTTTAAAGATACCTTCTAGAAAGAAATACCATCCTACTCTTGCATGGCAAAGCATGTTAACAAGTACCTCTTTAAAAGAACCAGATCTTTTTGATTTTTATTTTACATTACAGAACACTGACTTTCAGCACAGGTAACATGTGACTCACATATCAATTAGAAATATGATTATCTGGTGGCATCTTTTGGTCTTCCGTGTGCATTCACAGGCTGTTTTCCAAACACATCCCCAAGCAACAAGAAAGCAGAGCCACACAGAGGACATGCTTGTGCAGCCAACCAGGCTGGATCTGCAGGTCCACATTCCACACTCGTGCCATTGGTTATTGCAAACCCCACAAGAATCAGGGTGCCTTCTGTGAGATGTTTCCAGCCTGCTAGCATATTCCTAGGAACATAGTACAGCCAAAGTTGGAAGAAACCTCGAAAGATTATCTGGTCCAACCTTGTGTGGGAAAGGGAGGCTAGATGAGATTATGTGGCACCCTGTCTTGAAAACAGCTGTGTCTTGAAAACATACAGTGAAGGGAACTTCACCATGAAAAATTCTCTTGAATCAAGATGAAAGCTGGCCACAATCATTACCCATTGTACCTTTTCTTCCCTATGGAGAAAGAGACTCCATCCTATCTGGAAAAGCCCTTTAGGTACTAAAATACTTGTGATGAGATTCTCTCTTGAGCCTTCTCAGGGAGAAAAGGACTAACTGCTTCAGACTTTCCTCACTGGCAAGTTCTCCATTTGACTGAGAGCTCTATATGTTCCTTGTTTCTGTTAGTCCTAGCTGGTATGAAACCAGAAAATAAGCACATCTATTCCTGTTTCTCATTTAAATAGCAGAACAGATCTTCTAGAAGAAAAACTTTGAAGGTAAGTTCCTCATATACAGGAGCCTTAGTGTACATGCTCTCAGACTATGTCTTTATCCCCATTACATGATGAAGATCATGAACAGTCTCCCCTCTTTGTAGAGGGCAGTTTTCCTGGGGCAGAAAAGAACCCTGGAAAAATGCCTTGGGAAACCCCATTCATAATGCCATAAGATTGACATACTCTCTATGTTAACAGTTACCAGAAAGTTCTAAGTTCTCTGTGTTATCATAGGTTAAATTTTGTTGCGAGAATTGTAATATTCCTAATCACTGTTCCCTGTTGGACCCTTCCCTCAGACCCCACCTTAACTCCCCACCCACACCAGGGTGTATAACTATCCCTGTGTGACCCTGGACTCCGCCTTCGGCCTTGTGCCTTTTGTCCCTTGTTATTGCCTTGATCCAGTTCGGTCCAATACAGTGGATGCCTTATTGTTTGTTATTTTTGTATTATTAAAACTACTTTTCAGACAACTGGATCAGAGTGTCACTCTCCATTCAAATCACCATCAGGCTGAGTCCCGAGGAAACTCAAAGGGGTCTGATAGTCTGGGCCAGACCCCGGGAAGTTTCACCTCTTATTTCCAGTCCACTGCTCCCATGCTCGGTGATATTCTACCCACTTATGTGTCTTGTATAAAACATACATGACTGTAAACTCCCTTCCCCAATATTGTTTAAAAATCACACCTGCAACAATTCCCTTCACGTGCTCTGATTGATGAGTTAGAAACTTTAAAATATGAAAGATAATGATATTACTTCTCCAAGAAGTAAAAGACCAAAAATTTCTCCCACTTCCAATTTCAGTTCCTTCTTTACAACACCACCTTGCTCACACAATTCAATGCAATTCTTCCTTAATCTTAATAACATACAGTTTATTTCAATCTATATTCAGGTAAAGAAATACCATTATAAGAATTTGTTACATTATTTACACTTTTAATAGCACATTTTTATTCAATATATGAGTAGAAGATACCTCCTTAGGAAATGAATACAATACTTTGCTTTCACAGATAATTATGACAAATAAATGGTTTCATTTATCGGGACCATCCAGTGAAGTGACTTGCCCCAGTTGCAAGGAATATTTACAGGTCTCCAATCTGCATGCGTTAACAGGGTTCTTGTGCAAAAAGCAGTTTCCTTTTACTTGAATATCACTTTCCATCAGTACTTTTTACCTCCATAATATCTTTATCTTTCCAATCTCTTTAAACAGCAGTAACATATATCCTGCTCTCTGTCTTTGTTTCGCAAGATTAAACATGCCAAGTTGTTTTATATTCCCTTCTGTGGTAAGCCCTCTCTTATCTTGACCATCTTTGTAGCTTTTCTCTGCAACTAGTTAGGTCTCAATTCATTTTTCTTGGAAAGCAGGTACCAACAAAACACAGCCTTTCAGATGAGGTCCACATAAACTTTATAGCTTTATTGGATATACGATATACATAAGCTTGCACCTTTTCTAGGTGCATTACCTACAAGATTCAGAGTCCTCCTAAAACCAGTTAAAACATGCAAGTTGTACTCTAATATTTTAAATACTAGCCTCTTTATTTCTCTCATCCTTGGAGTCATCTAATTTTTCCCATTTGGTATCCTTATCCTTCTTTCTATTAACTATGCTGTCTAAACTTGTATCTTCAGAATCACTGTCATACTCCTAAATTTCTTATCAACACTGTTAATGAAATTACTAAGAAGCTTTCTCTCAAAATTCAATCCTGAAAAAAAAATTATTAGTAACTTCATTCCAATACTTCCCTTTTGACAGTCTCTACTGTGTCCTAACCACTCCCCTACTTTCCTTACCCACTTTCTTCTAATGATTCTTATCATGTCCAACTTAATTAATGATTTCCCACAAGACAATATATCAAATACATTCAAGATAGAAGAGTTTTACCCATTCTCCTTGCCTAAATATATCACTGAATATATCAAAAATGATCTTTTGTTAATCTGAGATAATCTAACTTTGATTAAAAAGATGTGACATTTCATTCCATTTACCTCCATGCTCCTTATTATTCTCTCCATCACATTTTATTTTAAAGCCTACTGAGAGCAGAGCAAAAGACACTTAGATTCCTGCATGTGGTTTTGCATCTTTCTAAAATACCTTTGCTACTTTATAGCTACCAACATTTACGCCTCTCTCTAACACATCTTCCATCAGCAATTTCACGTACCATATCTTTCAGACCTCTCAGTTCAAGATCAGCCAATCTTCAGCCATCTGTCTCCTTCTTCTCCAAGCTAAATTTGTTACTATCTTTTTCCCCATGGCCACTTAGCCAAGCCCAGCTGCTGACAGCTGCAACAGAGAAAATGTGTTTGGTTAGAGGACTGAATCTAGATTGTCTCTCACCTTTACTATGCCCTTACTGCACAGTGGCTGCATTACTTGTCTTTCCTGGCTCTCTTGGTGGTTTAGACTGCTGGAAAACCCTGGGAGATCCAACACACCTCAGATTAGGAGGTAGAATAATGATCACACTCAAATGTGTAATACCCACACAATAGAAGTTTTCCTTTCACCGAAGTGAATACAATTCCTTGCATAGAACTGAGCTTGCTAATTAGCAAAGCAGCTCATGCATTTATTTTGCAAGGCTTTTTTGGTTGTTTTTTTTTTTAATACATGCATTTTATCACAAATAATAGGGAACACCACCACTGAAGGAATTAGTAGCTATTTAGAAGGTTTTACATACTGTGGGGAGGTCTTCCCAGAAAGCAAAAGAAGCAATAAAAATACATGAAGCATGCTGGGGCTGCTATCTCAGTCTATTTGGCAGAAGACACCCTTGTGCTGTTTTCCAAGACTTTGCAAACCATTAATGCAGGACATAATTGAAGAAATCATTCAGATTCAAAGTGGAATCTGACACACATAATACTGCAACCTGCTCTCGGGAAATACTAATGTACAAGCCAAAGGAGTTGCATGAGAAGAGTGGATTAGGCAACAATTCAGCCATGCTGAGAAACAGAAATCTCTCAGTATCATAACAGTGATTTGTCCTCATGAGATATATCCACTCTGTACCTGCACTGGAACAAGCAGCGGGCTTCTCTGGGGTGCCTTCCAGCTGGGACATGAATTTGTGGGGCACGTGTGTTTCATATTGTTCTCCATACTCCTTTCACCAGGAACGTGCTCTTTAATCACAGAGGGTTCCCACAAACTGAAATAACATAATTTCATATCTACAGGACAATATTTAACAGGGACAAAATAGAGGCAGACTTGGCAAAAATATATTCTTGTGCTTAATCTAGAAGGGAACCTTTTTTTGTTGTAGGCATTCCAGTTGGAGATACCATCCAGTATGTTCCACCATGTTTGCTAGTATCAATCTTCAATCCCCTAAAGTGAGACATTTTAACCAACTTCTTAAAATTGCATATACCGAAAAAACAACACAAATCAAAGCCTTTTGAAAGAAGAATCATTTAGATTTTTTCTAAATTAAGTTAGTGGAAAATAATGCTTGTTCACTCCTCTTAAAAAATTGTCAGAGTAATTTTAAGGGAGCTGGATGAAGGGTAGCCAGGATAATGTATCTGTGCCTTTGTCTGTATTCATGAAAATGTGTCCAAATTCTAAGCTGTACAATTCCATACTATATTGGATAAATTTTCATTAGGATATGCAGATATTAGAGCTAAATCTCAGTTCTCTTAAGCTGTCCAGGTGGAGTTTGTTTATATTTTGCATCAGACTTACTGCTGTCTCTTCTGAAAAAAACAGAGTTCTACACTCTAGGACAGGTGTGACAAAGAGCTCCACAGCAGCTGTCTCAGGTTTGAGTGTTTGTGCACACTCAGGCCACGGTACCCAGATGTTTCCAACATCTTTAAGTGATCTTTAAGTGATCACCTTCCAGGCAGTGTAACCACTTTCCAGTGTCAGAGAGAGGCTACTAAAACCCAGAATGTGGACTTCCCAGGTTCTAGATGTTTCTTCTAAACACAAGAGCAGTGTTCCTCCATGATAAGCACAGCAAGTGCAGCTTTTCTTTTCCTTTTTCTCCTGTATTTGTTGAATAAATATTTTGGGGCTGTACAACCAATATCCAGACCACAAAATAGCTAATCATAACTAATTAAGACTGCGTCAGTCAGGAAAGAAGGGGGGGGAAAAGTAATATCAAAATTACCACATTTTTAAAACCCTCCTGATCTTCACAGCAGTGACATTTTGATAATGATGATGACTCTGCCTTCACAAAGAAAGAGCTCATTATTTTTGAGATACTTATTTCCACATCAATTTCTGAAAGGAAATGAACCTTACAAGCAACTATAATTGGAATGCTCTCCTCTGCTCTCTTAATACCCATCAACAAAATATAACAAAGGTAACAGAAAAATCTCTCCACTGAAAATTGGAGAAAATTGGAGTCTTCTTGAATAGAAAACTGTAACTGCCATTTGCTTGATACATACCCTCAAGAGAGGTCTGTGAAACACAACAAAAAGCCAAATATTCAGTTACATTTAACAGAGATCAACTGCACCCCCTAAAGCACAACCACCCACTTGACCATCTTTCAAAAATTACTGATGTAGTTGACCTTACCCAACACATATGTGTCCAAAAAAGAAACAAAATTTTAAGCTTTTGGCCTGAGATCATGCTCATGATTGCAACTAGGTATCAAGACTAGCAGCGATAAATTTTCACACCTCCCTTTATTTTCATTCACGGCTTTTCCTTGGCTTTAGCTGACTTTACGTGTTCCTTGTCTTGATCTACAAGTGTTTAGAGAACTGAAGCAATTCATCCAGCAATATGAAGCCAGTATGAACCAGTATGAAGATGTACGAACCAGACTGAAAGGTGTCTGGTTTTCATTGGACTTGCAGTTTTCTCAATACCTCAGAAATCCATATTCATCTTCCAGTAATCAATATATTGCACATTCAGCAGCTGAGACAGTAGCAGCTGCTTAAATAAGTGATACACTTTCCTGTAAGAAGTTGTGAGGTCCAGGTACAAACACGGTCCTTTATAACTTGGTTCTTGGTCACAGCACGACCAAGATGTGTGCTAACAGTGGCTTTTGAGAAAATGAAATTCAAATGCTTTACTGGGTATAAGAGGTATCAGAGTCAGTATGAACAACCAAACCTATAAACAACCTGAGAAAGTAGGGGCTCTGAATATATCAGAAAATCAAAAAGCAACAGAAACTCTGCACATTCAGCATACAAGTCTGCTCCCCACACACACACAGATTGGTTGGGCGATGTAATCGCACCTGCATTTATTGCACCTCCATGTAATTGCACCAACCAGCCCTGCATACAAGTTTCATCTTGAATGCAACAGAGTTAACATATACTGTGACTACTTGGCTGGGATTTCTGGATTGGTGTACATCTGAAAATCCTGGACAAATTACAAAAGCTGACAGAAAAATACAAGAGGGTAGCAAACAACCCATAATGGCAAGCTGTCACAAAGCGCAGCAGCTCCGATAGAGGTACTTTCAGTTTGACTTTTTTAACAGCTGAGCTACCTTAAGATTGGGTCACTCCCCATATTCAACCTTGATTTTTTTTTCCTAGTTAACTGTTTAAGTGGTTTTTTCAGGCTAGCTCTGTAAACCAGCTCTATCTACATTTATGAGATTTTTTTTTTTGTGAGGTACAGACATTTACTAGCATGCTAGCAGAGGAAGATCTAGGAAAGCTTACTAGATCTACTAAAATTACAAACTATTAATAGTATTGTACAATAACATAACTTTTTTTATATAGCTCAAAAGCTAAACATATCAAAAAGAAGCACAGCTGTTTCAGGGGAACACAGCAGCTTTATTCACTCATCTCAGCACTGATTTCACACCATGGACTGCCCTGAAGCATCAGTCTAAGACATTTACCACCAAAACACAGATGGGGTGGATTCTCCAGCCAAAAGCAGAAGCAGGAGCAGAGCCAGCCCTGCCAAAGAGTGGGTCAAGAGTCCCTTGGAGAGGGAGCGGTTAAGGTATACGTTCATTCCCGAGTCCGATCCCTTTACTACTGTGTGTTTACATCAACTGCTCCATCGCCCTCCACTCCACAGCCACCCTCCTACACATAGGTTTTCCCTGAGAAAGCACCGCTGAAGATCACAAGGACTGCCCTCGTCCCAAGACCCCATACAATACCTCCTGCTCTGGAGAAATACATGCATATATACAGTGAAAAGGCATGAGCATATATAAGTGTGTGTGTGTGTGTGTGTGTGTG
>VZSR01003807.1:35976985-36166551 GCA_013398615.1 Brachypodius melanocephalos
TCCCTTACTCTCTCACTCCGTCCCTCCCTCCTCGGCCGGAGCAGCAGGAAGCGGCTCTGATGTCAGCGGCGGCGGCCGCGGCGCGGCTCTGAGCGGCTCCCCCACCCCCGCCGCGGCCCCCTTTCCCCCTGCCGCCGCTGGGGCTGGCGGAGGAGCCCGGCTGCGGCCCCGGGGGCGCCGCCTTCTCTCGCCCGGGGACGCGCGGCCGAGACGGTGCAGAGCTGCGCAGAGGCCGCGGCCTAGGGGAGTCGACGCGGCGCCCCGCGGGGCTGCGGGAGGGCGCGGGATGCGCAGCGGCGGCGCCGGGGCCTGTGGCCGCCGCCAGTGAGGCCCCAGGCCGCCGCGGATGCGGCCCCGGCGGCGCCTCGGCCAGGGCCGCCCCGACCTGCGCCGGGAACCGCCGCCGAGCCCCGCGTAGCCCCGGTCCTGGCCCTCGGCTGCCTGGTGCCGGACCCTCGCGTAGCCCCGGCTCCCTCTCCTCCCTGCGGTGAAAGAGGAGGCATGTCCGCTGCCGCCTCCGCTGAAATGATTGAAACCCCCCCGGTCCTCAACTTCGAAGAAATCGACTACAAAGAGATCGAGGTGGAAGAGGTGAGTGAGGGTCCCGCCGTCTCCCTCGTTCCTCGGGCGCAGCCAGCCTAGCCCCCGCCGCGCAGACCCCGGGGTTCTCTTCCCTGGCGCCGTCCCTCCGTGCGGAAGGGGCCATGGAGGCCTCCCGGGTGCTCCGAGATGCCGAGACCCCCGCAGTGTACCTGACTGGGGGTTCTGTGCTCCCCGTGGATGCTACAGCGGCTGGCACCAGCGAACCAAGGCGGTCTAGCCGGGAGCGGGGGTGCCAGCTTACTTCTGCCGGCCTTGCTGCTGGATGCCTTACTGGGGAGTTTTATTTAAACGGGATAGATTTGTTCAGGACTTGAAAGTTTCGCCGCCCATTTTGCCACCCACTTTAGAATGGGTGGCAAACATAGTTGTCAAGAGGGAACGGTTAATTCTAATGTTTCTTTCAGATCTCTGTTTCTCTATGCCCCTGCTTTCACCTTCTGCCGCTAAACTGAGCCATTGTATATTCAATGATCATATCACTCTTAATGATTTTCTAAATTTACAGCTCTGTGAACTGTAAGGATAAACAGATTTTTTCCCTCCTTAACATAGGCTGGTGATGTTGCACTTATGTCACATTTTATTTGTGACCTGAGCCTATTACCCAGGAAGTGACATTCAGTTATTGTATAACAAAGTTGGAAGGTTTTTTTTTTTGTGAAAATGACATAATGAAATTATTTCAGGTGAACCTTTTATCTGTCTGGGGTTCCTCTGAAAGTAGGAGGGGTGTGATCTAGGGTGGCTTGCGTGCTTTAATAACTCAGTAGTCTATATACTACAGTGTTGTTTGGCTCTCAGAATTACACAAAAATATTGCTGCTGTTTTTTCATTTGTCCCGTGCTAAATTCTCTGCAGGAATGAAGTTGCTTCATGTAGATACATAATGAATTTGATGAGGCCAGCTTGTAGAATCTGGATCTAACAGGCATCCAAGATAGCTGAAACAGTCTGTGTGCTTTTATTTGGAGATTACCATCTTTCAGTAATAATTACTCTCTCTTCCTTAAAAAGTTTGTGTGGCAGTGGAGTTGTGTGTTAGCTTTGATAGGTACGACAACCTGCGTCTCAGGTTTTTAGAGTAGTTTGCTAGACACTGGTTTGTTCATAATTATCCTACTGGGCTTGGGTCTCCTGGGGATAGTTCAGGGGCCTTAGAATCTATGTTTCCATGGAGCACCGGGACACTTTTTGCTGTATTCAGGTAGTATTGTGGTAACTTTGGCTTTCACCACAGCAGGCACTGGAAGTTTTCAGAAGACAGTCTCTTTCAAAAGATTGCCTTTATCTCCTTCTATGAATTTGGCAATCATAAAGATTTTTGTTTCTGTAAGTCTAGTTGTTCCACCTCCCTTTATGCATTTAACTGTTTTGAAGTGAAGGTATTTTTGTTGTTTTTGCAACACTTACTAATAGCCAGGGATCAAATCACGTGCTTTGAGAGAAATAGCGTTTCTCACCCAGTGACGAAAGTTTAAGTGGGTTATCCATCGTAAAAAGGTGCCCAGTGATGGCTCACAGAAGTGAGTACCACATCTGCTCTGTTAGACATAGCCCTTTGAATGAATAAAGTGCTATAGATATCTCTAATCCTCAAACCACCCTTGGGGAGGTTATTAGCAAGGATGGTATTGCTGTTTTACATGTAGGAAATGTGGAGCTGCATAGTGTGTAATTGGTGTAACTAGAGTTTAGCATTCTAATGTTTAGTGCCCAGAGCTTGGCTGTGTCCCACACATGTGCCTGGCACTCGCAGAAACAGGACTGTCAGCACAAAAATGTGTCTAGAGACAATGCCTAGGTAGAAATTTGTTTAGTGCAATTGCTGCATTATTCTCAACACAGTATCTTTGTTGAGATAACAAAACTCATTTGGTATAAGCAAGAGAACTCTGATAAAGTGTTGTTTCCATGAAAAAATCTGGTCACAGCTGGCATTACGTTTGAGTGTTCCTGTCCTCCCAGAAGTTCTTATAGGCAATGGTGATACCCTAGTGCTGAACACAGTCTAAATGTCATTGCACAGAGGAAGAAATAAGACCTACTTTACAAGAAAACAGATGGATTGGAGATCATACTTAGACCTTGCTTTTCTGAGCTGTGGATGTTGACCTCTTACTCATGATGCAGTTTCAGCACAAATAGTCAACTTCGTAGTCATAACAAAACACACATCCTTACTGAGGATTTTCTGTGCTCTCACTTTCGGCTCAGAGGTTTTCAAGGATTTTAAGTGGCTGTAATATCTCAAAATGGTCATATTTATGCTTGGCAAACTTCAAATGTTTCAAAATGGAGTGTTAAGAGATCTACACTGGAAACTCAAATGCTTTTATAATCATAGCTTTGCTGTTGTATTATCAAGGCTGTCTTGTCAGCAGATAGCAGTCCCACTCTGCCACTGGTTTATTAATAGATATTGAAGTTCTGGAATACTTGCAGGCCCAGAGACCTTGCTAATAAATTTGAGATCTATAAGTGCACTTTCATTTAGGTTTGTCTGAACTCTACTGGTATAAAAACACGAATATACCGTATTTCACTTTAACTACCATGCACGTGACTAACTGTAGTGTTACTTCCCACCAGTCAAACATGTCTTCAGCTTCAGTCTGCCTTTTTGTTATTTGAAGTGCTTAAAATGAAGTAAATCATAGAGAAAATTATTATGAAAGAGTTGGAGTCAAATCAAAATTGATGTGACACAGCAGGAGCATCTTCAAAACTAGAAGGGGAAAAAACGTAAAACTTGTGTTTAACAGAAGTGTTCTCTACTTTACTATGCAAGTTTTCAATTATGAAAATGGCTAGTTTAAGTTTTTAGTATTAGATAGACAAATCATTAGAAACTGAAAAAAAAACCCTAATATAACTGAAATCAAGTCAACAGTAAAAAACCTAATAGCCTTGTTTTAAAATCTCATATTTAAATCTAGAACAACACTCCTTGTTTCTTCCCGGAGAGATTTCCACGTCTAAGCAACAAACAAACTTTGGTTTTAATTGTTCTGGCAGCCTACTCCCTGCCACTCTTTCCTGAAAATTCCACAGGCTTTCCTCCACCAGGTAACTGGGTAACAGCCCCATACATGACCAAAACGTAGACCTCTTCATCACATGATGTGTGTATCCTTGGATTGCACAGCCAGAGGTACATGTCTGGTCATGTATACTGCAACTCTGCCCAGTCACTGCCTGATGCAGACAAGTTAAAAAAACTAATGCCATATTTGCATAGTTGCAAGTTACTTTTGGATGGTCTGAAAGTAAATTACATGAAAACTATTGTTTAATACTGTACTGGTATATTGCAGTTTACAGTGAAGTTTACTTTCAACAATGTATTTGGACAATAGTTAATTCTAAGAGAATTAGAGTAGTGTTTTCTTTGAGATTAAGAGGTAAGCTTTATAAATATTTATTTTAGAAAATTTACTTAAGGTTCCAGCAATGAAGGAGATGCAATTTATAGTATGTCCACCTATCTTAGATATTTTTGAAATAGTTGAATAATTTCATCAACTGACTAATGTGCTGAGAACTACATGTGTTCTTCCAATTCTGGATCAAAGCAGTTGAGAGGCAAGAGAATGAGCAATACAGCAGGGCAACTGTGTTTTGCTCCCCTTCATATAGTTTTAAAAAGTTAGTGAGATGCAGTGACTGATTATGTTCATTGCAAGGTAAAGCAGATTTGTGTAAGCTGTTGAACATGGAACTGTTACTACCTCCATTGTTTCTGTGTTCTGGGGAATCATCCCCAGTTATAGAATACCAATCTGAAAAATTGGAAGAAATTTGGAGAAGAACCAGATGTGATTTGAGATCTGAACAGCATCCTTGGATATCTGACATGAGTACAGGATTGGTTCTGAAGAACCAAGGGTGGTAGTTAGAAATCCATTTGAAGTCAGTCAAATTTCTCAGCCTTTTTCAGTAAGACTTTAAGGTGCAAAGCTGGGTATTCAAAAACAAAGGCAAAAAATAAGTACGTGGTGAAAACATACGCCAGTATTTTCTCTGATTTTACTTTAAATACTTTTTTGAATTAATTCAAATAACTACTTAAATGTAGTTTAGTTAGACCAATGGAAGATTCTCTTCATTCATTTACATAAGAAAATAGCTGAAGTGTCAGCTGGGGTGTGAATTTATAGCAGAAGTTATGCAACACCAATTCCATGTGGATGAAATTTACTGTGCAGTGAGTTAGAAGATGGCTAATAAGCTAGTTAAACTCTTAATGTGGCACTGTACACTCATTTCTACACATGCAGATACATTCAGTGAATCAATTTGTGTCCTATAAAAGAGACTCATACTTCAATCTCGTGAAGAACTCGAGAGCTCATGGGAAAGAAACGTCACAGAACTTCCTGTTCTAGTGATGAAAGCAAGATCTATGTTTATGAGATAATAATAGAGTCCTATGTCTAATACCTTCCCCTAAGAAAAAAACTAAAACACCAGAGCAAGTTTCACATGTCCCTTATTTGTTCCACCCAGTGGACTGTTACCAGTATTTTACTGGTTGCAGAATATTTGTTTGTCTCTTGGTTTGTTTGGTTTGTTGTTTTTTGTTTTTTTTTTTTTCCAAAGGCCAATAATTTTAGACAGTGCCAGCCCAGAAAACTCCTGTTAGAGTCCTGCACCATGAGTGCCTCTTTACCCAACGTCTTGTTTCTAAAACAATAATCCACTCTCTGGGCTGCTCTAACAGAACAAATTGATTCATTCTAGAGGATCAGACAGTTGTTTTGTTAATGTTTTTAAATTGCTGGTAGTTAAAATGAGTTCAGTTCTTGAGACAAATGTGTAAAACCCTATCAGTGTGTTGAAGCTTTTCAGTATGTGATAAGCCAGAATGAAAGTATAACTTGATAAACTGTCATCTTTGAGACACATGCATTTCTTGGAATGACTTGAGCTATCAAAATGCAGGGAAGTTTGGTTGCATGTTCAGAGCAAAGAAAGATTTTCTGGAAGCATAATTTCAAGAGCAGGCTGGATAGGGTTCTGAGGAGCCTGGTCTAGTCGGTGGTGTCCCTGCCCATGACAAGGGGGTTGGAACTAGATGATCTTCCAACCTAAACCATTCTATGATTCTGTAATTCAGGAACATGTAAGGTGATACTTTGATTCTTCATAAACGTGTTCCAAAGAAGCTGAAAAGAGAATTAGTTTTTAAAACAGAACTAAATCCAGATGGACAAGCCACTGAATGAAAATTGTACAGTGTTACACAGCTCTAACAGATGAAACCCTAGATAGGGACCAACTGTATGAGTTTGTCAAGCAGAACTTGCCTATATTTACTAAGAATCTAAGTTGATTTTAATAACCAGTTTCTTTCAGGAAGATCTTAACTAAAGGACTCAATTTACTTCAAATTAGTAGGATTGCCTGCAGGGTTTTTTGTGGTGCGGGAGTAGGGAGGATTTGGAGGTTTCTTTGTTGCTGTATGAATCCCAGAGAGGAAAAGCAACATTTAGAGTTGTGCTGACACTAGTACAAATAAACTTAACCACTCAAAGACTATAGCTGTAAGAATTGGCAGATAGATCCAAACTCCTTCCCAAAAGTGCTGCCAGAGTACTGGCCACAGTCATTTGTGGCACGGGGCCGATTTGCTTCAACCTACTTAATAAAGCACAGCACACAGAGGAACCAAAGCTGGAATTTGAGGCTAGTTGAATGAATGATAGAAAGTGTAGGCATATATTTTTAGAAGCTCTAAACTGTTGTTCATGGCTTCTTTTGGCACTTTTTTGGGTTTTTTTTTTTAATACTCCATATGCCGTCCAGGCAGATATGTGAAAAACTGAAAATATTAGTATACATTATTGGTACTGCTGGAGCTCTGGTAGACAGAGAGAGTAGAAGCAACTTAATTTTAAAATGTGCTTCTTTTTTGTATTTTAGAACACATTATAGAACATTTTTTTCACTCTGTCTTGTGGACTGTCTGGAGCTTGAGAGATCCAAATGTTCAGTTTGCATACATACCATTTCATTAGCAAATACACCAGTAAATGAAGCAACACAGATATTAAATATAACTTAAAGCCTGTTGTCATTTTGGAAGCATGGGCTTTGTTGGGTTTCTGTTGTTGGATTTTTGTATCTGCTTGTCTTGCTTCCCAAAATCGTAAGTGAGCATGTCATGCAGTAGATATTGCAAATTATTAAGTCAGTTCTCCAAAGAATACTACGTCTGCTAACCAGGGAGCTATTATATTTTATTGCTGTCTTATATATCCAGCAAGTTTTTTTTAGAAAGAAAAGCTCTAGGTATCCAGCATGCAGAACTACCTTGCATGGAAGCTTTGATAGAGAGAAAAACTTTGCATTTTTAAGTTTTTGAGTTAATAGAAAACCTGTGTAGTTAATGCAAAGTTGAAATTAATTCTTCCGAAGTTTTGACATTTGTTAGTGGATTGTGGTGCATCTGAATAAATAGAGAAGCATTTTTCTTGTTTTACTGGGGGAGGGGAAATTTTTGGTCACATCCCTTAGGACAAAATACATCCTTAAGGTCTTAACATATCTGCAGTCTCTATTTCCTGCATGATTTCAAGTCTACATAACTTAACAGTCAGTATAGTCTACATACTTACAAGTCAGTATCATGTATCTTTGTTTATGTACAGCATTTGATACTATTTGTACACAGAGACAGAGATAATACTTGTTCCAGGGTTCTTGTATGGTTCATAGTCTTTAAATAAGACTCTAAATACATTATCTGGAAAACATGCAAATGGCACTGTCCTTCACCATGTCACTTTGTCACTCAGTAAAATGTAACTTTTTACTGGTGTGTATTTTATAGGTAGAAGGATAAATTTTAACACACTTTCCAATCTTTGAATCTCTTTAAGTATTACTTCCAGTTTAAAATGTTTTTGTGTCATGTACCAAGTGGTTTTTGACAAACTTAATTCTCTTCTTTGGGAAAGGTAGAAGCAGACTTTTTCTTACTCCGTTTCTAAATGTCTAATCTGCTCTATATTTTCGTTTTTTCTCCTAGATGATATTTAAAGAAACAGAATCTTTTACCAAAAGAATGTGTTTATTTTTAGATGATTTTCCAAATATACACAGTGCTACAGATCAACTGCTGTTTATTGATTTTTCGTGTCAATAATTGCATTAACTGTGCTTCATATAATTCCAAATATGCACTATTGCCCAAACATATGGTGTGACACCAAAAGCATGGGACAAGGAGGAATGAGCCTGAAGAAACTAAAGTGCAGACAGTGCCTTCTTCCTGTGATATTAAGTTACTCAGTTCCAGCACACTGTGCTGAAGGAAAGTAAGTGTTTAAACCATTTTGCCAGTATCTAAGACTTACTCTTTTAAAGAATAAATTCAAGGCAAGAAAATTATTTGTAAATGGGCTCCACCACAAGCTGCATTCTGTCAGTTATAAGGGGGTTTTTGCTATGAGTAAGATACTTTGTCCAGATTAAGTAGGAAAAACACTCTGAGTTTTTACCTATGGGAAACTTCAATTTGTATTGGATCTGTCTTTGTTTCTGATGGTTGCTCCTTTCATGTGCTATCCAAGAGCCTGAACTGCTTTAATGGAGGATCAGTGCTTCTGTTTTCCTTGTATCCTAGGTAAATATTCACTGTGTTCATGTCCTCTTCTCAAGTTCAACTCTCTGCCTAAGCAGGCTCCAAGTCACTGATAAATTGTTATGAAACCTTGACTGCATAATCATTTATCAAGCTGTTTTCACTAACAATAAAATTTACATACCTGATGGTCTCACACATTTCTATTAGGTAATTAAGGTTTAGATTGCCTGGTATACTCTTCTTGGTGCTCGACACTGATTTTATTTTTTATTATTATTTTTTTCCAGTCATCAGTGGGACTTCATAAAGTACATCTGATTCTTGGAATTTATTTCACTTTCCAGCTAAAACCCAAATATTGTGACATTCGTGGCTCAATGTAAAACACTACATTGGGCAGTATACTTGTTTCTGTGAGTTTCTTCATTTAATAGAAACATTGTTTAAAAATACAAAAACATTGAAAAATAATGGTTTCTTTAGTATATGAACTGGAAATAGATGTACCAGTTCTCAGGATGAAACTTGCAAATAGTCATGGATTTACCTGCAGGAGAACAGTATGCATTTATATTGACTTACTGACTTACGAGCTGAATTTAACCATATGGAATTGAATGGAAGAGTTACATGGGAGATATATACTTTTTTTTGTTAGACATCTGAAAAATAAATATATTTAATGTATAAAAATATGTCATATATATTGCATAGTCATAATATTAAAATCATATACATATAGTATATTTGTACATATGGACATATACAAATCTTTTCAGGAGGGAAAGATATGACTAGCCAGAGAAAAAGTACGCCTGACCCGTCACAAACTGTTGTAAGTGATTCAGGCTAAGTAAAACAAAAAAGTCAAATCACTTCATTAAATTTTGAGACCAATCTTTTAACTGATGTATATGCAGTGTTTTCAAATAACTCTTTTTGTTTCTGTCACTGGATTAAATGTAACAGAGTTGTAGTTGAAAACTGTGAAAGAGTATGAGAAAAGATACATTAAGAAAAGGAGCCTTCTAAAAAGTGTCTCACAGAGGCTTGCAGCATAGGGCCCATTGTATCCACCTAGGAAATTCATTATATGCCCATCTCCTTTTCCCTAAGTGGAAGGGAGAGTTCTTCCCACTCACTTGGGTAACCCTGTTTGGATTCCCTCGTGGTGTAAGGGAGCAGCAGATGTGGAACTGTATTGCTGCTGCCAATATACTTAATCCTGCATGAGCAGCTCTGTGGCATCCTGCTCTCATTAACTCTCATAAATATTTCCTAGGTGCTCGCACAGTAGATTATTACATGCTCACTAATCACCATTTCTGCAAAATGCAGACTAACAACACACACACTGACTGATTAGATTTTCTTTATTCTGTAGGTCTGGTCATCTGCTGTGCAGGGTGGGTAGAGGCTTTGTAGTGGATAGCTCTTGCAGCAGTAGAAAGTGGGGGGCTTGCCAACCCCAAGAGAATGGGTAATTTTATTCAAAACATGGTCTGAGAGAAAAGGAAATAGTAAGACTGTTGGGGACTTTTATGTCTTCCAGTGACTCATTGTTTCCAATTTGTTTATACGTACTATTTTTGTAGGCTGCTCATCTATCATTCATATGGCTTGGTGTTTCCAACCTCACTTGTGGAATGCAAGAAAATAGTGTGTGTTACATCAGGAGAAGAATCTCAAGGCCCTGCACTTTGGCTGAGGGATGAGGTTACAATCAACGGGTCCTGTTCAGTAATGGGACAGAATGGGGCATGTTCTGTGCATCTCCTGTGCATATCTTATCACAGACTCAGTCTGTGAACCACTGTTGTGGAAGGTAAAGGTGAGATGGCAGGAACTCCTGGAAGGCTAAGTGCATGCTGTAATGTAAAAGAGAAAAATATTTCTGATAGTAATAAGAAAACCAGAAGATGAAAGGGCCATTGGTCACCACGGCTGTCACAGGCAGCTGTCTCTTATATCCACATGAAAGTTTTAAGAAATATTAAGCATAATTTCCCTTTTTTGATCTTTCTTAATGCAAGATCTTGATGGGGTTTTTTAATTTATATTTTTCATCTCTTCAAAGTGGGGCCTTGATTGCAGACTTTCTCCAGACTTTCTAGATATCCATCATGATAGTTTAGCGGGTCTTGAGTTATGCACCTGCAGCCTTTTGCATCCCATTCCTAGGGGAAATCAGTTTCACTGCTTATTTATTTGGAAAGCATGTAGTAAGAACCTAACCCAAGAATGGATTACATAAATGATAGTCAGCACCTTGTTTCTCCTCCCCTCTCCTGCTTCTCATCTTGCCTACCTTGCATTTTTTGGATTTGGAGGAGCTCCTTTTCCTTCTTTGCCTGTGTGTGCCTTAGGTTTCCTCCTCAGCATTTCTTTTGAACCTATGAGTAACAACACACTGGTCTGTGCTTTCCTGTAGTGGCTGCAGTCACTGTAATGGCAACACCTTCATTTAAATTTTACATCTCACGTGCGTGTGTTGTCATTATTCCTGTATGTTCCCATTTTTCCTTTGAGGAACAATTAAAAGTGAATTTTCAATTAAACATCATATGTAATTTGCCAGTAACTAAGAGTGACCTTCTTTCTATCCCACTTTCATTTCTATGCTTGGTTTCAAAGAGCTACTCTAAATAATGGTGGTGTTAAAGCTTCTTCACACCAAAGGTTGATGATTACTTGAACCCTAGTAGGCAGAAGCTGCTATTACTGCTTTTGCAAAGTTACATTGAAGAGTTATGACTCTTGTCTGGGTTGTTTTTTTTTTTCCCATAGTTTTAGGCAGTGTTAATTCTAAATAAGCTAGAAAGCACACTTCAACAGAAATAGGGAAATCTTAGTTTATAGAAGTGGTCCTTTTTTGGAGGACTTGCAGGATAATTTAATGCTATCACATTCTTGAGTCATCTGTGTGAAAATGAACTGATAACTTTGAGCACACTGAACATCTTGTCTCAATTTCATCATGGTCCTGTGCAGTTGTGTATGCATTTAAATTTCAGAAGCCTTAGTTAGTGTTTTTAGCAAGAATAAACAAATACAGCAGATAGTTATCATTTCATGGGTGAAACCTAAAAAAAAATTGGTCTCATTCCTCTACTTTTCTTCTGAGCAAATCTTGTTCTAAATAAGGTTATACTTCTCTGAAATACTGTCACTGCACATTGGTAATAAAATGTTTTATATGTGTGTTTTCCAATTTTTCGGTAAATGATCTCTTGAGCAAGCGTAGCTAAAACCAGTTATGCTTTGATGGCATAGGATTCAATTCCTACTGCAAAGCTCAAGCCTGTGTATCTTCAGTTTTCTAAATTAAATTCTTTTTCTGTTTGTGAAGTCCTGCACAGCAAATGAAACCATTTCAAGTTTTAACTCTAATGTTTTGTGTTTTGTTCTAGGTTGTTGGAAGAGGAGCCTTTGGTGTAGTCTGCAAGGCAAAATGGCGAGCAAAAGATGTAGCCATTAAACAGATAGAAAGTGAATCTGAAAGAAAAGCCTTCATTGTAGAGGTACAATATGTTTGATTGAAAAGATGGGGTTTGGTAGAGCTTGTTTTCTGAAATTCATGGGTGCATTTAATGTACTAAAAGCTGTGTCTTTAAGACAAGATAACTGTTGCCTGTGGTACCCAGTTCAGGTCTGGACCTTTGTCTTGCACGACAGGAGACCTGACAAATCACATTGCACGTTTTTTAGTTTGCTTCTCATAAAAACTGAAAAGCAAGGGAGAGCCAAAGGCACACAAGTAGGAAAATAACAGTTCTTGGATTCTGTCCCAGTCTGAAGTCAGGGTGCAGCTGGAATACCCACCAAAGCCTTGGAGCTGATTAGCACTTTCAGGGGCCACAGCATAGGTTGATATTTGAAAATATTTCTGAGGTTTTTTGGCAGTTCTAATAATTTGATGATTTTTTTTTCTTATATATAAGTACATTACTACCTTAAAGGCAATCACTGTTTTCATTCAATATTTGTTTCTTTAAAAGTGTCTTGAGTAGTTCAGATATACTGATAAACTTCCCAAGATACATCATATTTTCTAGAATCAAAAGTTTCGTTTAAATGAGGTATATTGTGACATGCTGCTTAGTATTTATTCAGTTATAACTTAGGATGTTCAAGATACACAAAATACATTAAAAATAAAACTCTTAAATTTAGAACTAACTCTAGTAAAATTTGACACACTAAAGAGCTGGAAAAAGCGTGTTTGTAATAGGCCTTTCTGTAAATATTTATATGTTGTTCATTAAGACGGAAAGTTTTTCAGGTTATTAATCTGAGTCTGGTTTAACGCTGACTAGATCTGATTGGTTTCTTGGGATTTTTGTGTTCAAAAGAGATCTGAGTAAATAATTCCAGAAATGCTTCAGTAATTATTGCTATTCAGGAAACCCTGCACAGTGCAAGCATCAGTTGAAATATTTCATTCTGATTTTTTAAATCTTCTGAAGTGTATAGAAATAATAGCATTAGCTCCATAGACAGCACAAACTTCTTCAGCAGTCTGCATAAAGGAAAAAAAATTACTTTTCCCTCGCTTCTACTATGTACTGGTAAAAAAAAAACCTTGATGCAAAATAGTGCAATTCTCAATACAAATAGTAATAGGTTCTTGGAACTGTGTCATTTTAATACTAAATTCTTTTATAGGGTTGTGGGCTTGGGGATTTTAGAACTTTTGTCCTCTATATTGTCAAAACAGACAGTATGATTCTGATTTTTTTTATTTAATCAGAAAGTTTTTATGTAGTCCCAAAATTGAGGGCTTCAGGAAGAGCACCAGATCTACAGATGTCATAGTTGCACAGTGCTTGTGACTGGAGTGACTTTACTACAGCCTGACAAAAATACTTTCTTTAAATGTAATTTCTTCAAACTTTCTTTTAAAACACAGTTCCAGTTTGAAACAAACCTCATTACAGAAATCAAAATGCAAAGAGTGACATAAGTCTTATAATTTGTAAAATCGCCATCTGGGGTTATGCAGACATAGAAAATTGTACTTGCTGTTGTGGTTTATTGTTTAGAGGTATGAAAATAAAACATTATCCTTTTTTTCCCCTGGTTTGAAACTGTGTGATTTGTATTGCAGCTTCGACAACTGTCACGAGTAAACCATCCCAATATTGTCAAGTTATATGGAGCCTGTCTCAACCCAGTAAGTTATAGCTTATTGTCACTATGGCAAAAGGTGACTGGTTTAACATATGCAAGCATCAATGCACAGAACATGTATTTTATATTAAAAATGTTTATTTTATATATTTTTCATGGTTTAGCCATAATAAGGAAATACACAGATGTGTAGGTTGGTTGATATTTTCAGGTTGTTTTTTTTCCTTTCTACTGCTATGAAAAATAAATTCTTTCAAGAACACCCCAAATCTACTCCTAAACACCATTTATACTTCAGTTTGTCAAAATGTATTACATATGTAGTTACATTCATATCTACTGTCATATTAATTGGAAATCAATACAGAAAGGAAATGCATTATCAGCACATGATTGTGTCTTGTAAATCAGCTCCTATTTTCATGCATGCGGTTTTCAGGATTTGCTTGCTTTCTGCCACAGCTACAAACAGTCTCACAAATTCTCTAAAGCAGAAAAGGAGGTACTGTGACAGGGCATATGTATCCTTAGCTAATTCTTCTTTGGACTATTTAATTGCTTAAAGTAATGCTGCATCCCTTTTTGTTTCTTGGTACTAGTGAAAATCTTTTGGCATGGTATTTAATTCTTTTTTGTATACCACAAAAAGAATAAAGGACAGCGAACTGCGGTTTGAAGATAGTTTGCCTTTTAAGTCTGAGGAGGAGGGCGGTCATTTATTTTCTAATTAGAACTAAGTGTAAAACTGATTTTTCTTACATGTAAATACGTACATTTCAAACTGACTGATGTATTTTCCATTAGCTTAGTTATGGAAGCCTTTCAACTGATCTCAAAGAACTTTCCTTTCAGTTTGCAAAAGCTGTTTTCTGCCTCTGCATTGAAAATATGCCTATTTGTGTCCCCTTCCCCCCAAAGGTGTGTCTTGTTATGGAGTATGCTGAAGGAGGTTCTCTGTACAATGGTGAGTATCATTTCAACTTCCTGGAGTTAAAGTGCTAGAATTAGGGCAAACATCATCTCAACTATAAGTTGTTTCATAAATACGTCTCCATTCTTGGAGCTGTTCAGAAACCACCTGAACACAGTCCAGGGCACCCAGCTGGAGGTGGCCTGTTTGACCTGCTTGGTGGACTTTCAGAGATCTCTTCCAACTATTATGTGGTTCTTTGAAATTCTTAAGGAGAAGAGAGTCTGCCTTTTAAAACCTCTTTTCAGTTCACTGGTTGTTCTTGATAGCAGTTTCTTATATTTTATACAAGTAATTTAAGGTTTTTTAGTGGAACGTCTGAAAACATTCTTCCTTAATTTGTAAATTCCCTGGGCATTTGTTTGAGACTTTACCAGGGGTAGCTGAGAACAAGCAACAGTTTTCGTATTGAATTTTAACATAAATGATGGTGGAAAGTGTACTAAAAAAATGGGAAATATTTTGAAATTTCTGTTATTTTGACAGTTTGCAGAAGGATATTTCTAGTTGCAGCAATGAGATGTCGGTGATTACTTAGATTCCACAGAGCTTTCTGACTGGTATTTTGTTAACTCCATTGTATCTGTTGTAATATGCAATAAAGTTCTTTTTAGTTTGTGCCTTTGTTTTGCAGTGCTGCATGGTGCTGAACCTCTGCCTCATTATACTGCTGCACATGCCATGAGTTGGTGTTTACAATGTTCCCAAGGAGTAGCGTATCTCCACAGTATGAAACCAAAGGCTCTAATTCACAGAGACCTGAAACCACCAAAGTAAGTTTACAGTTCATTTTTCATATTTTCTTACAATTGGTATTGAAGATAATTTATAATAATGTTATTGCATTTAAAAGAAATACCTTTAATTGGTAGTAACTTTTGGATGTATTGTATTGCAAATGAAAGCTGTGTATTTGAAGCTTCAGTTACAGAATGACAGCTTATGATACAGAAAATTAACTGTATTCAGTTACTGTCCGTTAAACTGGAAAAATACCCTGTTTTTGCCCTGCATCATGAAAGAGGATTTTATTAGGAATAGGGCTTCTTATCAGAGGCATTTAAAATCTTCCAGTTTTGGAATGGTTGTGGTGTTCAATAAGAGAGCATTGTGAAAGGTGTTGATCGGTCCCTAATGTCGTATTTAATCTGTTGCATTAGAACTCTTTCACCACATGGTCATCCTCCTTTATCCCCTCGTTCTGCCTGTTCCACTACCCCTGCAAGAAGCTCACATCACTTTCCACTGAAACAAAATTTAATAGTTTTCTACCAGTCAGTTTGTTATCTGGCTCATTTTACAGCTTCAGATCTGGCTCCACAGATTAGATAGAAACAGTTATTTGAGGATCAGCATAATCATCCCTTTTTGGTGGTAGTTTGCAGTTATTACCAGGTAAAATTATAATGTGAAGCCACAATTTCAATCTTTAGTTCTTTCTTGTATTTCCCAGTTTTGATTTAGAGAGTTGTTCACATGTAACTTCAAGTGCTTCCATTTTAAAAAAAATAGCTACGTTGACTGACATTAGTGGGAGTCTTGATTTTTCTTCTTTCAGTAAAATTGTTACAGCTCTTGTTGGTTTTCAGCCCCTGGCATCTGAAAGTCTACTTTTGTCAGTATATACTTAGTGGTTTACTATGACTAAAGGTATTTATTTAAAATCTATCATGTAAAAATATTAATAAATTGCAACATATACTGGATTACTTTAAAATATGTAATGTGTTCACATTAGACACAAATGACCTTCTGTATATCCCGTATTCTAAAACAACACACTGAGATACAAAGCCTAAGATGTTCACCCCTATTAGAATGATAGTTGTTGGGATTAAAAAAAAATCAGTGGTTTGTTATCAAACTTTTATTCTACAATTTTAATATCAAATTCCTTTTTTATGTTTGACAGTTTGCTCTTGGTAGCTGGGGGGACAGTTCTAAAAATCTGTGACTTTGGTACAGCCTGTGATATTCAAACACACATGACCAACAACAAAGGAAGTGCTGCTTGGATGGCACCTGAAGTTTTTGAAGGTAATAAAAATTCAGCATTAATATTATGTTTTCTTTATAGGGATGCAACTGTGAATTAATGTGATGTAAGAATAAGAGCATCATGTAGTCTTTAAAATAAAGTTTACTAAAGTTTGAGGGAACAACTGAAAGAGTTTTGGCAGAACATTTTTTTTAAATCTCTACAAGTGTATGTTGTCAAATAATTGTGCAGAAGTTTGAAGAGCAGCACTGAACCAACTCTCTCATGTTAATATTAGACATTTAATTACATGAAGATGTGGAACCTTTATTTGTCATTGCTGAGATTTACATAAGGACTACCTTTAGACAGCTGCAGTTCCTTATTTTGTAAGTAAGTAAAATACAGCCAGAGGGCTCTTTCCCCACAGTTTTGCTGTTTCTGAGATTCTTAAATCATTTCTTATGTCATTTAAATACTGTCATTACTTTTCCTCCCTACTCTAATCAGCTTTTAACTTTAGAATTTCCCTGTTAGAGTCTCTAAATTGAACATAATTGCCTTCTTTTTTGATCCCCCACTTTCTTGTAACTCCCATCTTCATCTGCTTGTTGTGTAATCTAGAGATTTGATGTACTTCCTCTTTCCTACATACTGAGGAACTTGTTAATACCAGTTAATTTGTTTAAGTAGGAAAACAAGCTATTTCTTGGGGAAAGACTGATTATACTTGATAATTAGATACCTATAATTGCTGCATGATTATCAAAGAAATAATCCCATAGATACTAAATTGCAGATTAAACACCTTTTAACCTGTCTGTACATTAATTATAATGTAATTTAGCAATGGTCTGGAAAAGTCATCCTTCTGCTTTTTAGGAAGCAGGTGTCCTTGATTTGATATATTTGGCAAATGCCTATGTGCAGCAGTGGTTTCCCAGATTCTGGATCCAAGTGACCTCTTTTCTTTATTGGCCTTATTCCAGAGACTGTCCATATACAGTTCTAGGATCCCTCCCAAACATTACCTTTGGAACTTTTGTTCTGAAGGTACAATTTTCTTCCACATATTGCTTAGAGTACCAACCCAATAACCCAAGGACTATTTGTCTCACTCTGATGCCTGAAAATTTTCCATTATGTCATTTTATATTCAGGCACTTACTCTATGTTTTTAGCCAGGACTGCTTCTTTTCTTAACACTTGTTTATTATTAAATCAAATTGTATAGATAGGAGATTTTTTTTCTTTTAGAAATAAGCAATTGAACAGCCAGTGTCAAAGCTAGATTTTTTGAGTGAAAAATCTTAATCTAAAATGGATGTAAATAAGTGTATTGTAGTAGGGATTTACAGTTCATATCCTAGTTTCTCTGGTATATGAATCCAGCAAAATAAAACTAAGAAATTTTGTATTGCAGTTATTGTTGGAGAGCAGCAAGAAGCCTTCAGTTTACAGTTGTTTTTATGTACTTTTAACTGAAAGCATTTACTGATAAATAGACAAATAATTATAAAAACAGAAATATCAAGGAAAGAAAAGAATCCAGTATGATGCATCTTCTACAGAATTCAACAATGGAATAAAGGCTAACATTAATTTGGTGCTGTTCTAGTACTGAGGTTTCTAGATGAGAACAATAAAGGCATGACAAGCATCTGTTGCAGAACATGGCACTTGGTGAAGTAATTGCTGTAATATTAAGATTTTTCTCCCCATTTTAAACATTAAGGCACCTAAAGTACAGATCAAATAATCTAAATGAAAATAATATGATACAGATCCAGGATGAAGTAAAAGAGAGCAATTCCAATATCAGAACTTCCATTAGAAGAAACTATTAAAAATTTAAATTGCTTTGATAAAATTGGGTAAGTTGGGGAATTATTGTGTCTATCCGATCTTAGTCTCTCACACAAGGGAACAATACCAGAATGCTGTCTCACTTCTTTTGGACTCCCACTTTTCAGAATTAGTCCAAGATTTCTCAGCCACAACGTAGAATTTCGTTGCTCGAATGGGGGAATAGCACTACTTTCATTTCATAGGCTGTGTGTTGAAGAAGTGCTGTGACTGCATAGATGAAATTGTTTTGCTTCCTTTAGTGATCTGCCATTGTTTACATGACTTTTTTTCCCCAGCATCTTTGAAAATAAGCTGACTGATAAAGCTGACTTTTTCTTCTTCGTACCTTTTGAAGTCATTAGCCACATTCAGCTGCTTCTTTACACCTGTGTGTAGAGTTTTTGAGATTCGCATTCTTAGACAGTTTTGTAAAGTCCAAATTAGTGCCTTCACTTAAGGAGGGCTTGTGGTTCATGCTGCAGCCTGTTTCTTGTGTTTGTCTTGCAAACTGGCTGGACTTGCAAGAACGGGCCAGAGACAGGCTGTTTGCCTTGCACTGTTTGTCAGAGATATGGGGGCAGAGGAAGTTGGCTCACAGGTGGTGGATGGAGCACCAACTGTTGCTATATGGTGGGTGTTCACATGAAACTAGACTTCTTTAATTCTACTGTTACTGAAATGATTTGTCTAAATAATGCTTTCTGATTAAGCATAAACAAAAAAATCTCTTGACCACTGTATGCCCATTTTAATCCTTGTTTGAAGATAGATGACCAAGTCTCCTATAATTTATATTCATACATTTATTCTCATATCATTAGCCATTCACATCTCTTACTAGTGTTTGCATTAGTTATGGTTATAAAGCATACATTCTTTCTTTGTAGCTTCTGAATATTTTTATTTATTATTCTATGTCACCTACCTGTCTTCAGCACCTTAGGAGTCTTAGAAATACTGAACTCCTGGTCAAAGAATTTTAATTAAGTAATGACATTACAAAAGAATAAGAATAATAAAACAGGAGGAAATCAGATGGTGAGGAATTGAGGATTCTCCTGAATTTGTTCATATGGTAACTTAGTAGTTCTTCTAAAGACTTGTAATTAATAAAGAGTACTGAATATAACAGATATTATGGGCTGGCATATTGTCAGCAAGGTTGGAAGAAGTGAATTGAAAAATATTTAGAGGAAACAAAAATAATCAATTAGATCATGAATGCAACAGATGTTTAAACTTAATAAATTGTGGTTTATATTATATAAGGAAACTAATGAATTTTGTCATTTCAAGATGACTCCAAGGATTGATTACCAGAGAGGGGCATTCTTAACAGTCATACTGTCAAGTGATTTGTAACTTAAGTTAGCATGAATCAACCAGCTTTAAAAAAATGGGTTTTTTCAGCATAATAAAAGTGAAATGAAAGTATGTAAAGCTATTTATTTATTTATTGGAGCAAGCTGCCCAGGGGAGTGGTGGAGTCACCATCCCTGAAAGCATTGAAGAAATGACTCAGCATGGCAGTTGGTGCCACTTGATTAGTTGACATTGTGGCGTTTAGTGAAAAGTTGGATTCAGTGATCTTGGAGCTCTTTTCCAACCCTATTCTATGATCTACTCAAACTATATTTATTTTTAATGTGTTACAAAGAGAAGAGTCAAATTATATTTATGGCTTTCTTCCAGGTAGCAATTACAGTGAAAAATGTGACGTTTTCAGTTGGGGTATTATTCTCTGGGAGGTGATCACCCGTAGGAAACCTTTTGATGAGATTGGTGGTCCAGCTTTCCGAATAATGTGGGCAGTTCACAATGGTAAGTTGAAAATACTTGTCAACTTCTACTTTATTGAAAAATTATGCATTTGAAGATGACCTATAAATTTGCTAAACACTCTTAGCTGTACAACTTTAAATAACAAGTGTTTCTATTTTGTGCTTTATTAAATATGCATTTTTTGTCACAAAGACTAAATAGTTAGACACTTCTGTGTCAGTGTGGGTTTTGAGTTACTTGGCTGCTACTGTGCTTGTAACTGGTTTATGAACAAAGAAAGGTAAAGAGCTGTGTCCTCATTATTAGAACACTCCATTTTAAAAGTGATCTGAGAAAAGCCTCTTACCTGGCTGAATGATGATTTTATTAGCTACATTGTCTTTGTTTGTTTATTTGTTTTTAATTGAACCATCTACAAGAAATGTGTAATTTTAAGTAACTTAACCTGTGTTTAGAAAAGTTAGAAGCTATGAGACCTCCTCCAGGGCCGTTAGTCATTAAAAATGTTACTTTGTTTTTCATCTGTGGTGTTCTGGGGTTTGTTTTTGTTATTCTGCTGTTTGAATGGTTTTACCTTTATATCTGGGTACATGCACTCATGGAGCACTACTCTATTGTACTAGGTACTATACAGAACAGATTTTCAGGAGCTTAGACGGTGAACAGAGCACAGTGGTTGTGTTCAAGTGGATGGTTTCTTTAAAGCAGTGGTGTAACGTTGGTCAGTGTAGTAGACTGTAGTATCTTCATGCTAGAGGTGTAATTTTTTTACTGCTGTGTTTTTAGGTACCATGGCAAAACAATTTTTTGAGTAATAAAAAGTGATAGTGAAGTAGTTCAGTGAATGTCTGCAGAGAGTTTCTGCCATTTGTGAGAAACAACATCAAAGCAAGCGCCAACTTGCTGGAAGAAAAAGTTAACAAACAAGCAATGAAGGCTGGTACTGTGCCTGAGTGTCATTGCTTCAGTAGTAAATAATAGAAGCGTAAGGTGAGCACAGGCATATGCTATACAAAGAATAAAATGAGGGAGACAGTGATAGAATCAATTAATGTTATAGACAAAGAGAGGTTTGTAAATATCATTTTTGAATGAAGAAGGAGATTCTCCAGTTTTTTGAGGACATTGAGATTAGGAGTGATAAGTGCCTTGCATAAAAGCATTAACTGTAAAACTAAGTGTAAATCTAGTAGTAAATCAGGAAGCCTCAGTAAGGTGTTGGGAGTATACTTTAAAATGCCCTATATGTACCTACTTTTGCTTTAAAACTTTCTTTTTTATCTTTTCTTTGTCCTCCTTCTTAAGAAGGAAGTGTTAGTGCACTTCATCTCACTTAAAACTATTGTGGCATTCTTACTTCATGTATTACTTGCTCTGTTGAATATATTCTTAAATACTTACTGCTTTCTTTGCAAATCATCAGTGTGTCTTATATCAAACACAACTGGATGTCCATTAATTGTTCTTGTTGATACTGTAATAAGAGGAAGCACTTGATGCAAAACTAGCTGAATAGTTATACAATAGTTGAAGTAAAATATTAATAAAAAATGAGTATAGGCCATGAAAAAGTCACACAAAATTGGTAGTTCCAGTGTCTAATAATTTATCAGGATGTTCTTAAGAACAAAATCAGCTTTCAAAAATACTTTGAGACTTGGGAGTTTTTTTCTTTTTTTTCCTTTTTTTTCCTTTTTTTTTCTTTTTTTTTTTCTTTTTTTTTTTTTTTTTTTTTTGTTTGTTTGGTGGGTTGGCTTTGTTTGTTTTTTTTTTTTTTCTTGTGAATACAGCATTAGGAACCAAAGACTGTTATTGCTTGCTTCCCAGTTTGGCCTAGAACGTCATTCTTCAGCAAGAAATAACATGTCATTAGCCTTTGTAATATGCTGTATTTGGTCAGTTGGTGAATGTATTCAAACCTATACTGAAGAAAAAGTTTAATTTTTTTTTTACTGCTGCTATGTAGTGCACAGGAACTTTTCCTGTGAGTTTTTGTTTGTAAGAGAGAAAATTAAGTACAAACCAGTTCATCCAGATTACAATTAACTCTGCATTTTCCTGTATTTATTTAGCAAAATACTGGAGACAGATCAGATACTCTCAGTTGTTTGAGTCTGTTTAAAAGATTTAACAGTGTTTTCTTATTTCAACTGCAGGTACTCGGCCACCATTGATCAAAAATTTACCTAAACCAATTGAGAGTTTAATGACCCGCTGTTGGTCCAAGGATCCCTCACAACGGCCATCCATGGAGGAAATTGTTAAAATAATGACACATTTGATGCGGGTATAAAAGTTTATTTAAGTATTTTAATCATTTAACTATTAAGCTGGGAAACTGATTTACAAAAGGTATACTTTTCATCCCACTCCAAAGGTGGGCTTGCATATTTTCTTTTGCCTCTCTCTTTTTCACAAAAATTATCAAGTTATTGTAGAGAAGGGAAATAATTTGTCTTTTAAATATATATATATATTTACATATGCCATCTTTGGAGGGGTATAATAATTCATAATAGATTTGAAAAAACAAAGTCATAGGTGTGTCTAATGTATTAAATTATTAAAAATAATTGCATTTATTTCTCTTTTAAATAAATTATTATAAATGTCATACATAATTTACACTTATAAATTATGAGGTACTATTTAAATAATTGTTTAAAATTTGTTAATTACTTTTTTATCAAATAATTACTGCTTTTTCACAGTACTTTCCAGGAGCTGATGAACCTCTGCAGTATCCTTGCCAGTATTCAGATGAAGGCCAAAGCAACTCTGCCACAAGCACAGGTACATTTGTATAAGTTAGAGAAAAAGAACAGCAACATGAAATGATGCAGATAAATTGTAAAGCACATTCTTACATTGATTTTGAACTCAAAATGGAAAAGATTTCCAAAATCTTAAGCATCAGCAGACTGTATTTATTTTGTTAATGTCTCATATTTAGTGTTCTCAGTCAAATGGTTTTACTGAAGTGTGCATGTCATGAAGAAAAAGCTTATAAGAAAAGCTGTCTCCAAATGCCCATGTTTAATGGTCTCCATTTTTTCCCCATGAACGTTGCTAGCAATTGACACCCTTATACTCATATGTAATGTTTAGGAGTTGTCAATTTAAAATTCTTCACTATTCTTGAAAGCTCTACCTGTTTTAAGTTGCAATCTCCACAATTTAAACTTGCATTTGTTTTATGATAAGTTGTAGTAAATACAGTAATTGAAAATAAGTGCAAGAAAAATCACTAGAAAGGTGGATGGAACAAAATGTGGGCTAGACTTTCAGGTAGTTTTGTCCTCAAAGAAATCCTTCCAATAATAAAAGAAAAAGATCATTCAGTTTCTTCATTGTTTCAAGTACTTTTTTTTTCCCATTTAAGTAGTTTTTAATCTTGCATGTCTTCAGCTTCCTCTGCGTAGTTGGATTATTTTCAATCTCCAAAGAAATTGCTGCTACTTTGGATAAAGCCTCACTGGCTACTTTGCAGCTTAGTGACCTTTATATTAACAAAATCTTTGCAGCTTTAGCATTTCACTGACTTTACTAGTTTTTCTCCACCTCTCAGCACATGATTTGAAGACGTAATTTATCACTTCAAACTGTGAATATATATTGGCTGATATTTTTCAGGTATTTATGTTCCTGTATGGTTAATGATGGTCTTTGTCATTAATTGTGATTGAGATTGCTGTTGTGTTCATAATACAACAGCTACCCTAACAGTTTCAAAGAGAGGTAAAGATTGACTTAAGAATGTTATCACAGTGTTTAGTTACATATTTTTTCTCTCCTCTTGCTTCTTATACTAATTGCTCTATAGCAATCTTGCAGCTGGTCTTGCATTAGAAGTTTTCAGAAGTGTTGCTTTAAAGGCAAGTTAGACTTCTGAGAGCTTTCCTGTGAAGAAATGCACTTCAGAAATTTTTAGTGGACATTCTCAAATGCTTTTACTTGTTACTGGTTTCTAGGTTCATTCATGGACATCACTTCAACAAACACAAGTAACAAGAGCGACGCTAACATGGAACCAAGTGACTTCCAAGGAGCTTCTACCAATGACACTATTAAACGTTTGGAATCAAAATTGGCACAGCAAATCAAAAACACAGCCAAGCAGCCGGTAAGACAACATGTGCAGTTTTGAACCATAGTGACAAAATGGACATGGATAGACGTTAGTGTTGTGTCTGCTCTGAAACATGTGTCCTCATTCAAAACAGTGCAAAATTTAATCCCGTTAGTTATAGGAGAAGAATATGAAAAGGGACAGAAAAATGTTGTATGATTCAAAAAAGGTAAACTGGAAGGCTCTAGTAAGACCTCCAATGAAATGTAAAGAGCAGTTCATTGTATTTAAAGGGTTTTATTAAAAAGATATGTTTGAAAATTGCTGCTTTAATTTATAACCTAAATATTTGTATGACATGAAAGGATTAAACGTGAATTTTGAAAATACCTTGGTTTATTTCAAGTAGAATGCAAAAATACAAAGATTCTCTTATGACAATATTGGCCTAATTCTGCTGATTTTTTAATCTGTGTGAAGTTAGATTATTTTCAAAGCTGCAGGTATTTAATTTGTATATATCAATAATAGTTAAATTATTACCATTTATTGTGTTATAGATTTTAAATCTTGTCACTTTGAAAATGTACATCCATGAAACATACTGGTGCATATTATGGAGGGGCTTCTGCAGAATTTTCTTTTCACAAAAATGTGACTGTTAAACAGGGAGATCCTGGCCGTTTGAGTTTACCCCCATCTCGTGGGAGCAGTGTTGAGAGCTTGTCAGATGTTCGCGCACGGCCACCGTCAGCCCTTGTTTCCGGAGAAGCCAAAAGAATGAGTGCTGACATGTCTGAAATAGAAGCAAGAATAGCTTCCATCACAGGTAAAATTTAATGATGTTTGGGGAATAGACTAAGGAATTGGAAAGAAATAAAGGAAGAAGGAAAATATAAAACTTACATAGTCTTACAGAAAGTTAACAGTAGCCATATGAAAATACTTAAGCTATTCCTGTAGTCTTGATTGTCCTTTATTAATTGTGGGGGGGAATTGCCTTTATTTGTGGTTATACACTCAGCAAGACTGAGTATTTTAACTGAGAATTTTAAAGGTTTTAGAGATCTTGTTGAATTAGATTTTTACCTTTTCAAAAAATGCATTATGAGACTTTTAAATATCAATCCTATTGCAAATGCATAACTTTCTCCTTTTTATCTGAAATAGTGTTATTACATCTCTGCTAGTGTAATTATTTATATAACATTTTCTTCAGGGTTATCTCTATAATACTTTTGAAATTAAGAGGTAGGTTTAAAGTTCAGCATGTTCCCAAATAAGTTGAAAAATCCACTTTTACAGATTTCAGAATGAGAAATGTAATTAGATTTTATTCACAAGGTTAAGAAAGCATTGTCTTTTGTTAAAAAAACAGCTGCAGGTGTTTTGCCAGGTTTCCTTCAGATATAAACTGTCATTTCTAAATCTTAAATCTTTGAGAGAATTAGAATTTATCTGTAAGCATAAATACATAATTTTATGGTGAAAGCAATTTTGATTCATCCCAGAAGAGTGAATTAATAAAAATATGTACACTTGGCAAACACTTTCTTGTCTCTTTCTTCATCAAAGATATTGCTTGTTAATACATGTAAACTTCAGGTTTTAAGTGTCATATGTGAAAATTTTTTGTGTTATGGCATATAACTACAGATGTAAATAATTAAACAAAATTACTTTGGTTAGTTCAGGGTTATTTAGCTGTTTGAGTATTTTTTTACCAACATGAAAATTAGGGTAGCCAAGTAGCTGCAATTAATAAGGGACTGCACATCAAAATTCTGGCTTTCTTGTGCACCATGGCACCATTTCATTTTTGTTCTCCATTGTGTTATGATTTACTCCAGGATCTTGTTTTACTAAATACTGAGGTGCTGAAATAATATTTATCTTGCCCTAAATTCTTTTTACTTTCATGTTTTTATTTTAAAGCCTTATTCCAAAATCTGTCTTTGTATTGTCAGTCTTTGACTGGATGACTGTGTAGCACATCTCACCCTGAATATCTCTAAAGGTTTCTTAACACAGAAGGCAGCTGTGTACTTACCTGGTTGTAACACCATACTGGTTTTATTTTAAAACATTTTAAAACTCACTGTGGTCACTGATACTCTTAATGTAACTTTCTGACATTAGCAGAGATAACCTGGCCCTCCTTTGTACAAGTTTTTAATTTTCCTGGTTTGTCTTCTTTAAGTACATTGCTCTGAAATAGTAATTACTATTCAGAATAATCTAAGGGCTTTCGGGTTTGTTTTTTTTTTCATTATGACTGTAGGATTTCTTTTTCTTCAAATAAAAGTACATATTGAATATACTGGTTTTGGTTTGGGGTTCTTTGGGTATTTTTTTGCGAAATCAGTTCATGAAGTAGTGGACTATGAGAAATGAGGTCAAGCACATCTGGCCTTAACTTTTTCAAAGAGAGGTGAAAGAACACTGTCTTGGTTTTGGTTTCTTTTTTTAGTCTTGTTAACTGTGTGACAGAAATAATATGCTGTGAACCTGAAAAAAAATTGCATGGCTGGGTGAGGATTTGACTGTCGTTAAATTAGGTTGAAAATTATTTAATCTTGTTCCATCGTACTCTAGATTAAATATAAGAGTAAATCATGTAATCCACATCATCATTACTTAGTGAGATGAGTATACTACAGTGTTCTACCTTTGGGAGATGTATTCAGATTTTTCTCTAAATAGGAACAATTTATCTTAAACTACAGAAGTGGTAAAATAAAAAAAAAAAGGTAAGGTTAGATTTTATTTCAAAGTGTATAACATTTCTTGAACATTATTCAAAAATTAAAAAGCTGGTAGTTATATCCAGTTTTCAAAACAAAACATCTTCACTAGTAGGACAAAAGAGTAACTGGCAGGAATGATTGTCAAATGTGATAAAAGTAAGCATTTTTTCAGAGGTAGATGAGATTTGCTTTGAAAGGAGGTGATTTAAAGAAATAGAAGTATCTAGGTATTAGACTTTTTAATAAGATGATTTGTACTCAACACTAAAGAGAAAATGTTAGTTAAGTTCTGGCAATCAAGATTTTTTTCTGAATGTACAGGTGAACTGAAATAATTTAATTTGTTCTCTGTTTGGATAATTACATTTGGTTTTCCCTTCTGTGTTGCCATGCTGCTTTCTGTGTGTGACTTTTGTGTTGCTAACTATAACTAATTACACTGTGTTGTAATGATGGCTAGTTCTGCATTTTTTGCTTTTTAACAGTTGCTTTACTATGTGTAAGCATGAGTGGAAGGCAATGCAGTTTATTCTGCATGAAACATTTTTGCATGAACTCTAGTTTAACCAAGTATATGAACAATGCAGTGTTAGGAATTTAATAATTTTGCTCTTGCCATTTTAGTGTTTTGCATGTGTATTGTATATGTGTATTTTTTCAGCCTATTCCAAGCCTAAACGAGGCCATCGTAAAACTGCTTCATTTGGCAACATTCTGGATGTCCCTGAGATCATCATACCAGGTATCGCAGACCAGGTGAACGGGTCAGTTGGTTAAGATGCCGGAATAATGATCAGACTGCTAAAATACTTCTTGCTCCAGTTGCTTTAGGACAGGCCCAGAAATTATCCCATTAAATTTTTTGCAATGCTTCAATAGAGGAGCACAATATTTTATTACAAACTTACTTTTATCAGTAAATTATTCAGTCTTCTAATTCAAATTTACTTCTGCTGATAAAGGACGTTTTCGCTTAACGATCTTGATGTTCAAAGTCTTCTTATAGAGGAAAACTATATATGCAGTCTTGTATTATTTGGTGAAAATGGACCTTAATTGAAAAATTCCTGTCTAGGTGATTGTTTTGCCCTGATCTTTGTTGTGTTTAGGTTCCCATTTTTAATCAGATAATAGTAGAACAAAAACGAAGATAAATTATGTACTTAAACCTTAAACTTTAAATAGAACTTTAAATCCATGTGATATTTGTGATTAAAACATTAACAGTCTCTGTAATTCTTATATTTGACTACACTTTTCTGGGGCTAAAATGTGTGTGCATGAGGTACTGCTGTTGTGTTTAAGTTAATGCAAACTAAAATTACTAGGAGAAGCTTCTAATAGGAAAAAAATTAATATAATCAGGCACCATGGATGGGAATATCATTTGGGATTTTAATGAATAATTCTCATGTGTAGCATGACATTTTTCTTTCTTCCATTTCATACTTCTCAAAGCCTAAAAACAGGTATAATCCATCCCAAACTCTGATAGGCATACCATCAACAGTATGCAAGTTGCTTCAAAATGATATGTCATGGGGCAGGAAATGCAAGTGATAGTATCTAGAAATCCACTTAAAACTGTGGCCCTCTTATTGTAAATTTCTGTCATCTGAGGAAGTTTCCTTGTAAATCTTAATATTGTTAGGCATTATAAAGTTGAATGCAAAAGATAATTTTGTACCAAAGGTCCTTTCAAATTACTTTATTGAAGGTTACAGTAAAAATACAGAGTATGAAAAAAGTAGATTCCAAAGAGCAATAGCACCCATAAAAAGAAAACCTCTTTGGCATTGATGCTAACAAATTGGCAAAAAAGTTTACTAGAGTGGCTTTCCACTGTAACTTTCAAGCAGTCCTGGCCTGCACTGACAGAAATTAAATCCTGAGAAAGCAAGGAAAGTGAAAGTGAAGACATCTTCCAGTTTCAATGTTAACTCGTGATGAGAGCCTGGTAAATAAGCTGTAGAAACTAATGAGTGCCCCTTGTCTCTGTACACTGTCTGCCCGTGACAACATTGAGGTTTCCAAGAAACCTTGAAACTTTTAGGCAATAATGAAGAAGTTAGTGAAATAAAATACCATGTTGTTTTCACAAAACAGATCGTACCAGTCTGTTGGTTTTTTAGTTAGGCAGAGGCAGTCATTAAAAATTCTTCACCTGGTCTATTTTAATTGAACTTGGCAGGATGGGAATTGCAAGATAATTTGGAATACATATGAAAGAAATAGAAACCTGTGGAAATAAAAAAAGGTATAGGTTGGAGCAAGCATATTAATGAGTTTTCTCAGCATTTCCTTCTAAGATATTTAAGTCAAATGAGCAATAATAAAATTCCCTGTTAATGCTTTATCAGAAGCAATTCATTAAGGGGAAGATCAGAGTATCACAAGGGAAGAGTTTTGCTGTGACTGAATAGAAACAGGGTAAAATCCAGGGTCATGCACTAACAACAGTTTCTGTTAATAAGATGACTTGGGACCATAGCACATGCATGCAGATTAATCCCAGGTAGTATGAGCCACAAATCTATGTAGTTGTGAAAACCTGTGAAATCTTAAGGTTCATTTCCAGGAAAGATAAAGCAGCTCTGACACTATTACTGGCCCTTGTTGAGTTTGAACCAGGAATTGAACATACTATTCTGGTTAGCTGTATGAAAGAAACATACATGCACTCAAATAATATGAAGAAATGTTACTAGGACAAGAGGGTATAGAGAGTATAAAAATAAATCTGAAAGCATGGCTTTTTTTAGCCCACAAAATAAAAGCTGAGAATGAATAATTATTTTCTATAGATGAATCTGCAGCTAAAAATTAGGAGGAGAGAACTACTTAAACTAAAAGACAGTATTGGCACTACAGAAAAAAGCTATGTAAATTGTCTGCAAATAAATCTGGGCTTTATATTGGAAGTTTTCCGGTTGTCAGAACGGCTCTCCAGTAATAATCCCAAAGCCAGAAAAAAAAAGAGATTAATCATTACATGACAGAATGTGATCATCTGCCCAGTAAACTAATTATATTCATCTGTATATTTCTCACTTCTTTCCTTTATTTACTCTCTCAGCACAGGGCTCTGGTTTCTGGCCTCTGAACACTTTTTCTAGACCCCTAAGCTTCCAATACCCCCAAACTGTCACCACCATCTCAGTCCCACCCAGAAAAGTTCCATAGTACTTCTGCCACAGACCCAGCTCCTCCGGACTTCCCTGGGCACTTCCCTCGGTGAGGCGAGCAGCTTGTCCCTGTCCTTGGAGCCGCACAAGTGCCGGTCTGTGCTGCTGCCTGGAGTTGTGCTGAGCACATGGTAGAGCAGCTGCTGCCCAGAGAGGGGAAGCACCAGGCAGGCATGCTACCATGAGTCAGCTGCTTTGGGCAGGGCTATTTTGGAAGTATGAGCACTACATCTGCTATCATTGGGGGTTTTCATAATGTGGTGCCTCAGCTGCATTTCATCCATGAACTGATTGTGCTTCCAAGGTCGTAAAATACATACTTTGTTAATTAAAGGTAAAATATTGGCAGAAGGGGAAGTTTTTAGAATATATTTGCTCTTCTTTCTAAATAAGTACAATAAGGGTGAATAGAACTATTTGTTCATTTTAAGATGCTATTTTGTGTTACTAGTTTACAAAACTTAAAAGCTGAAAAATGAGTCAAATAATTCCTCCTTTGTGTAACAACTTAGCAAATGAGTTTGCAGTGGTGGTATCCAGCAACTACATAGTGTAATGACGTAGCAATTCTTTCATTTATAGTATATATAGTACAGGTTAAGCACCAACTTTATTTTTATATACATATTTATATATAAAAAATAAAAACCTTGGTAAGTACCAAAGGTTTAAGTATCTTTATCTTTAAAGAAACAAAAACAATCTGAATTTTAGTTTGTATACGTTTTTGACGGAAAGCATTCAAGCAGCATCTAGCAAATATACCTACAAGTACGTTTCTCTTCACTGGCAGTGTTAGACCTCTCGTGCATTTAGCATGTGTGCGTTTGGCTTTGTAATTTTGTCATCTGAAACTGCCACAGCGCTACGGTTTTTATAGCATTGACACTGCATAAATGATTACTCAAGATAGGCACATTTTGTAGAGGGTCTTTAGAAGGTGGATAGGAATTAGGGATGCTGTAGGTCTGTAGCTTTTCTACTTTTAAAGTCAGTATATGCCAGAAATCCCACCCTTGTCTTCCTCGATCACTTCGTTCTTCTGGAATTCAGATCCGTGTTTTAACTTCTTCAAAATGTCTTGTAGCACTGTCACAGTCACTGATCATCCTGCACTGTGAGAGAGGCTTGAGCCCTGTAGGTGTGTAAGGAAGAGAGAGCACTGTGAGTAAATAAGAAAGTGTAAAAGGAGACACAAGTATCTACTAAAGGGCAGGGAGAAGAGGTCATAGCTGGTCTGGATATTTGGCGGCTGGGTGGGGGTGGTGATCAAAAGCTTAATATGCTGTACAATTTATTTTTGCCCGGAGTATGTGGGGCAGGACATGATGGAAGTTTCCTGTTCCTTTAGAATTTAATTTTAGAAAATAAACAGCACTATGTGAAATGTGTTTTTCTGAGGCCATGAAGTATATTTGTGACATTTGCTTTTTAATCTTAAAATCCTGTAAACCTCCAAAAGCCTGACACTGTGCATCAAGTTACTGTGGATTAACTTCTGCCCACGTACAAATCTCTTAGTTTTTATAATGAGGAAAATTTATTTTTAAATGGACATGGAGGTAAGAACAAGATCAAAACTGGGAGAGGAAAGCGTAAAGAAGTACCCACGATCTTTTCAAATAAGTATTTTTTGTTGTGCTGTATAATATATTTTTCAATAGAAATTTGTGTTGAATCTGGAGCAATAAGTATTTGTTGATTCGTAGTCTGTTTCTGCCTTGCTGAAGCTATTTGCCAGATGTCTGCAGTATTATACTAATTAAAATGGCATTGCCTAGTAGAGCTTGCTCTTCCCTCATGCTGCTAACTTGAAGATATTTCATTTAAAGGTGTTCATTTTTTTACAACAGTAGTTTTGGGCCCTCTTTCCCCCCCCCAACCCCTTCACTTCCCGCAAGGCATTTTCTTTTCTTTCTTGCACCCCACCCTGATTATTTTAATATTTTGGCAGCCATGTTCTAATATTTCAGCAACACATGTGCTGGGTTCTTTAAATTCACAAATGTTGCTAATCTGAAATGAGAATTTCAGATATTTTTGCAAGCCTATTTCAGCTGAGCTAATTTTATTACAATGTTGTTGAATGAAATGTGCACATAATTTCATGTCAGTTGTGGGTGGATTGCCCATATGTTGAATATTGAGATGAGCTGTGGCAGCCAGATGAAGTATCCACAGCACAGAACTCTATTAAATGTATAATCTTGTTTGTTAAATGATTACATAGTGAAAAAGTTCACTGCAAATGAACAAGTTCAAACATTTTGACGTAGATTTGTTGTTCACAAGATCCCTAGTATCAAAGTAGTAAACAAACTTAGCCATTCTTGCTTAGGTAAGTATATACTTTCCCTGAATTTCAGAAGCAAAATATCAAGACCACAGAACAGTTGCAATTCAAAATCATTTGTATTCAGAGCAAAAAGTACAGTCCTGTTTTAGAGTCCTGCTTGATTTTCTTACATGCTTGTTTCTTATAGTAGCTTCTATGAATTTTAAAATGTGACAGATTGATAAAGTGGCACTAAACATTTTGTATTGCTGTTTTGTGGTAGTGTGTTCCTACATGTAATGGTACATATATTTAAAAACTGAAGGGATTATTAAATAATCAATATGAAGTAGTCTTACATCTTTGTAGTAACTGTTGCAATTCAAAACACGTGTCAGGATAGGCTTGGAGTCATGGGAATGATGCTGAATGAGAAGTATCCTAAAGGTCAGCAATGTGATGCCTTTTGCAGGGCTTTGAGCGAGCCGTGTTGGTGGCTGAGTGTGGGGCTGCTGGGCGAGGGGCTGCCACGGCTACAGTACATGTTTCAGATGCTCCCCTCCAGTAGCAGAGTTACGTAATGCAGAGCGAAGAGGAAGAATTTTGAGCATTGTCAGCTGTTACTCAGGACATTTTGGTGTTTCCTTTTGGACAGCTGACCTGCTCGCGAGAGATAATATAAACAATCACTATAATAAAAATCAAAGTAGCCAGGGAGATTCTGTTGCATAATCTCCTTTTATTTTTAAGGAGATTCTGTTTCCTGAAAATGCCTTTGATTGCTTGTCAGTGCTAAAATTTAAACTGTTTTATGTAGCTGTCAGTGGTGGATAATTGCGAACAGGTGGAAGGAGAAGAGGAAAAGATTACAGCATTGTGCTTCGTAGGTTGATGGTGAGATGTGATTTAGCTGAATGGTCCCTTTTTCACACTTCTCAGAGCATGAGAACAGGACATAGTTTTGTTCCTCTGAAGGAGACAGGAGACCAGAAGGAAGCGCTTTCGCTTCTTAGTTTTCTTGAGGGGAGTGGCACGCAAGCAGAAGTCCTTGCTGTGTTCCTTCAGCAAGCCAAAGAGCAACAGGTTAAAGCTGGCAGCCTGTTATCTTCGCGGTTTAGCTTTTAGAAATCCCCATAACGTAACGCACTTGAAATAGATGTCGTCATCAGCTCTTGCCCCGAGTACTAAGCCTGACCAAATACATGTGACAGAAGATGGTGGAGTAGAGTGCAGCGGCTATTCATGTGGTAGGAGTGGTTATTGTGTTAGGATGTACTTTTTGTGGACAGACCAGCATGTTTTGAGTTAAAATTCTGCAGCTGTCTCTCTCTCCCCCTCTCTCACTTTGTCTCTGTGGATTTGTACAAATTCCAAGCTCCTCTGCAACAGTCGCACCCTTCTTATTTTGTTCTGAATATATTTCACTGGTTTGTTTTTGTTTTCTTTTTTTCCCAGCAGGAAACGGACAGCAGAGGCGCAGATCTGTTCAAGATCTTAGTGTTGCTGGAACAGAGTCCAGTCAGGTAACGTCCTTCTCATCTCTTCTTTGCCTTTCAGTAAAGTCAGCACCAAATCTGTACTGGGGAACCGATCTGGAAACCTTCACCTTTGATGCTTTCATAGGAATGATGTAGAAGCTTGGCAGACTGCAGTGTTGTTTGTATTGCATTGAAATGAGATTCCATGAGGGTAACTATGAATGAGCTCCAGATGAGAAGCATTTTCTGTGTAGCTTACGCAGTATTTGTCACTTTTATGTACACTTTTTTTTGTGTACCGCTTAATTTGGCTGAGGGCACATGTTGCACAGGAAGGTCTTTTCCTCTCTCCATTGTGCTTATTGTGTAAAACAGTTATATATAGACTCACTTTCTGCATGAAAATAAAAAGCTTGTGCATCAGTATAATAAATGGTACAATAATGATTATTATCAATCTCTGAATCTTGAATAGTAAATTACAGGGATTTTTCTCTATTTCTTGTGAAAGGTTTACAGCAGGGTGCTGTTGCAAAGTTTTGTTTAAAAAATACTATCTCAAAAAGATATTTTATAATAACGTAGCTATTTGTCTGGTATTGTAAATGCCATGGTAACAGAAACAGGGGTATGCTACATAACATGCTCCTAGTTTCATTTCAGTTTTAAATGAGAAAAGTATAGCTAATGCTTCATTCAGATGTGTTTATTTTGTGGTTTTAATTGCTTCAATAGTTCACATTGGCTATTTGGTCCTTAGTGTGAATTGGCAATTTTGAGATCCCTACTATTATTTGAGTGTGGGATACTGGTGCTTAGCATATTCATCAGGTTTCCTTCTTAAACAACCTGCTGCAATAACCTAAAGTAGGTGGTAGTTCTTGGGGGGTGTAATTATCAGGGAGATAACCTTTGATTTTTATTTAATTCCATGGAGTATGATAGCCACAGAAACCTCATCAATCCAGTAGGTATTAGTAAATTTAGTGCATACATCTATCAGAAAATAACAAAGCTACATAATACATTTTAATATCTTCAGAGAAGACAGGTTTATTAGAAAGAATTTAATCTGCAAAATTTAGGAACTAATTTAGCCTATTCATTTAATTGTAGAATTAAAATTATGCAAGACTTGGGGGAAAAATTAAGTGACAATACATCAGTTATACCAAATTGTGCTGATTGATGTATGAATATATTTAATTATAGCTTTTTTATTTAAGTTTTCATTCTGTTCATTTTAATGAATGGTTGATATTTCAGATTTTCATCATTTTCTTCATATTTTAATAACTACTATAATCTTTCTTTGAAAGCTGTTCTACTGCTTGTATGGGTATTTTAGTTAAATTGTTCTTCTGAACGGAAGGATACAGAAATTTTGTTTTATGTCAATTTTTCCTGTGGGTCTATAGAAGTACCAGTCACATTTTACTTTCTTGCTTCTGATAGTGTACATATTAGAAATGTAAGTGGAAGAATTACAGTTATCTGTTACTATCCTGCAGTGTCTTTGGAAACGTTATGGTAAAATCTGGAAAATGTAATATTTTAATATGCACAAAAAATGCAGTTTCAAAGACATTTTTGCACTGTCCATATAAACAAATAATGAATTTTTATCCTCTTTTTTGTGTGAGGAGAAGTAGAAAAGTCTGCTGAAACTAATGCTAACTTTTGATGTACACATGCTTGTATATTAAAAAAAAATGGAAAACAATGAAGCACAATGAAATTATGCTAAATACTTTAAAAATTAATCTTTATGGGTTTCTATATGTTTGGACCTCAGTGCCCTGATTTTTTATTAAAAATTTTTAACTGCTATCCATATAAACAATCTACAAGCCAAAGCAGCAACTACATCTGAGTGGCATAGCTCTGGTCAGTTTATCCAATCTCCCCATATCCACCATACCATATATAGGGTATCCTTTCTAATGTGAAAATCCCCTTCCCCCTCCTTTTCTTCATTGCAAATATCCTTCTTCCCAGCATTCCATTCTCCCTTACAGCCATTCTGGGGCACAGCCTTCTTCACCAAGCAGCCATGGCTCCACATGTCTCTGCTCCCTCACCCAGGCCCTGAAAGGCCCTATCCCACTCAAAATTGAAGGACTGCCACACTGCCTCTTTTCTGGCTTTTAACTGTTTGACACAGTAAAGCTGACCAGGAATATTTTTATTTTTCCTGAAAATTGCTGCCGTGTCAATAGAAAATGGTTCTGTTACAACTACTGGTTTTAATTAGAAAGGTTTTTCCAATTCAGAATGCAGTTTTTTTAAGGTGAAGGAAAACACCAGGCTTCTATATAAATATTCAAATATATAATATTAATAAATAATATTAATTAATATACAATTTAAAATATATATATGCAAATAAATATTTCATAATACATGTACCAAAGTTTGGGTGGTTACCTGAAAGGGGTGGACCAAGACTCTTGGTCCTGTGTACATGTTTGTCTGTTTTCATTTGACCACTTCATATGTTTTATGATTGTATGTCTATTTTATGTCTGTGTGCTCTTAGAAGAATGTTTTGTGTGGCTTGTATGGGTGACAATTACTATGTTTAAATTGTTGAGACACTTAAGGCACTTTAGGACATTGCTCTTACTGGTGTTCTCAACAGCAGAAAGTAATAGTGCTTTGCAGAGGGTTTTACTACTCAGCATCAACGGTTTAGATTGGAAAATTAGGTAGGTCAAAGCTTTTCGATCTTGGGATCAGCTGTTAGAATGATTTGGTGTTGAGAACGCACATTTAGATCTGAATTCTCGCAGATTTTAGCGCTTGGTGACCTTAGACTGGTCCTTTACTCCAAGTGACATGAGCAGCACTGATGCAACTGTCCCTTCTAAAGTCAAATGCCACATTTTTATTAGTTTCTGTCCATATACTGTGATGCTCTGTTAATTTATTTTTTTTTTTTTTTTTTTTGGAACTGAATTGTTTCTTCTGCCTATTTCCCTGCACATGCACTTTAAAACATTTTAGCGTGTCATCTGGCTAGTGCTGTTGCTCCTGCCTAAACACCTTTGTAACATAGAAACAGATGTGAAGTCTCTTAACTGCAACTACTAATATTTTTGGAGATTTGAAGAAACATAACAAATTGCTATTTATGCTGCATTCAGTCTTTAAAAAAATTCACATTTTATACTGATACTGAGAAACATATCTAGCATAATGACCCAAGATCTGCAGGCTGTGATCTGATGCCCAGTGTGGTATCCATCTCCTTGCCTGTGTATCTTTATTGATTGTTTTGCACTCATCTTTCACAGTACTATCATAAATAGCAAAACTACTTACTTCCTCTTTTAAACATTTTTTTGGGTATTTTTGGGATTGTTGGTTTTTGGGGGAGAAGGAGTGTCAAAACTGTTGCTGGGCCTTCATAACTCTTACAGTTCACTTTGAAGTGAAAAAAATGACTGTATTAAAGAAAGCCGTGTACTGACGTGAACAGTTGAGAAGCAAGGTCAGAGTGTATGTACCCACATGCATGCAAGCTAAGTGGGATAATTCGGGGATCTGATATTATACAGATGAATCATCCTGTCCATGAGATTGTGAAATTTGTTACAGATGCACATTCGGGTTTTTTTCTGCCCCTTCGCAGCAAGATAAAATTCACACATGAGATGAGGAAACAGGACTAGTAATGGTTTTTTAAAATTGTGTTGCCTGTTTAAATTAAACTTCAGGGAGGATTATTCCTCAGAGCGTGCCAGCTTTTCAAGACTGTAAGTCTTTGAGATATGGAAGCTAAGAATGCCATGTTTGACCACCTGGCAAAGATGATTTGAGAGAAACCTGTTAGCAGGTCTGGAGGGGAAGCAAGGATGAAGGGGTAGCAAAAACTGATTGCTGAAGTCCAGACACTGGTTTAGCTGTCAGAGGGGCTGCTGTCTAGGTGACCTAAAGCATCTCACTCAACACACACTCAAACACTGTATCTAACCAGTGTTCAGTTTGGGAAACTTCCTTTCAGCTTCGTAGTGCTTTTTACATATGCTTCAGATGTGAGCCCTTCATTTCTATATCTACTGAATTTCATGTAAATAGTGGTATCAAGGAAATGGTTTTTCGTTGGTGAACCAAAACAGTCTAGTAAAGCACTGAGAAGTTACTGTAACTAGAGTATTTCTCAGGTGCCCTTCACTATCCACTATAGAAACTCAACAAATCTCTTTTTGCATAAAGGGCTTTTATACTGTTACAAGTGCTTTCTCTATCTGCTGATCTTTTACAGCAGCAGAGTGTGTTTATCATTCATATCTAAGGACACTAACTGTAAGCTCAGCAACTTAAACCTTACTTAATGTCAACAAAGACTCCAACACAAAAGATTTTTCAGAATATCTGATGCCATCATCTTGAACATACCCATCAGATTATTTCTACAGTTTCAGTTTATTGTTATTGTTTCTAGATATTAACATAAAACACAAAATGCTTAATAAACATCACAGAAGAAAGACTATGCATTTGAAATAATGGATGTTCAGTGTGTAGAATCTTCTTATTCTTTGGATCATTACGTGGCTGGAATCCTGAATTTTAAAACTTAAAGTAGCATATTTGGAAATAAAGTCATAAAGAAATACAGTTTCTAGTTAATGTATATTTGAGTGCTTCTTTTGAAAAATTGAGTCATTTAATGAATCATTTTATGATAAATACACCATCTTGAAAATAGTTGTATTTTAATAGCATCTTCTCTTTTTACTTCATTGTTTTTTGAGAAACTTGCTGGGGATTACAGTCTTAAATCCTTTACTGTGTTTATTTAATGTCACTGAAGGGGTGTGTGAAATAGAAACATATATATTGTAAATAACATTTCTGAAAAAGCAGCTTAGTAGAATAATGAAGTCTGTATTATGTTTTTGTGCTTTGGTAAACAAAAGGATTGGAGGAGTCAAAGAGTACATGAAAAAACATCCTTCAGTATTTTAGTTTAGTTCTTAAATTGCTTCATGAGGGAGAATGTACTCATGATTGATGTGCTTCGATTGACTGATCCTTTTTGATTAAGCTCTTTTCATGTTTTCTGAAGATTAATCACATAACCTCTGAGTTAATAAAAGAACCAGAAGAAAACTGTAGATTAATACATGGTCGTCTAGTGCAGCTACTAAGCTGTATCCCTTTAATTGAATGTAGTTCCATTCATTGATTCAATATTGGAAACAAACTTTGTTTCCTCTTTATGTTACTGAGCTGCTCGATTTCATGGAATGATGGTGTGAAAATCACTAGACACATTGTTATAATTTTCTATAAAGATCTTGAACACATTGTTCAGCATTGCTTTTTGTTATGCTGAATAGCAAAATTGTATCAAAGCATGTAAAGTTGGCCGAACCATCAGGAGAGCATTCAGGGTAAAAGCTTAGGGAGGGAGAGTATTTTGGAGGATTATAGGTTCAGATTTCTTCTTCTTCTTCTTCTTCTTTTTTTTCTTCTTTTTTTTTTTTTTTTTTTTTTTCCTTCATAAGGAACTTCTCAAAAAATCATCTGTTAATTTGTTGTTTTATTTTGTTGTTTCAGGAGAGTAGAAACAGCAGTAGATCGTCTAGTCCTAGTGTGAGAATGATCACTACCTCGGGACCAACCTCTGAAAAGCCAACACGTAATCCGTGGACACCAGATGATGCAGGTAAACCTTTGTTTATTATGTAACTTTTTTTGGCTTTATGAAAATTAAGTATTTATTTGATTGTGGTATGGGGTGTCTGCTCAGACATTAATAAAAGTAAGAAATTAAGATCATGATTCTTGTAAGTTCTGTTTAAATTGAGTCATTACATTGCTGCCTTGTTTTTCATGTATGCTTTAAGAATACTTTCTTATAGATTGTTAAATTACATGAACTTGTGAGCATTTTGCTTGTAAGAAAGTACTCTAAATTGCAGTGATAGTAATATTTAATGAGGATCTTGTTAGCGGTGGTTTTTTACTATACTGTTGTTTTGGGCAATTAGGGGAATAAACATCTTGAAACGTTTTAGTCTTGTCTGTTTGTATTTTGAATACACATTTAAAGATTTCATTGCCCTGACATCTGGAATTAAATGTTATGTAGGTGAGTATCAGCTGGAGTAGGTTACTTCTGTTCACCATCTCTGTTGGAATTTTGCTTATACAGAATGTAAATGTGCACACAAAATTGCTGGTTTTAAATGCACTAACACATATCTGTAGAAACATTGTAAATACTTCTACATCACTGTTCTTTTGTTATGAAATAAAATTAAGAATGAAGATAATTGATTAGCTCAGTTTGATTTTAAAAGTCATAAGGCACTCTGTTATGAAAAGAACCAGTATTGGACTGCAGGAAGAAAATGGAATCCCACAAATTCCGTTTTATAATTTTTTAAAAATTTACATTTTTGTTACCAAAATATACATGTTCAAACTTAAACTTAGTTTCAAGATGGTACTTCACAGTGCCTCAAATCCTGTAATCTTTTTCTTGTAATTTTTTCATCTGGATGATCAGACTCTTTTCCTGTAACCAACTGCAAAATGGAAACTCATATGGTGACTGACTCTTGCACAAGCATATGTGTATATACATAAATGTGTATGTATATTTGCACACTTGTATTTTAGCAAATATAAGATGATTATGTAAGATGTGCTTTTTTTTTCCCCTTGTTAGTGGGAGGACAACACATTTTTGTGCTTTGCTTCTCTGTTTTCTTCTTTCTGTCCTTTGTTGCTTTGCCTGACCACAGTCAGTGCCACGTCACTCATAACTTCCCCGAGCTTTTGCCCACTGCTGCCGCCCACCCTGGGCCCTCTTGTGCAGCATGGACCCCGAGTTGCTTTAGGCAGTGAGAGCACTACCAGGAATTGCTGCCTCATATTGGAAGCAAGCTCTAACCCAGTCAAGAGTTCATTGGGAACTGAAAGCTGCAAATCATAAGCCAGTGCACCCAAACTCTTGTGCCAAGTTTTTGATCTTAAATACAGCACAGCACTGGAGCTAAAAGTTAAGCGTGTCTTCTGGCCCACAGAAATCACTCACCTTTTACTCAGATAAATACAGAATGTGCCATATTTTTTTTTTTTCTTGCTAGGTTTATGTAGGCCATGCACAAAGAATTGTTCAAATTTCTGAAGAGAAAAATAATTTTTGTTTTCTGTAAATGATGCTATGTTTTTAATTTAATGAAGCAAAGTGATTAAAAAAGGATGCAGCTGAATCTGGAATTTTCAATCAAGGAAAATGTACAGTTCTGTGACGCAGTGCTGAAACACTCAGGAATGTCACCTGAAACATTTACATGTACTGATGTATTTTTGAAGCATTGCAGTGATTCCTTCACTGTCACAGTGTCCATATATGGCAATAGTCTAATGTAGGGAAGGACTTCACATGTTGATTGCATTTAAGATACCATGGTGATTAAGTCTCTGGTTTTAGGGTTGTTTTCTTTTTCCTTTTTGTTTTTACCACCTTCCAGTTTCCTTACAAGCATACACTTAACCACTTTTTCTCCATTCCCACCCTCTTATTTCTGTTTCCTTTTGAAGCTGCTCTTGGAAATAGCATAGTCTTTGAGGGCAACACCTTAGTTTCTCTACCACGACTACTCTGTGGCAGGTGCTTTTGGGGTATGGGTAAGCAGCCCCTTTTTTTTCCCACCTACCCTCCTCCATACAATCCTCTAGTAGCAATTATGCGGCTGTAAAATCAGTAGTTTCTCCATGTGTCTTTACTCCTGTGTCTCTTAAAGCTTAACAGTAAGCTTGTGATCCCCAGCTTGTGGGCTACTGAAAGATAAGAATGCAGGAACATACTAAATCTGGAATGAGAGCTCTAGAGAAATCCAAAGTAACTGCGGTGTAAGAAGAGAGCAGCCATGCCCAGGAGACAGACTGGTTATTGGGTTCCTTGCTGCCCACAAAGTATCTATAGGAGCAGAGAAGATGCCCTAGAGCATGTCGTGAGGGGGATACTTTAGAAACCTCACTGGAAGCAGGTTTCAAAACTGAGCAGGAGGTTGTGCTTATTTTATTTTGGCAGAGCTGATTTGCACAGCTTCTAATTTTAAAGTCATTAGATGCATGGGCTGGCTGGCTGATCCTTCATAAACAAGAATAAAATAGCAAATTTTTTATAAACAGAAATTATCACAGACTGTACAAAAATAGTGTTTTTAAAATCTGTATGCTGTTACGTGGCTTCTAGAAATGTAGGTTGAGAACCGTATTTTTTTTTTATTTTTTCTTGATGTGATAGACCATACTTTTGATGTTCTTAACTATCAGAAAAACAAAATGATTCATCTGCCTTGGGATTGGAACGCTGCTATTTCCATCTGCTTATCCACATTCAGACTGTGTATTGTGAAATTACTTAGACTTCTTGTTTTTGTCCTGTAAGAATAGAATTAACTCTTTTTAAATACATTAAAGTTTTCTTGGTATTGTTACAGAGACCAATGGGTCAGATAACTCCATCCCAATGGCATATCTCACATTAGATCATCAGTTACAGGTAATAAATATACAGTTTATTAGATTCTCAAGTTTGCATTTCATTTTAACATGTGACTTTGGGGCTGCAAAATATAGTGTCACATATTTACCTGGGTTTGTGTTCTGTCTAATTTTTGACCAAGGCTAAAAAAATATATTATGTAATCTGAGATTGGTTGACTCAGGTTTGATCAAGCTATTAAAAACAAGCCCTGGGAAACATGATCCCTAAAACCAAATGTAAGCTGAGTTTGATTGGCAAAATAAGACATTATTTGCTTGAGTGTTATTGAATCAAATTGTTGTGTATGCTTTACCTTTCATGTGTGGCATTAAACATTGCTTTGATTTTTGTGGCAAGTGTCAGATTAAAAACTTCAGATTTGAGTAAACTTCAACATCAGTGCCGTAATATTTTCCAGGGCATGGTTTAACACTTATTTTTAAAGGCTTACTGGTTTTTAAAAGACTGTTATAAATACACTGCAGAGACATTCTAACACAGTATTTACTAAGATATCAGTTCATTAGTCTTTAACATGTCTGATTTATTTTCAGCCTCTAGCACCATGCCCAAACTCCAAAGAATCTATGGCTGTGTTTGAACAGCACTGCAAAATGGCACAAGAATATATGAAAGTTCAGACAGAAATCGCATTGCTGTTGCAGAGGAAGTAAGTGAAATGTGTTTACCTTTTCTGTTCTTATATTTGTTTCCTATATACAAAGTCTGTGTATAGTAATAAAAATACATAATAAAAAGTAGATAATAGTCATTGTGACTATTATTTCTGGCTTTATGAAGTAACATTTCATAGGGCATAATTATTTTCCAATCTTAAACTCAAGAAATACTGAGCTGCTCAGTACAGATGACATGTTTAGAGCAGGTAATTGAAAGTTCTGATCAATATCAAGACTTTTCTGGACAAGACCTACATAAGGGTATGGCAAATCTCTGTATGTAACAGACTGGTAATGTTTGTTTGTGTCATCTCAAATGAAATGGCAGAACTGTTAAAGAACCTTGGAATTTAATTTGCTACACTGTCCATTAAAATATTTTCCGTTGTAATTTATAGATAATTGTTTAGGTAACAGATTCTAGAATTTTGGATAATATGTCAATATTACTCGTTTTGCAATTAGTTTTAATCATATATCTGACTTTTGTCAAGCACTGCATTTACAGCAATATTATCAACATTCATCTTATATTTTTCTGCTATGGGTTTAAGACCTGATGCTTAGAAGCTGTTACGTACCTTCTCCTTGTGCATTGGAAATAAACTCTTTCTTCTTGCATTGCTTACACATATAAGTAAAGCGGCTGCACGTATTATTGTAGTAGGTCAAAAATTATTGGTGATTCAGAATTTGAGTTCATAACAACTTCTGTTGTGTTTCGTTTCCTGATGCTGGGGACCAGTTCAGACAGGTTGTAGTTGCACACTAGATCAAATAATCAGCTTGTGACCCAGCAGTGTCTGAGCCACTGCAGGCAAGCAGCTGTTAGCAGGGAGCTTGCCTTGGTGTTTGTTGATTAGCTAATGGGCAAATCGTGTGTGTAAACCTTTTGTACAGTAGAAATAGCATACAGAATGAGTTATGTAATGTTGTCAGCTTGCCTCCTTGTCACCTCGTAACAAAACAGTAAACTGCCACATCAGTTTTGCAGAATAAATTATAACAAGATCATCAGTGTGTTTGGGCCTCTAAAATCTTTGCTAAAAAAACATGTTGAACACTTACAGCATAAGTAATGTGAAATGCCAGATACAGAAGTAATTTCCTTGATTTTGCTTTTCTACTGCTTTAATAAGTTCAAGTCCAGATAGAAAATAGCACTTCACTAAAAAGTTACAAAAATTACTGCAATTTTGTATTTTAAGTTGCCTTTTGGAGATTTAAAATATACATACAGATACCTAAAATTGGAGTTGAATATATTTATGAAATTTTATGTGGCTCCTTAGGTATTTTACTGTGACCTGTAAAACTGCATCTGAAAGACATTATCTAAAGGACAGTTTTAGAGATTGAGGCTCAGTCTCTCAGCTATTTTAAAGTTTAAATGTGGATTTGATTTGGAAGGGAATTTTTCCCCAGACTATATTAAAGACTAACATTCTTTTGTCAACTTATTTGAGTTCAGATTGATAATCAAATACTGATTTGAAACATACGAAGTCATCTACACAGAAATGGAAATAGAATATAAATAACAGTGACTTTTTTTTTTCTGTTTCAGACAAGAACTAATAGCAGAGCTGGACCAGGATGAAAAAGACCAGCAGAACACATCCCGTTTAGTACAAGAACATAAAAAGCTGTTAGATGAAAACAAAAGTCTCTCAACATACTATCAGCAATGCAAAAAACAATTAGAGGTCATCAGAAATCAGCAACAGAAGAGGCCAGGCACATCATGATTTCCTGGGACCTTTCATATGAAAAATATGCACAGAAAAGACTGATTTTTTTATAGTTATTATTATCCCTTATTATGACAGCTCATGAGTGTTAGCTTCTTGGTGTGATCTGTACTTGTCTGCTACACTTAACATCATTTAATTTTCTTTTTCCTAGGTGAAATCCAGTTCAACAAGTTAATTGAATAGAGTGAAAAAACAGTAACTTGAATTAATCAATAGCCCTCAATTTAAAGCAAGAAGAGTGGCTGTTTGCATGCTCCTTGTGTGAAGGCTAGCCTAACAAGTGTTGAGGAGGCTGCTAAATTGTGAGAACTTATTTTTAGTTTTTGGTGTTAACCTAAGTAAGAGCAAAAAAAAAAAAAACTTTCCTGTTTAAGAATGGTTTTGTTCCAGTGTCTCATCTCAAACTATTATTATGATGATTATTTTCATAATAAACTGAAACATGCACCAAGCTGCGGAGGTGATGTTGGCTGACCAGAGTAATTCATGATGCATTAGTGATGCCTTTTACCTGTAGACATAGTGTATTTTTTCCACATGCAAAATGATAGGCAAACTGATGCCAGCATTCTTGGTTCAGTGCTTGATAGCCCTGCATTTTGACTAATATATTTCTTGTAATCTTGCATTCATAAAATATTTGAAGTAAAAGGCTGTATTTTGTTTACTTTCTTGGGGTGAATGACATGGAATTTCATTTAAATACTGGCCAAAAGTTAGGAAGGTGATCACTGGACAGAGTTGGTTCCTGGTCTAAAAGAGATATAATCAAAAATATGTAAAAGTGTGTTTTAAACCATTAAAATTTTTGTCCCTGTAGAATCTTTGGGAGGAAATTTAGAAAGAAAATTAATACAGACCTTGAAATACTTGCTCCCTTTATGGTTTTGCTTCCTTACTAATTTTGTTTTAGGAGTTATTTCTTAAAACTTACTTGGTGAAAAGCATTTACTATAAATGTAAATAAATTTGTTTTAGATAGGGAGAAAAGAGTTTTGGGAAATGACTTTATTTTAAATAACAAATTATAAAATGGGGTTGAATATGCAAATAGTGGAAACTATTAAGAAAATTAGGGAAATAGCTTAGATGTCTATCAGGAATCTCCATTTTTCTACTCATTTGAGCATTGCTCCAAGGAAGTTCATCATAGAATGCCTGCTGCCTTTGTGACTGAGGAATTGCAGTTAATGAACTCGAGTGAAATATGTGATGCTCAGTGTTGTTATTTACCATTATTACATAGGAGAAAATAATTACTTGTTTACATTGCAGATTGATTATTTGGATTATGAATTAACTTTGATACAAAAACTAGGCACTTCTATATAAAATGGTAAATTACTCCTTACATAAATACATAAGTTCTTGATGTTCTCAGTTACAGGCAGGGTTTTAATAACACTTGTTTGCAAAATTAAAATAGGAAATTGAAGTTTAGCTGCTGAGCCCTATAAATAAAAGAGAAGTAATCTGAAATTTGAAATATGCTTATTTCACATGAATGGTTACTAATACCCATGAGCAGAACTTGGAAAAACCTTAAGGGGAAAAACTTACTCTTTTTTCTTCCTGCCTACTTGATAAAAACCGTTAATACTGTTGTGCTTATCTGTGAACAGCAAAGGGGATGAACAACTTATTGAACATCTTGTCTTGAAAATAAATCTATTGCTGGCAAACCTGTGGGAGTTAGGAACCTTTCCCTCATTTAAATAAAGCAAGGGTTCTCATTCCCAAAACCTTAACAGATAATTTGATTAGTTAGCTGAAACTGATATTGGGATCAACTTAAGGGCACACATATTTATAGCAAAATGTAATTGGGGGAGAAAATAACTCTAGTATTAGGAATAGCGCAAGTTATCCAAAGCATTGCTGTTCACATACATCTGTCTGTCTACCAAAATGGAGACACTCAGTGATCAGCAGCGTACTTAACATATGCTGAAGCATTAAGTAGAGCAGCATAAATACTGATGTTCAACTTCAGAAGCATTGATAATTACATACACAAAATCGTTTCCCAGGACAGTTTTTACATTTTGCTGTGAAGTAAAAGAGATGTGCTTAAGGTAAATCAGTGTTGTATGTGAAAAGTCACTTTATGGCAAGGTTTGAATAACAAAAAGAAAATGCAGTGATCAATTAATGGTACATAATACAAAAGTAATTTCTAGCAGTTGGTTATGATTTTTCAGGGTTTACAATAAAAAGGGTCTCAGATTATAAAATAAGTGCTGTGTTACCACGCACTGTTGGCTTCAATCAATAGTTTGGTTTTATAGTTCTTTTAATTTTCAAAGGAAATTTGGAGTTCAACTTCTTGCCTTCAAATTGTCCTTTTCTTAATCTTATAAAAAATTTTAAAATACTTGCCTAGATTTCTCACTGAGGTTTTCCACATGAAAAATTTTGTTTATCATAAAAAAAAATCTACAAGGGTAAAACACAGCAGTTTGGGCTAAGAAGGGTGTAATAGCTTAACTTTCAGTGATCTTTATTGTTTTCATAAGGCTCTTGTTTTAAAGTTGTTTACAAATGTACTTTTATTTTTCTGTTAAACTATTTGGACTGTTCAGGAACTTTTTTCATGTACTCTTCTGTTCAGTTAAAGCTGTTCCTCTAATAATGGAGATGAAACATCTAGTTTTGGCTGGGCACTGCCTTCTCAGAAAAGGTAACAGGATCTGCTTTTTGTTACAGTCTGTGTTCTGTAAGATATTGTGTAATTGAAGTATGCTTCTGTATACTATGCAGTTCTTCCAAAAATGCTTTTTTAGGCTTTTTGGTTTGTTATTTTTTCTGATGAGGAGTTGAAGATTGTAATTCAAAACTTGTACATAAAATGGTGAATGATTTCTATGATTCAGGAATGAGCAGTGTGGCTTTCTGTTACAGGATTTTACTGCTTTGTCAGGAGTCTAATTAATAAAAGCTGAGAGACTTCCACAAACATGCAGTAATGCCCCAGCGCTTGCCAGAGCATCCGTGATCTCTCATGGAATCCCACACTGGGTGGAAGATAATCATCATGCAGTTGTTCCCACTGCCGAAAAAAATTCTTCTGCTATGAGCTTGTCCCTTCCTGTATGCAGAACTAGGGTGTTGGATGAATAGTCTTACTCATAACTGACTGTAAAGATATTTTAAGAATGTCACATCTTCCGTGTGGATGTTCTGCAAAGAGATAAGTGCTTGTCTTCTGTTGTTCAGTTCAGAAAAGTTCCATTCCCTGGAACTTACCTCTTGTTCATACTGGGTTTTACAGCTTGAGAGGTTCTGTTGCCATACCAGAGACAGAGACGACCTCCAGAAGTGTCTCGTTGCCTGTAAAAGACACAAAATTGTGCTTCAGATCTGTTTTGAACTGTTCTGAACAACTTGACCCTTTCAGGTGCCCTGCTGTAACTTGCCAGGAAAGTTTGAAAACACAAAGGGAAAGAAAAAAAGATGTGGCACAGCCAACCCCTCAGAATACAGATTTCCCTGGTGAAGTGGTTGATGAGGAGGCTCTTAGGAAAGCAAACAGCTGTAGACGTATGTGCAAATATAAACACGGTGTTACGTACTCATGTGTTCTTACCTACCTGAAAGGAGGGCACAGCCAGATGGGATCAGCCTCTGCTCACAGGCAACCAGCAACAGGACAGGGGACACAGTCTTAAGACATGCCAGGGAAGATTTATGTTTGACATTTGGAGGAGTTTTTTCACAGAAGGGGTGATAGGACATTGGAATGGGCTGCCCAGGGAGGTGGTGCAGTCACTGCCCCTGAAGATGCCCAAGGCAAGACTGGATGTGGCACTTAGTGCCATGGTCTGCTTGACATGATGGTGTTCAGTCATAGGTTGGACTTGATGATCTCAGAGATCTTTTCCAACCTATTTGATTCTGTGATTCTGTAGAGAGTTACATATATCAAATCAGAATTGATGGATGTATTTTTTTTTCCAGAATCAGGGCTCTCTTTAGTTTTTATTTACTTCAGTAGTGTCACTAGATGGGTGATATTCTATGCCTGTGAAGATCACGTTCTCTAGAGGCAGATAAATAGAGGTGTGAGACTGCATCAGTTATTTTCTGTGCCCCTGTAGTAATTTCCTGCTTCTTGCAGGGACAGTTCACGTCTCCCACTGAACTTAGAGAAGTTTGCTGCAAATGTTTTAACTTTGAACCTACATCTATCTGATCATGGAACAGTACTTAATGAAAGACCAAAACTGAATTTAGACTAAGTAGTTTTAATTTTTAATTGTTAACAAAATACTGTCTTAAAATACTGAGAGCACTGCTAATCCTAGGGCTTTAGCCTAAACAAGCATTAATGAAGAAAAGATTTTTGTTCATAGCTGTGTGCTTTACGCTAAGTAGCTAAAAATTTGAGATACTCCAAAGGATACAATAGGCTTGTGTCTGCATAATTCCACATAGTTTGTCAGTACTCCCTTCTAACTTGAATAAAGGCAGTCATGCACTTGGGACCGATTTATTTTTACAGATGGATGGAGAGGAGTACATCATAGAATCACAGAATCATTAACATTAGAATGAGCTGGTGAATGAGCTGTCTGTGAGCCAGCAATGCCCTTATGGCCAAGAAGGTGCATGGTGTCCTAAGGTGCATTAGAAAAAGCATTGCAGATTTAGGGGAGTGATTCTTTTTCTGTACTCAGTCCTGGTGAGGTGTGTGTCAAGTTCTGGGCTCCTAGAACAAAAGAAACATGGAGCTACTGGAGCAGGTCCAGTGGAGGGCAATGAAGATGATGATGGGACTGGAGCATCTCTCATGAGGAAAGGCTGAGGTAGGTGGTCCTACTTAGCCTGTGGAGAAAAAGTGGCTGCAAATGGATCTCATCAATGTCTATGAGTATCTGAAGGGAAGTGACAAGAGGATGGAGCCAGGCTTTTCTTGGTGATGCCAAGCAATAGGACTAGGGGCAATGGGCAGAAACTGGTGCACAGGAAGTTCCACCTGAACATGAGGAAGAACTTTGCTGTGTGGGTGACTGAGCACTGGAACAGACTGCCCAGAGAGATCGTGGAGTCTCCTTCACTGGAGATATTCAAAAGGTATTTGAATACAGTCATGAGTAGCATGGTCTAGGAGACCTTTGGAGGCTGGACCAGGTGACCCAATGTCATCCAACCTTACCCATTCTGTGAATCCCTTAACACTGATATGCAGCCTGGTGGAAATGCACCAGTCTTCACTTTGCCTGGTTATGCTTTTCCCTCTCACTGACACTGAACAGGAAAAGCAATGGAGCAACTGCACATAGACTGCTCTCCTCTGGTCATTAGGCAAAGAACCAAGTGGTCACTTGCATTCATACAACCTATGGGCTTAGCATGTGTTGGGGAACAAAATCTTAACTTATACCAGAAAATTTTAAAAAAAATCATATCTATAGGCAGCTCGAAGATTATATAATCTTTGCATTTTCTCTGTTCAGAGGATAGTGAAGCACTGGAGAAGATTGCCCAGAGAAGTTGTGTATGCCTCATTGCTGGCAGTGTTCAAGGCCAGGCTGGATGGATTCTGAGCAACCTGATTGAAAGGTGTCCCTGCCCATGGCAAGGGGGTTGCAACTTGGTGATCTTTAAAGCCTCTTCCAACCCAAACCATTCTATGATGAGGTGGATATGCAAAGAGCTCTGTCCCGGTCTGTTCCCCTTCTTTCTCGTTAAGAGTAGCAGTGTGGATGTCACAACTGTGGCCACCTTTGAGTGATGTGCAAAGCCACATGACTGACCTGGTAGCTCCTGCAGCATGGAAAGAGGGTGGCCAAAAAGGTGCTTAAGCAAAGGAGAACACTTCATGCAGCTTTGCTGCTTTATCGGTACAGTAGATGCTTTAGACTACTCAGACTCCCTTTCAAGGACAGGCAAAGCTGCAAAGGTTAGGCTAAAAGAGGGAATAAATCATCCTATCATTTGGGGACATCCATATTTGCAAAGCAACCACTGTGCAAGTATTCCTGAGAACATTTTTGTTCTCCAGGGTCCCAGAGAAGCCTGCCTGTGCCTGTCACTGAAGTTCTCCCTGAACAGATGTCTCCAGAAAGTTGAACCTGGTACATGTAAATAACATCCTTACTCAAATTTCTTAACATCACCTTCATCATTAGAAAATTCCTACCCCAGCCAGGAATTGTTCATGAGGTAGAGAGGTAGATAATTAACTCATCCTCTGAGGGCTGCCTGGGGCCTGCAGGGCTGCTGGGAGCAAACTGCTTCTGTCAGGGAAATGATCAGATGGGACCTCAGAGGAAGAGTCAGCACCAGGAGCCCTTTGGTCAGTGCTGCTGTGCTTTGCACCAGAGCACAGTGCCATGGCTGAGGTTACAGGGCTGCTGGTGAGAGCAGGGCTGCTGCTTTTCATCAGCAGCCTTTAGCCACCCCTCTGGGTGTGCTTGGGTGCTGGCAGACACCAAAGCTGCTGTGAGGTGTGAGATTTAGGGTGATAGTTGTATGCTTATCAAAAACCCTGCTTCCAAAGAGGTGGCTGAGGAGTGGTTTTGATCATTTGTTTTGGGGTAGAAAAAAAAAAATTGGGGTGAGAGTGCTGTATCCCGTATCTCTGGATTAGGGAAGTACACCTGTAGCCTTGGCACAAGCCCTTCTCTGAGTGTGCTACCAAAAGAACCATGTGGTGAAACAAATGATTAAGGCTTTCATGGTTCCTTCCCTGAGTGCTCTGAGTTCTCAGACCTGAAAGAAGAAGAGGAAAAAGAGGGAAAAGCCTTAGCAACACAGCTGGGTAGTTGAATGTTGCTGGTTTATTGATAATTTTGCATATTATGCCGTGATGCCCCCAAAAAGTGCTAGAGTTTTCAATCTCAGCTGCTTTAATTTAGTGGGTTTGGGACCACCGAATCTGCACCTCCTGGATAAACCTCAGCCTTCACCTGGCCTTCACAACTGAATTTTCCCCTCTGTAAAGCAGAAGTTTTTATCTAAACATTCCTGGAGAAGGACTTCCGGTAAAGAATTTGATATCTTTTTAATAAAATCCCATTGTGGTAAATCACAAAAAGGTGCAAAAAGTGATGAACATTAGGAATCTAACTTGGTTTTAATCATCTGAAAACTCAGATTTTGCCTTCCCTGGTGCCCAGTCCCAGAGTGAGAAACCCTGCAAATGTAACCAGTTACCCAGAGTTCAGCTTTTCTGTATTCTATCCAACTCCTACAAGTTTAGTCTCTGTCACTGAGGTTCAGTGAGGAGTCTGGAGCACAAGTCCTGTGAGGAGCAGCTGAGGAAGCTGCAGGTATTTAGCCTGGAGAAAAGGAAGCTCATGGGGAACCTTATCACTCTCTTCAACTTCCTGAAAAGGAGGGTGGGTTTCAGCCTCTCTTCCCAAGTAGCAAGAGGAAATGCGCCCAGGTTTAGCAGGGGGAGGTTTAGATTGGAAATTTCTTCACCGAAAGGGTTCTCAAGCATTGAACAGGCTGCCCAGAAAAGTGGCTGGGTCCCCATCCCTGAAGGTATTTAAAAGCTGTGTAGATGTGGTGCTTAGGGACATAGTTTAATGTTGGGCTTTGCAGTGCTGGGTTAATGGTTGGTCTTGGTCTTTGAAGTCTTTTCCAATTTAAATGATTCTATGATTCTATGTACTGAGTTTAGATAGTTGCTAAAGGAAATAACAAAATATGATTTTAAAGGAGATTATTCTAGTGAGGTTTAGTCCTTACTTGATTTATTTGGGGGTGGATTTCACAAGAAGCGAGTGATTTTTAGAATATCTTTATCAGGTAGAACACCAGTCTCATGGCAGCCGTTGATGTCGGAAGTTTTTAACCAGCACTGTGCCCTCCCCGGCCTGAACTGTTGCTCCTAGTCTGGATATTGAAATTACTGAGGGAAAGCAGAGCTTTGGGATCATAGAGAGTAAACTTAGTTAATCCATTTCTGAAATCAAACAAAATGCTGAAGTTTCAAAAATTTACAAGAAAAATAGAAGAAAATGCTAATGAGAAAAATTAATTTGCAGCCTCTTTGGCATGTTAATCCAGATATCTAAAACTGGACAGCAAGGAAGTAAATCATGTATTACCCTCACACCTGTGCAGAGAGATGTTGTTCCAAAATATCTGCCTCTGTCCTGCTCTGTCAATTGGTCTGAGATACTGTAACTCTCCCAGAGAGCTAGGGCTGCCAAGACCCTTTCACTGTCACAGAGGGATTGATGCTGTCTCTACTCAGTATGGGGCTAGTCTTTCCACACCAGCCATTTTCTCAGAGCTCAGCCTTGGAGCAGGTAGCTGGATTATTCACAAAGACACTTCCTCCCACTTGCTTCACAGGCAAGGGAGAGACATATTCCTCCCTGGTAAATCAAGCTGTGAGCCTAATTCTGGGTCCTGAAAGGGATGGTGCAGAATATAGGTCTCTCTGTCTTACAAGTGAGGCTACACAGGTGAATGCAGGAGAGGTTACTCTCAGATGCTATAAGCATTTGTGAATATCTCAAGAAATCCCCAGTCATCAGCGCCTGCCAGTGAGGAAAATCAGAGGTGATACCTACACTCGTTTTCACCCAGCTCTTGTGTTTCTGCTGCTGAAGATTATTTTTGACTTTAAAATCTTTTAATAGCCAAATATATAATTCACCAACACTTCTCATAGTATGAGTGCACAACATAACTTGCCCTGTTATTTGGACCAAGGCTAACGTTTGATGTGTAATAGCCATTTTTGTCTAATTACCCCTATTATCGAGAGCAGCACAGACCATGTGTACTCTTTGTGTGTCTGCAGGCAAGCTGCAGGAGGACCTGTGACACAAGGAGAAGTCTCAGAGTCACCAGAACTCCTCACCTCAAAGAGCAGCAGGGTTGTTAACTTGTGGCAGTGATTTTGCAAGGTTTGTGCCTCAATCCAGGCTAACGTTGCTAATTCACTCTGTGGTTGCCACTCAGAAGACAAATTAATGGCATGAGTCATTGTCAACTCCTATTAAATGAACCTGTGAGCTGGAGATGAAAGGCTCTGTGTCCAAGTCGTTTTCATTAATTGCACTGTGGGGCAAGTGTAGATTTAATTTCAAGGATGGGAATATTAACCTCAATTCCTTTTCCTTAATTGAGTGTGGAGAAACAAGAGGCGTAAGCAAGGCAAAGAGAGAACGAGGAAATGGGTCGTTAGCACTGTCATCTGGTCTCACAGGCAGCAGTGCCTTGTAAAAAGTGTCATTGCAGCAACCAGGAGGCAAAAGCTTGTTTGGCAATGCACAGAGCATAAATAATAAGGAAATTTACATTGGTGATTGAATTTTCACCAGTATTTAGATGTACAAGTCTCAGCCTGGACTTATAACGATAAACCAGTAACTGGAGCCCATCTTGCAATGACTCCTAGGGTAAAAGCATCAGCAAAATCCTGCAGAATCATCTCCATGGGAGTTGCTGACATGGGAAGCTTTTAAGGGGAAAAGATGTGGTCATTAGGCCCACTTTTATTACTGATATATAACACTTGCAGGGTATTTCTCAGCTGAAGGCTTCAAATCATTTTTCAAAAAGCCTGATTACAGGAAAATAGAGGCCCAAGGGGGCACAGCTGACCTTCCAGAAAGGAATAAGAATTTGGGAATAAGGTTCATGTTTCCTGCCTGTCATTCCCATAACGTATGTGGTGGGCTCCTGTGGTTCTTTCAGTGAATAATTATCGGTTAAGCAGCACAGTTCAGGGGAGGTTTCCTGGATCTAGCCAAGCTAGATCCAGGAAACATCCTTTTAGCTAGCGAGGATTTGGTACTTTTTAAATTACTCAAATGTTTGAGTTGATTAAGCTGATGCAAATGGAAATAAACCAATTACAAACCAGGTCAGCTGTTGTTGTGAAAGTGGGATAGCAGTGAATGAATGGGTACATCTTTTGGATATGCATAGCAGGGTGGGTGCTGAAATTACATCTTAGTATGAGATAAGGTGCCTCCTATATATAAAAGGCTTTAATAAAAGACCATGAATTTTGGGCTTGCTACATACTAGCTGACTGTGCCTAATCTTTTTCAGGATCATAACTGTTAATGAAATAAAAAGCCCAAGAGAAAAATTTCTGGTAATGCTTCAAGGAACTTTATATTTATAGTTCAAGGAGAGAGTAAAATATTCTCAATCAAACACATTGTTACTTGTTTAGAAAAACTCTGCAAAATTATTTTAAAATTAAGATATCATTTATTGTTGATGGAAGAGGTTAACAGATTTATTTGTTATACACTTCATGATCATTGGTTGGTACAAGCGACTGTGCTTAATTACATTTAAATGCTGTGCTGTTAGGAAAGTGTATCTAAAGCTGTATCTCCACATGCAATGCTCATAAGAACAGAGAATTTCTCGCCAAGCTCAAATTCTACTCTGCTATTTAGAACACAGGAAACATAAGATCATCTTTCTTTTGCCAATCTAGCAATTGTAAGATTGCAAAGCTGTAAATAAAAACGCAATTCTTTCTTGGGATGCCTGTGAGTGAGCAAACCAAAATTAAATAAATAAATGTTTCCCTTACATCTGCAGAAAACCTTTAGGGCTCCACAGAACAGTAAATTGTGGGAGTCTCTTGACTTAGCTCAGTTACACTTGGTTCCCCAGAGGCCCATCATTTTGAAAGAACTGTGGCCTACTTGGCTTGAGAAACCAGGTCAAACTCCCTCTACTTGGAAAAGAAAAGTAAAAATAGAAGATTAATGCCAGAGTTTCCTGCAATAATTCAAAGCACACAGCTGAATTCAGGAAGGTACAGCCAGAATCCAGCGCACTACAAATGGCACTGTTCTGTGTTTACTCTCAGTGTATCATTGCTGTGTTAGTGAAGATCTGATTTATCATCTCTTGCTGGGACAGTTGATCTCTCCTGGAGGACCTCTTTGAGTCCTGCGGAAATTTCTGTGCATGCTCAGCTTGGGGTTCTGCTACCCATCCCTGGCACTCCTGGCCAGGGAGCCAGCCAAGGCCAGTGTCTGTCCAGAGGAGCATGCCCACAACCTCTGCCACCTATACCCCAAACTAATTGAAAGGGTCAGTCAATTTTTTGATCAATGTCTTCTTCATGCCCAGCTCTGGTTTCTTTTTCCCGTATCCTTCACTGTTGAAGCTTATCTGAGTACAGAGGTTTTACATCACCCTCTACCTGTAACCTTTGTTGTATGACTGGATATGGGCACACACAAATTTTAAACTACCTGATCCTTGACCTTATCTACCAATGCATAGAGATAAATATATGATAGACACGCATTAGCCTCTCAAGTCAGACAAAGTGAAAGAGAAAAATGTGCTATTCCTTTTTAACTGAGCACACCAGTAGTACACAGGAGCAGTATTTTTTCACCATGTAAGTGATCACAAGTGCAAGTAGCTTTTCTGCAAAATTTCTCGGTGTCAGCTTTGCAGTAGCCAAGACACAGCATTTACGCTGGATCTGCAAGAAACCGCAATAAATTTGAAAAAATTAATTAAACAACACTGAGACTGCCAGCAAGGGGTAAATGACATCATGCTATAACCTGGATTTCCTGGAGGTGAGAGACTTCTGCAGAAGGAGAGCTGAGCAGCAGGACAAAGCCCTTTTTCTGAGCTATACTGCTCACAGAGCCCTTCAAACCATGGCATTCTGCTCTGTAACAGTGATGAGACCCTGAGTAGTGACCTGGGGGCAGAGAAATGGTGCCAAATAGACCTCATAATCTCTTTTGTGCAAGGCAATTTTTCCCTTGCATTAACATGCCAGAGCACTGAGGACTTTATATTTACTAAGACTTTTTGTCTTGCCATTTCCCACAGAGCAGTGGATTTTGTATTACTGAAAGCTGTGATTATGCAAAAACATGGCCTTTTTTTCTCCCCCTGGCCCCTAGAGGAATATCACTGCTTCTGAAGAAGCGGCTTTGCTCAGCAAAGAGAACCCAGCAGGCTTGGTAGCTTGAAAATTTGATTGCCAGTGAGTGAGTCTTCAGCTGTGTGCACATTTCATTTCAACGCAGTGGCCTGGGAATGTTCCCCAGCTAATTAAAATACTCTAAGTAGTCAGCTGGTGGTGCTGAAAGCTGCTTTACCACTTGGAAATGGGAATTGCAGTTGTTTCCTCCTTATGGTCCAGAATTGTTGGGGAGGAACATCACAAGGAGCTTATTCAATGCACAAAGTCTCTCTAATGGGTGCAAAACGGTTTTGGGGTTTTTTGTGTCTGAAGTCAGACGTTGTTAATAATGTAAGAACAAGGAAAATGTGCTTTTGGGGAGAGGCTGGGCTTTGCAGATACCACAAAGAGCCTACTTAAAATCTAGGCTGGCCTTGACTGCAGCTGGACAGGCTTGAACTCAAAAAAAAACGTTGGATTATAGCCATTGAGAAGCATTAATCTCAGAGGTATCTGAAATTAACCTGTCTTGTTTTAATAAACACCTTGGGTGTTTATTTTGGTGTAGAAAATTCTGCCTAAAAAACCCAACCAAACCACAGCACAGTACCTGAGTCACAAAGATGAATTACTAGAGTAGCCTTTGAAATGACCAAAGGATGCAGTACACTGCAAAATTCTTGTATTTTGCAGTATTTGCAGTAGCTGCCAAAGAGCAGAAGGACAAGTGCAGGGCTCCCCTGCTCCATCATAAGTCCTGATGTAAGCCTCCATATCCATAGTGGCTGCTCTCCTTTAACCCTGAAAAGTTCAAAAAGTACTTGCTGGAGTCCAGCTTCTGTTTCAGCAGTGGGCAGGGCTCTTTAGAAGGCAGAAGTGGGACTTTTGCACCACCTCTCATCCTCCTACCTGGCATAAAAAATGCAGATGAATGACTTGGAGGTGAAGCATCTCTGCGTCTAACTACATGCTCCCTCTGACTACCTTTTTGCAGCACCGCAACCTTTTTAAATTTACCAGCAATTTACTAGAGTGTGACAGAGAGGAAAATGAGGTGTGTTTTTACATTTCCTTCTGCCAAATGAGCACAGTCTCACAGTCACCTAAGGAAACTGGAAGTGCGAAAAAAGTGAATTTTACTTTTCTCATTGCAATTTCAAGAAAGTATATGGAAACTATTTTTGGTGGATCTGCAATCTGTATCTTTTTTTAAAATTAAAATTGTCCATTGAATAAATTTCCATTTATTCTAGCAGAGCTCTGGTGATTACATCAGTTAAGAATCAGCTCATCATTTCCTTTAAAGCTACTTATATCCTTCTGTGGTTATGAGCACTCTACAGAGCATTTAGGCTGCATTTTTAAAGAGTCGAATCCCTCGGCAAGCTTCCTCTTGCAAATACAAGTTTGAAGTGATATTTCACCATGAAAACATGGTTAATTTTCCTCTTCCAGGGATTTTAGTGAGGTTTAGTGCTTTTTTAGGTACAGTGATCTGTTTAATAACATGGAAATGTTTCATCCTGTTGGTCTCCATGTCAGTGTTTGTTCTTTATATTACGTTTTAGAAAAAAGTATTACAACAAACCATTTTATTAAAACTCAGCATGTTAAACAAGGCTTTCCTGAAGTTCTGATGTAATATCAATTATTTAATAAGCATGGAGCTTACAGCTTAGCTAAAGGTTGTCATCTATAATAGATACCTCTGCTTGTGTTTTACTCCAAGTCATGTATTTTGACCTTTTTGCTATACAAAAGAATAAACTCTTTCTGTGTCTGTACAAACTATGATGACACTGTGGTTTTCCCTCTAGAGTTTGCACTGCTTCGTTTTACATGATCCTGAATTTTAAAAAAAAAAAAATATTGCAGCAGCAGGTTTATGCCAGAAGATAAATACAAACACTGCTGTAGTCTCTTGACCATCATCACTATGATGCAAAGCTTTATATTAAAGCCAATTTTGCACACCATCAGACTGCATCACTCTACACTCCTCAGGACAATGCTCCTCTCAGAACAATTCAGCTTTTCTAGCAAATGAGACAATTTCTAATGAGATAACACCTCCTCAAAGAACCAGACAATTTAGGGATGTGATCTCCATGCTCAGCAGAGTGTTTGGCACCCTGAAACCTGTGTTTCACTGAAGTGGATGGGACTTGCATTCCCAAAAAGATCAAGTTGCTTTTGAAGATGAGTGCCAGTTGGCCAAACCATTTTTATCTGGAGTAACAGTCCCATTAAAAAATGCAGGTCTTTTGGCAAATGTATCAGCAAAGCCTGGGCCACATTACTGTTACCTTTTCTGTGGTCACTGGTGACCCTGGACCTGGGGTGACACAGACAGCAGAAGTTTGACACCCAGCTTCCCACAAGAGTGGGCATCGCTGAAAGGAGTCCAGCAATTCCACAACCAGGGACTGGGGAATAGGCCACAGCCACCATCAGGGGCCAGAGGGATCAGTCCTCCAAGAGCATACATTTATTCTTTTTAAATGCGACAAAGGCTCTTAAATCATTTGGTGTATGTAAAATTTTTTGCCTGGTCCTACCAGAGTTACTATTTCAAAGACACATGGAAGAGTTTCATGTTAGTAATGATAATACAGAGCTGCTTCATTTTAGTTTTGGGGTATTTTTATTCCCAACTGATCCTTCTTTCCTAACATGAAAAGGAACCTCCTCACTGGGAAGAAAATTTCCTCTCCTAGTGCTCAGTACTGTGGTTTTTTGAGTTAAATTTTACATGTGGTCAGCTGAGATACTTGTCTGGTTAACTCTTAAAGGAAGATACAGCCAAGGCTTTGTGGGAGAACTCTTTGTTCCTTCCATGAACCTATACTGAAGTAGGCAGGCAATCTATTATTTTTAAAGAAAGATTTAAACCAGAATGTCTGGAAGCACCTTAACACCAGATGACTGGAAATCATTTTCTAAAATGTCTTATTCGCTAAGAATCATTTAATTCTTCAAAATCTAGTCCATTTTCAAGTAATTTTCTACAACAAATGGCACCAGCTCAATCTGTTCTTCACATTTTAGTAATTTAAAAGGACATAACTGAATTTTATTTTAATGGTAATTGCAAACTCATGCAGAAAATGTAAATGCACACTTCCCGATTAGCTTGCAGCATAAACCATGGCTTCTATTAATGTATTCCAATTTGTAATTCTTTGCACAGTATGAGATTTGAAAGCTGTGATTAAAATTAATTAGGTTAAGTAAAGTTTATCCCCCCTGAGCACTGCTATTTGAAGAAAGAAATAGTAAAACACTAGCTACATCTGGTACTGCAGGAGGCTAAAGCATCATGAGGCGTAGCAGCATTGCCTTTTTCAGAAGAGTTGCTTATGCTGCTTTTCTTGGCCAACCTTAAGCACAGAGCTTACTCCTCTAAAAGTCGATTTGGAGCTGTTGAGTTGCACTTTGCCTCTTTAAATGCTCTGGAGCTACAACATCTGTATGAGCATCTGACAAACCAATTTTTGTAATACGGTGGTTGGTGTTAATTTGCAAGTGGCATCGTCCCTGCCCAGCTCAGCGTTACAGTGCTGCCCCACTGCCATGGGAAACAAGCCTCATAAATACAAGAGGCAGTAGAAATGTTGTCCTGAGGGAGCTCCCAAAGTTTCTGCTTGCTGGTGTATTTGGTTGTTCTTGGGTGGGTTTTTGCCAAATGTTTTTAAAAGTATTTTCTTCTGGAGAAGGAGTATTTGGAGAAAAAGAAGCCTAAGTGTTGGGAACATTGAACTTTCTGGGATGGAAAGGCCTTTCTTTCAGAAGAAAGAAAACACAGTCATACCTAATCCCCCTCCCCATCCCCTGTTCTGGTCCAGAGAGAAAGACAATGGCTGGAAACAGTGTAATTTGTCTATGTACACCATTTTATACTCTGATTTTTGTCCCTCCAGAAGTGGCAACTAACACCTCCAAATCTGGTCTTTTGACACTCTCTGTTCCTTCAGAGCAACTCATTAACTAATTGAGCAATTCTTCATCAGGTGAAGCCTGATGCCTTTTGCAATCAGCATGTGTCACAGCCAAACTCCTGTATTATTAGTTGCTGGGTATTGAATATGCTTGACCTAATAACCAGGTCTGTGCCAAAAGCAGGAAGGTATTTTTGGAGCCTGATGCCATTGGTGGCTCAAGACGAAGCCTTCGTGCCTCTGTGATGAGGACAGGCTGTTCCCATCAGGGGAAGGTAAGGGCACTGTGCCAGACGACAACTCCTGAAAATGTTTTGGCCTGCCAGTCAGTGCTCCCTTTGCCTTCTCTTCCAGATGGATCTCATTATAAGCTGTACCAGTGGAGCCCTTCCAGCTACTGTGAGCCATGTTCCCATGCCTGGAGTCCCTCTGTGTTTGTGTGTTCACCAGGATGCAGCTCAGAAATTCCATCAGATGGGAGAGTGAGGAGTGACAGGAGACGCATCCCTGCAAAGGGGGAGGCACGATGGGCTTAGCACCCACCAGGCAGAGAGCAGAGGGGCATATGGGCACAGGGATGGCTCCCAAGCTAAGCCAGTACTACAAAACTGGATAGAAATTTTAGAGAAATTGAAGCATTGAAATCCAAAGCCCACTCGAGGTCAGCAGTGAAGTCTGAGAGGAAGCTTTCACATAACTATCTCTGATTCTGCCACGGCATCTGATTAGGAAAGAAATGGAAATTAATTTTGCTGTTGTTACCCTTGTTCTAGTCCAATATTAAAAAGGACAGCAATAACAAAAGTTGTGGTGTCTTTCTCACCCAAACAACTTCAGTCTCCCACATATTTCATTGCCTGAAGTCAGACACTGTGCAGAGAGCTCAGTCCTGGTGGAAGCCTAAGGCCAAGCAGCCACACGTGATGGAGAAGCCACCACAGGCTGGCACCCAAGGAAAAACTGCTGGTTTCCATTACCTTGATGTGAGAGTTGAAAAAGAAGAAATGGGAAATCCCATTAAAATCAAAACGCATTACACTGCCTCCTTGACAGTAATTTCGTAGCAAGAATTTCTTACTCTCTGTGGTGTTTTGGGGTTAGAAAGAAAGACCAGAGAATACACAGCCATGTAACCCTTTAGCTATGCAGCTGCCCAAGATAGTGAAAGCAGTGCCACTGGTGTTGTAAACAAAAGGGACTGGAAAAAGAGACAACTTTGCAATACTCTGTAAAGCCACAGGCTCCACAAGGCAGTTCATGGTTTCCCAGGCTCACAAGGAAGATCTGCAATCCCCAGGTCTATCATCCTTTCAACTCAGGCCAGGGAGTTACACCCAGTAATTTTTGGTGCAGGCCTGTAATTTACCTGAGCTACTGCTCTGTGTTTTATCCAAAATGGCAGAGGGAATGGAGGGGGCACTGTCAGCCTTGGCACAGCAGCAGTTCTGTACTGAGGAGAAGTCAGGAAGATGCAGGGACATCAGATGTGCTGCCTCTGGAATGGGTGGGATGGAGAGGCAGCTCAGGATGGCTGTAGCTAGCCAGGGTTTGCTGTGTCCCCTTTGAAGGATGTCCATTCCACAGGGCACTGAGGCTCTTGTTGCACCCTCCTGTGCTTGGGGCTGCTGTCACAGGAGCAGAACAGGTCTGAGTCTGGCATTCAGTGCACAGCAAGGAAGAAACCATACATAAATCAGAAACAACTCGACTTACTAGGGCCAAAGTTCTACTTCCAATTTCCATCCCACTCCTTCTAGCTGTTCCTTTATCCTCCTTTAGGTCTCTCCTTGGCACAGCACCAATACCATGAGGACTCCTCTTCCTGCCCTTCTGCTCCTCCCCTCCACTGCAGATGACACAAGCCAAGCAGCTTGGATTTGCTGGTTTATTGGGGGAGTCTGAGAGCTGGGGGAGGAAAAGGCATGGTCATTACGGAAAAAGGAAATAAACAGGACATAGCACCTAAAGTACTGGCATGTAGGTAAGTGGGACTGGGAGCAATGCATGATGATGGATAAGAATGGGAAAAGAAGAAGCATTGCATTTACATGGGACTTCAGCCGCTGTGAAAGATTCATAGAAGTGCAGAAAGTGAAAGCTAGCACGGTAAAAGGGGTGTCTGCTCCCTGGCATCATTCACCCATCCATTTTAGGGAGCATGAAAATGGCCAGTCTGAGCCAGTACAAAGACTTCCAGCCTGTCTTTGACGGATGCTTAGAAAAACAGGGCACAGATGATGAGATCTTTCTGCTGGCAGGATGTCCTGGGCCCATGTGAGCAGCTTGTGCTTCCCTTGAGCCGGAGGTGGCAACACAAATCACCGTGTTCCATGAACCTTCACAGCTGCTGAAGTTCAAAACGAAACCAACTGCAAAGCGTCTGGAAACGCAGATCTTCTCATATGACACTCACTCTAGAGGGCTCCCTTCTGCCGTGTACCTAAAGGAAGAAGACATGTCGCCAAGAATTAGGTAGAAAAGGCTTGTGAGAATAATTTTCCCATTCCTCCACAGGGCAATATTGTTTCAACAATGACATGTTTCCTATAAGAGGGTCCCTCCATGCACTCCCAGTGCAGTACTGGCTGTACAAAGCTAGATCACGAGTTGCTGAGATGACCACTAACCTGCTGCCTTATCCAGTGCTCTTACATGGGCTTCTGCTGTGAGCACTTAAAAATTTTGGGGAGTTGTTGGTTTTTGTTGGGGTTTTTTGCTGAATGCCTGCATGGCGTATTCTGGGGAAAAGCCCATCCTCCAGATAAGAGGTCTGCAGAAAGGACATGACCAGCTGCCACACGGTAGCAGCATAAACTCTCACTGACCTGCATGATGTCATGGTCCCAAAGTGCTGGATTAGAGAGGTTGTTCTGCATGTGGGACTTTGCATAAGGAGAGTTTAATGTTTCTGCTGGCCTGGCAAAAATTCATAACAAATCTGCAATTCTGCTTCAAAGATCACCATAAACAATTCAGTGCTCTCGTTAGTGTCTACACCCTGCAAATGTTTAAACCACAAGAAACCACAAACCACAAAAAACCTGCGAACTGAATAAACAGCTGCTGCTCCAGACTCCAAATCAAATTTACAATATTCTGCTAATAGACAAGCATTTGCATTGCAAAATCGGATTTCACATTGCCAATATCTATGTCACAATTAAAGTATAGCTGAGCTTTTAGGTGTTTAAATGAGTTCATGATAATATACTCAAGAAAATTATGGCTCCCATTAAAAAAAAAGGAAGCTCTAAAATGTCAAAAGATAAAGTGGCACAGGATGTGGATGTATTAACATCTCAGGTAAATGGGGCTCATTAGCTACAATATTTCATACTTTACAATATAAGGTATGCACATAAGAAAAAACTCCCTTGGGCTTTTGCAGCACATGAGCTCTCTGAGTCTTCTCCAGTGTTGTTGCCTGACTTGTTTTAACATTAACATTTAATGTGTATAATTCTATCTGTCCTCACACTGAAGAAAACATCCCCCTTAGTGCTCTTGTTCCTGGGCTTGCTTTTGTGGCTGCATGCAGGGCAAGCAAAGAGGAGCAGCCATCGAGGGCACATCCACACTCTGAGATTGGCCAGTGGGGGATGCCTGGGGAACCATGCCAGAAACAGAGCAGGTAGGAGGTGATCCTCCTCTCACCTCACAGTTACCAGGGAATCCCTGAAGAAAGAAGGAAGGGTCTGAAGCTCCTTGGTGGGTCTTTCTGGTAGGAGTTTATCTCAGTGCTTCCCCAAATGTGACACCTTTTTGATTGGCATGTCAGGGAGGGGCAGGTCTCATGGGATGTGCACAGCCATGCCAGGACAGCCCTTGTTTGCTGAGAGGAAAGGAGCAGAGAGCTATTCAGTGAGGAATTGTTTCGTCTCCTGGCTGATGAGTGAGTCATCCATCATAACAGCTTTGATCAGGCTGATTAGAGCTACCTCAGTAAATAAAATGTGCCTGAGACTCCTTTCAGAGTCCAACATCCCATAGCACCCAGGTAGCCTTGTCCAGCTGTTGTAGTCTGCTAGGAATACCCCTGGAGTACACCTGAGCACTGAGGAGAGAGTTCTGGTGTGTCAGGAATTAACCATACAGACCATGACATGCAGGAGCTCAAGGCCCTGTTCCTCGGCCACTGGAGCTCTGTAGCAGAGGCATGGCTGTTGTGTCTGACCTTCACAGGAGGAGAGGCTGTAATCCCCAAAATACCTGTGTCAGTCCAAGCTGTGCTTGTGTAAAAGGCAGAGTGGGTCAAACAGGAGAGATGGCAGGTCACAGCAGAGCTCACTGGTTTTCTTAGCAAAACCTGCTGAGCTCTGCAGAAAGGGACAGCAGGAAGAGCCACAGGGGGAGAGTTAAATTTGGGCTAAAGAGGAGCTGAAACTCCTGGTGCAGGTCTCAGTGCAGGTGGAAAGACCAGCTAGTGCAAAGATAAATAAAACAGAAGAGGAACCTGAACTGGGAAAACTGGGAAAACTCAGCATAATCCCAATATTTCTGTTGGTGATGTCCACAGAACTGGAAAGAGACAAACACAGCTGGGGAGCAGGTTGAGAAGGGGGTAAAGAAATGCCAGGAGCTGTGAGCAGTGAGGGGCTGACAGGCTAGAGGTCTGAGGAGAGCTGGGGTGACAGGATCAGGGAAGCTGGGGTCCCTGGTGGAGCCCTGAGAAGGATCAGGGGAGGGCTGCCCTGGAGGCAAGGCCAGCAGACAGCCAAGAGGAGAGGCAGGAGAGTGTCCCCTCGGTGTCAGGTGGCTGCAGATGGGGGACAGGGGCAGGAGACAGGCAGCCAGGCCACAGGCATGGGGTCACACTGACCTCTCTCCTTCTTCTTTCTGTCTTGTGGGAGGATTTCTCCTGCGAGATTAGTCTCTTGGGAGCATTTTCTGGGTCATTTCATCAGCAGTCTGGCTGTCAGTGTCCTGCTAAGGGTGTTCACTAGCAGGAAAAGGTGCAGCCCATCTCTCACCAAATATCCCAATTCTGTACCACTGGGTGGACCCTGGGGAGCGTGAGGAGGGGCACAGCCAGAACCCAGCTCACAAATCCTTTAGTAAACCTGTCCATGCGCATTTCCCTTTCCTGACACATTAAAAGTTCACATGAAATAGGAACCTGGATCTGAGCTGCCACCAGCTCTCATCAATATGAGCCACCCTGAATTTTTGTCTTTTCAAAGTTGTCCTCTGTAATTCTGAAATAAAGTGAAAATCTGAGTACGGAACTTCACCTTTTTTTTTTTTTTTAAGGTGCTCCAACCCTGAAGTCTGTGACTCCCCTGACTTCAGTGTTGATCTTTGCATTGGTCCATCAGACAATATTCTAATAAAAAGTGTCAGCACAAGAAAAATACTGAAAAGTCAACCTTGGACGCAAAGGTTGGTGTTGCCAACAGCCCTACCCTTGCAGCCACCCTGGAGAGAACGCCATAAGCATAATAGCCACTAGGTGCCACTATAAGCATGGATTTATATTTAGAAATAAGATTTAAAAAAAAAAAAAAAAACCCACAGTGAACTGTCAAGGTTTTCTAATTGGAAAATAGTCCTTTCAGTTGTAGTGCACTTGATTGTACAGGACAGCTTTGCTTTATAATTGCCATTTTCCTGGGCAAACTTTCTGTTACCTCTCTCCATCATGATCACCATCCTCACAGACAACATAACAAAATGCACTTGTGTGTAAATGTGAGCACACCTTTGTGGTTTTGCCCTTCCTGGGCCACCCTCCGCAGGAACAGCTAAAGCAGAAATTACCTTTGGCATTCTCTCATGCGTCTTTCAAAAGCTCTCCTCTGGCCTCCATCAGGGAGACATTCCCGTGTCACCTCGGGCAGAGAAGTGCATTGCAAAATCAGCAGAGTGCTCTGCTGCAGAGCATCATCAACCCCACGCTCCTGTGCACTGACCCCATTTCCTACAGGACACAGAAGGACCAGGGCTTAATCAGCTTTCACTCTTGTGTCCCAAAGAGCTCTACCCATTGCAAAATTGGGAATGGCCCAGGGTCCTCTAGGTGAAGGAGCCTTTACATTATGAAGAGCAGCACATCTGCAGAGAGGGCAGGAGAGGTGGGATACACAGGCACTGTGCCCAGACCCCATCACATCCCAGCCGTTCCACACCATCATCCCCTCCCATATTCCGCAGTGCTGTAGGAGAGGAAGAGCCCTATCCCAGGCTGTGCTTCTCTCCACTGGAAGAGGACTTTTCTGCACCCTAGGAGTCTCATGCTATCAAGGCATCAACCACATGCCCTCCCAGCCCAGTGCAGAGGCCAGACAGCCATCCTCCACCCCGGAGTGCTGAGCAGTCACATCCGATGCTGCCGCAAGCAGGACACGCACACTCTGTGTCCCGATTAACCTCCCTCCTCCACCACCTTGCTCGCACAGGGATCCAGTGAAAATAGCACTGGTGATGAAGGGGGAAGCCTTGCCACACGTGGCTGCACCCCAGCCCCTGTAAGCCTGCAGCAGCAGTCACTGGGCTGACCCCTAACCTGGCTCAGCCGGCCTGGAATACACGGATGTGGGTCACAGCTGGCCTGGGACAAGCCACCACTCAAAGGGATCCTGGGAAAAGGAGGATTTCCTTGCTAGCTGCCAGTGCTGCAAACTGGAGTCCAAAAAACAAGCAATGATTTCTCAGCCTCCATTAAGAGACACCTATGTTAAGACCAGGCAATCCTCATCGTAGATGTGGAGATATCCACCATAATAGGTGGATAAATGAATGTAGATCTTGGATAAAATGCTTCACCTTTTAAATTTCATTAGTGTTTCAGGTGTTCAGTTGAAAAGCCAAATGGAAACTCCTGCTACTGACAACTCACATCAGGTTTTAGAGCTGTTTTTGAAAAGTAGAAGGGGCATTTGGCCAAGAACTGGTGCTAAATACTAAAGTTTTGATGAGTTTTCCCACTCAATAACAATTTCATTTGAATGCAGAGGAGGTCTGTGGGATTTAGGAGGAAATATACCATCCTTACTAGCCTCATACTTCTGTTTTGTTACCATGTATTAGTTAATATAAAAAGAATGGTTTTCTTCTGATCATTTTGTAGTTATTTTTAAAAAGGAAAGCATAGTCTTAAAAATGAGGCACTTAAAAAGTTTTCTATTTTTACCTGCACAATTGAATACTTCAAATCCAGAGCTTTTTCCAAAAGGGCATTAATGAAAACTGACAAATTCAAAAATAGATATGGAGAGCATAGGAGTTGAGCACTTGTTGAGCAGGCACACAAATAAAGAGAAAAAGTATCGATTCTCATGTGAGTCCTCCCCTTTGGGGTGGTTGCAGACACCAGCAATCCTCATCATATTTGTGGTGGGGTTGACTGCCTGCTTTACCCTCTAGAGGTGTGCCTGCTAGAAATCCCAAACCTTCCCAAACCATTTGCAAATGCTTCTAAGTGGAGCAACTATGTCTATTAAAGCAATGAAAACTAAGGGATTTTTTTCCCCTGCACTCCTGGGATACTCTCTATTTTGGCTCATATTCAGGAAGGCAATTAAATATGTGCTAACTCTATGCTCATGAACAGTCACATTGAAATTTAAAGAATTACACATGCCTAAGTGCTTTCTTGAATGAAGCCCAAAGTTTGTATCCCAAAGAGAGCTAGAAACACTGTGGCTGAAAGCCACACACTGCTCTGAAGGCCATGTCAAGGGAGCTACAATTCAGCAGACACTCCCAGGAGAGTGTGGGGAGTAAAGGAAGGGAGTCCAGATTTATGGATGTTGCAAAGGAAAATTCACCATTTTCCATCTGTAGCCACTGCCCTACCACTCTTGAGGAAAGTATACAGTGTTTTTCTTCAATTCCCTGTTTCTCCTTCCCCAGCCTGACAGAATTTCAGTAATACCTGATGGTCACTATTTTGCCCAGTTCTCCTACAGGATCCATCCAGTCCCCAGCCTCAGTGCTGTGGAGTTTGTGTGGAGGGAGTACAGAGAGATCCAGAGGAACCTCTACAAGGCACAGGAATTTGGTTATGCTGTTACCTACCTCTGTGGCCTCAACAAAGGCAGGTAACTCTCCTTCTCATTTTCCCCAGATAACAATAATAATTTCCCAGGAATAAAAAGTGAAACTCCTCCAGGACAATTTATTTGTTGTAATCCATGATTGCATTGGTACTCGTAGTGTCCTCTCTTGGCAGCAGAGCTGCTGCCAGAGTAGAGAACCCTTCCTAGAATAGAGAACCCTTCCTCACTGGCTTCCATGAGATACAGCAGGTTACAGTCTTCTGGCAAATGACCTCCACTGTGAAGGCTAAGGTTCCTATCATGGTAAGTGCCAACCCCAAACATGCTGATGCAGCCCAGCTGCTTGTATGTGCTAGAATTGGGCTGAATTAATAATCAATAACCTGAAAGAAATGGGGTTTGCTAGGTATCAAAGCTATCCTGGCAGTATTACTAGGTGGTTTTCTGTCAGTTCCCTTTTTGCTGGATGGTCTGACACCTCCTGCTTTGTGCAAAATACAGCAGAATGTTGTTTAGGACAAAAGACAGGGTTTTTCCCTGCAAAATCACTGTGGACACACTCTACCAGGAGCTGATGAGTGATAATGTCCCTGTGAAGGGACACTTGGGTGACAGCTGATAATTCACATGTCATTGTGTTGGCTTCTTGCGGAAGAGGCACTGAAATCAGCACAGCCCCTCCACAGGTGCCAATGGCTGGCTCACCTGAAAGCCACAAATTTCTTGTGTGGCCTCAGACAATGCATCCAGGCTGCCACTACATTCCTTTTCTCCATTCCTTTTTGCCCTTTTCATCCTTTTCTCCATTCCTTTTTGTCCTTTCCGTCTGCAATCTCCACTACATCTTGTACACTGGAGAAGGCCTAGTGCCATCAGGCCCTGTTCTTTTGTGGGCACATTCCAGGCTGCCCAGCAGAAGAGGTCATGCAAAGAAGAGGTTTCAGACAAAACCACGCTCTTCAGCTCTGCCTGTCGTTGCCCGTGGTTTGCAAGTTTCGAGTCAAGATGCAAAGGCACAGGATAAAAGGAGTGCAATTTTAATTCTTTAGATTGTTTTGAACCACCATGTATCATTGATATGTTTTGTTTGGTATTTGTCCTTTTTAAATGCAAAGACTTTAGTTTTCTCTTATGCAGAAACATGTTTAATAGAGTGACTTTTGGTTTCAATTTAGCTAATGGGTGTGAAAAAGAGCGCTTTCTTCATTTAGACTCATTCATTCACAGTTAAGAAGTCAGTTGGGAGTGGAAGAAGCAGTAAAGCTCATTTCCTCTTCCAGCCTGTGACTAGAAGCAGGTGGGCAAGGTCAAGACACGCTCATTTTAGAAACATAAAGGATGTGGGTGAGACTTCCCAAATTGTAGCTCAAGCAGGTAGGGTTCCCACTTCACACAACTGTCACTAATTTCAAGCAAGATGCTTTGGAAAATGCCATAGGGAGCTCATCTCTACCTTTAAGGACTTATTTATCTTTAAATATCTAGTTTAGAGTGACCAGTGACAGCCTGTCCATTCATTAAGCACACTTACTACTTCCTTTATTTAAGACATCCATAAGATGTAGGTACAAAATTTGGTTTGCTGCTTTCTGTATCCAACCTTCCCCACTAAACACCAGGCACATTTGAAGCAGGTGAGGGTTTTGTTTATTAATAGAAAATGTTGGTTAAATGCCTGATCTGTGTACTTTTTATTGATTTTCCATTTCCACCCATCAACTCCTTGACACTGATAATGGAACTATCAATTCTAAGAAATGTTGTCTTTTACCTTTTTCTCATACGACAGTTGTGTCTACACGTACAGTCTTGCTCATGATCAGAGAAATCTGATGTTTACCCTACTCAATCATCTGGTCCTGTGCCTGAGCATCAGAGAAGGTCTCCTGGTAACCAGCCATCCACTACAGCAAGTAAACATTCATGCCCTTTATGATCTGTCTCACCAGCATGGATCACCCACTCTCCAAAATCTGGGGTTTTTTGCCAGTGCAAGAATAAAATTAATTTCCTGGAAACCTCTGCAAAAGCAGACCTCAGCAGGTGTTGTGGTACCAAATCTAAAATAACTGCAAATGTTTTCTGGGGACTTAGCTGAGTTATGACTTGCACTTTGCTGAAGTTCCCAAATTATTACCTGGTCTGTAACCTCAAACTGGTTTCCGTGAGAAATCGTTTCAGTTTGGTTCTTCACTGAGGTCTGAAAATAGTGGTCTGGCACAAACGTCCTGCCCATGTTACCAACCACAGTTTTTATATATAGCAAGCACTCCTGTGAAATAGATTGCTTACAGATAGCCAACAAGAATATTTCTACCAGACAGTGAGATCACCTTGTGAGTGTGGAGACTGTTTTGGAGGAGGTTGCTGTTTTAAGCTTGCTTGAGGTGTGCCCACAAGTCTGTTTATTCTCGTGTATCTTATGTGGTCAGGGTGGTGGCGTTGGAGAATTTCGTTTCTGAGCAATTTCTTTTAGTTTATTGAATAAAATTAGTTTCAAATGGAGTTCTGGGTTTTCGTTTGTGGTGCTGCTTTTCCTGTTACTGTTGTTGTGGTTTACCGTCCATGCTGGGGTATTCAAAAACTGCTCTTCAGACTTCACCAAACTTGTTTTGTGATTTGTGTTTTTGCAGTTCTGAGCATTTCTTATTCCCAGGATGCTGAGCATGGGCTGGGACTTCCTGCCAAGAGCAATCACAGTATATACAGTGCTGGGGCATCGCTGGAGGCTTGTGGCTTCAGCCAGACTCATTTCAAGTCCTTGTTGGTCAGGAACTGAGAGGATGTAGAGATCCATCCAGGCAGGGCTTACAGTACTAGTAAAGCCTTCTCAAACGTACAGATGTTGTTAAGGAGTTGCATTTTCAGATTGGCTTCTTCCCTATATCCAGTAGTGCATTTTAATTGCAAAAACAACACATTGAGAAGACAAGTAAATAAAAAAAATAAACAAATAAACAAATAAAGGAGAGATAGCAGCCTTTCCCAGGCTTAAGCAATGATTTAGAGGATGATGTTAGGCAAGTTTTGGTACTAATTTTCCTATTTGTAAGATAGAGATCTCCAGATTAATCACAGTGGGCCAGTCCCTCAAGAATGTCATGAAGGTTAACTCCTATTAGAAAGTGTTCTGAGCTAATCAAAGGTTCTACCCACACGAACATAGTGGGAGGCTTGGCATTTCTCTGCTCAGCTACAGTGACGACATTTGAGATCGTGACTCCAGTTCCCAAACATGAGCAATATGGGATTTCAGCTGGGGAGGTAGGAGTGAAACAGTGCAAGAACACATCAGGAAAGGGCTATCTGAGGGCACCATCTGCTCAGACCCTCAATGGCCAGCAGAGCATTTCAAGTGCATGTTTACATCAGTCTATATTTCTGTAGGCTTCAGAAAGGCACCGTTTAAACAGCACAAGAAGCACAGAAGAGCAGAAAGATGCTCCCCTTTCCTTTGACAGTAGCTCTGCTGTCAAAGCTGTGTGCTTGGCAAGGGCAACCCATCTGACAAAGTCTGCTCAGATGGTACTTGCAATCATAACAAGGTCTGCTCGAATAACATCACCTCGAGACTGGGTCTGAGCCTCCCTTAGAGATGCACAGCTGCTTCTGCTGGGAATCTCTCCAGGGAGGTGTGCACCACGGGGTCACAGCAGCTGTGGAAAACCCGCTGCAGCCCAGCCACAAATGCCCCCAGCTGTGCCCTTTGCCTTATTATCATGTCTCTCACAATGGTGCCCTCTGCTCCCAGCCCTGTATAATGCCTGTAATCCCATGGGCACCCACAAGAGACCTTAGTGTCCCTGCATCACTGCTCATCCCAAACCCATTTATTTCTTGCTTGCTTGAAGACAGACTCATCACAGTTGTCTGCAATGACTCCTCTTGCACAGCCTCCCAACTTCTATCACTGTGCCATTTTCTTCACATCCCAGACACATCCCAGTCAATTTTCCAGCACTCTCCCACTCCCATTACAAACAGATTAATAACTCTCAAACTAACTTTTCATTTGTTTTTAATAGAGATGGTGAGATCCCTGCGTGATAACTTCTGCATGTGTCATCATCATCTCCATCATTCTTCCCAGTATTTAAAAGCCTTTAAGGCTCTTTGCTTTATGCCAAAATAATTTTGCCATTTAAAAAAGGGAGGCAGAGCCCTGTCAGTTTTCTCTGAAGCTGAAGTTTGGTGCAAAATAAATATTGGAAACCACCAGCATAACCAGTTCTTAATCCTGTGGTAGTCTGCAACAAGTTCCAGCACTCCGTGGCCCTTATCATTAGAAAATGGTTTTTATGGCTAAAATAAATCTTCCTTGCTCCACATTAAGCTTGTTACATGTTGTGCTACTGTCACTAGGTATGAACCACATTTTATCACAGTCTCTGTCACAGCTGTGTTTTACATATTTGAAGACTGTCTCCTTCTCTTTTCCACAGTGGATACAGTCTCATTTTTCAATTTTTCCCCCGGGTTCACATTTACTAGACCTCTAATCACTCTTGTTGCTTTTGTCTGAGCTTTCTCCAGCATGTTAGTAGGGCAGCTAAATATATCACTGCTCTTCTTTGAGATTCAAATCGGTCTTTATGCTGTGAATTATCCCCAGAGCTCCCATAGGCTTGGTTAGCAGCCTATTCACCTAAATCCTTTGCTAAACCACCACTTTCTAGGATAAAGCCCCTATTCCTGTAGGTAAGCTGCCTTTATTTATCCCTAGCTTCATGGTCTTTCATTTGGCTGTCAGAACATGTACTGTTTAACTGACCTTCCTTTAACAAAGTAATCCAGATCAATTTTTCTAGCTGACCTATCCCTGATGTTTCTTCACTGTTTTGTTTTTTTTTTAATCTTCAGATCTTCAGTCAGGACCAGAAAGAAAACCTGCGGGACCCTGCAAGGAACAGCCCCCAGGGGAACAAACTCTCATTTACAAGCAACATTTAATCTACTCAGGATGGGCTCTTTTGACTTTGCAGATCTCATTTATTTTCACAGCACCGTGCACAGTGAAATCACGTCTTACAAAACCCTAAATGTGTTGTGTCATCGCATTTGCCCTTACCAAACCTGAGATCTGCTCAGGAAGCAATAGCAAACCTGCTATCTGGAAGGAACCTACAGCTTTCTTAGGGAGTGGCAAGGAGTTTGAGAAACAAAAGCTGGTGTGTTGCTTGGAAAAGAAAGAGAAATGTAAAGGCAGGAAAGCTATTAGACACAGGAGGAGTGTATCTGTACTCATTTCATAAAGATACGAATTCAGTACTGGAACTGACTATCTAAATTGATTGAATCTGGTAAACATTAACTGAGCACACATTTCTGAACTGTTTGCTGCTTTTTTGATCCCACTGGGTAGCTGGCTTCTGATATTTCCACTGAACCGTGTTTAATCATGTTTAGCAATATTTTAGTGATAAGTGATAGCTCCACTTCCAGCCTTTGATGCATATGATTGTATTACCTCCTTCTTCAGTGAATGCAAAAATCCACTGGTAACTGGTACTATTGACGTCTGAGGAAGTGAGGGCTGTTATTGTTTCAGTGTTCAGCATGCTGCTGCTGCTGCACCGCTTTGATCCGTGGCCTTACGTGGCTTTTTAAAGGGGAGGAGGGTGGAGGGAGAAGGGTTACTGGGCTTGTAAACATTTCTATTACATCAGATTAGTTTCCCTGCCATGTACAATCTGCTGGTGTGACTCAGACTTTCACATTTTGTAAAGTGAGTTATGTCTACCGGGACTACAACCATTCTGAGAAATTCTAGATAAATGTGAATTAGTTTTATTCTTATCTTATTACACAATGTACAATTGTACAAAAAAAATGCCCTTTTGTTGACTTTTAGTGCAGATGTGCAACCACTGGCAGATAATGAGAACAACATGTTCCCTATCTCACCAGCTCTTTTATTCTTTGGCTGAAAGCCTTAACCCAGGTTTAGGACTAATCCGTGCTCATTGAATGCATGGTGTTCTCAGCTGCTCTCCACCCATCTCTCAACTTTTCTTTTTTTCATTGGAACTCCACCACGGTGACCTGAGATAGAAGCCACTAAATAGCTGGAGTCATGTTTCTCAGAGTAGGTCATTCAACCACTTTTACTCTGGGAAGTAGGGCACGCTTTTTTTGCAGTTATAAGATCTGGGCAAGGCAATTTATTTTCGCCCTTCGTTTGGTTTAGAGCACCACCAGTAGCATGGGAAAAGTGATAGTCATTACCAGCACAAATATTAATGTCTCATACAAAATAATCTGGGGCACCACGTGTAACATTTTCCCTTCAGGACATTCTGGGCAGGATTTTCAAACACTCCACAACAGTCCAAGTTTACAACTGCTTTGTTATTTCCCACACACTTTCCTGCCAAATGTTTCCACATTTGTCTGCTATTCAAATAGTTTCTTACTAGAAGGGTGGTAATTTTCATCGTGTTAGGGAATAAGCAGGGTTCGTGGGTTGTTTGCAGATACCTTTAGCAATAGCTGTGATTTCTTCAGCATTGTGGTAATCAAAGAATGCTTTTCCTTTTGGATGACCTACCTGCCTGCCAAACAAAGGTACATCACCATTTCTAAGTTTTCTGGCAACAGTAAATCAGATCCATTCACTAGCCCCAGGCAGAGGGAAAAACTGCACCCTATCCTTGAAGAAAACATGATGATGATTTGGAGGGATGACCCAGACACTCCCCCAGGGTCCTGCAACGCATCAATGCAGCTCTGCAGCATGAACAGTCAAAACCTGGTTTTGGAAAGTGCAGGGTGGGACTTACAGACAAATAAAGACAGTGAGTGAGAAAAAAACATTCAGGAGATTGTGAATGATCCTTACCAGTCCTTCACACAGAGTACAGGACATCATCCTGTGATTGCTACTAAGTAAAGAAGACACTAAAAGCCATACAAGAAACTCTTCAGGATACTCACTGGATCAGCCACCACAGTGGGCTGCAGCTCGGAGGAATCTGCTCATGGTATCAGTGGTCATTGCAGAAAACCATTGTCACACACACCAGGACCTCACATGGGGATGGGAAACACGACTAGGACACAAATCAAGAAAGAGTCTTTCATTGCCCTCAATGAGTCTCTTGGTCTTTTTTCCTCCACCTGTATTTAATCCCATGCTCACAGCCCGTTTTGAGTGCAGAAGCCTCTGGGAGGACAACCCAGTGCACGACTCTCCTTTTCTTCTGGTGGAGGGGGACCTCGGTGTGGGTGGGAGGTGGGGCAGGTGCTGACAGCCCTCCAGCCAGTGAAGCCCTTTCACCAGGCTGCCATGGACCAGCAGGCTGTGGGACAGGTCAGGAAGACTTTATCACCCAGAGGAGTGTGTCAGTGCAGGATATGAGCCTAAAGATGCCCTATTTGTGGAAAAGCGCTTTCTTATTAACTAACCGGTTTTTGACAGGGTTTTTACTGAAACAACAACCTCCCCCAGGGCAGGTAAATGTGACTGTGGCAGCAGTTAGCATTCCCCAGGGCCTTCCTGCATCTAGGATACAATTAGATCCATTTGTCTGCAAATGCTTTAAATATTTCAGCTGGTATGCCATTAAGGAATAAGAAAGGGTTTTATGTGAAGAGCAACTCAGAGCACTGCAAAGCAGCCAATATCACAGACACGGCATAAGAATGATTTGGGATAGATAATGGTTGTGAGTAATGTTATAAATGATCTCATAGACTTTTTTTTTTTTTTTTTCCTGTGAAGTAAATGACCTTCCTTCTCCCACTTAGGGAGCTGTGTGGCCATTACAGTGTGAAAAATGCTTCTCTCAGTCAGGATCACTCAGTACATTTTTACTGAGGTCCACTGGATAATTTTAATGACGTCTGCTCATTTTCACTCAGCTCTTTCTTGTGGTCTTGCCAAGACACAGCAATGATGGCAAGGAACAAGAGCTCTCTCACAAGGATGCAGGAGGCTTCTCGTCTGGGTCTGCTCTGGTATTTGAAACAGCACTTAGGTGCCTTTGCCTTTTCAGCTCTGGGTTCAGTGCTAGTGTTCTTATCGACAGGAAGGACAGCAGCAGGAAAATTTATTCATATTACAGCTAAATGTATAAGGATCAATGAGAACCACAGCGTAACATGGTGAGACACTACACCCCTGCAGCAGCAAACAGAAGATCCTTCTTTCAAAGGTCTGATGGGCAGTAATGTGAACACAGCAGGCGTGTGAGGATGCAGGCAGTGGCATCCTCCTGTGAGCAGGAGGCCAGAGAAAGGAGGGTGTGACCCACGGCACCGAGGTGATGCCACCAAGTGGGTCATCAGTGGACATTTCACAGTGTCAGCAGCTGACCCAGTGTTTCTCTGCACCTTTCCAGGCCATGTCTTGCAGGTGCCACATTGTTCACCCGTGTCACTGTGCACATAGTCACAAAGCTGTAGCGTGGAGGTTCTAATTTGTGACATGCCCAGAGGCAGGACTGCCCCAGGATCCTCTTTGCTCTCTTTCTTTATTAAGGCCATGACAAGTTCAATTTGGAAAAGAATCCCACTCAGTACCCACTTAAAATCTTTCCACTTTACTTGGCAAAATTTTCCTTCTTTCCATCCCTGTGACATGTGCAAGTGATGTGAAAACAATTATACCTTCATTATGCCTTTGTTTTCAGGAGATACTGGCACGGGAGATCTCATGAAAGGAGGTCTTGTGCCATGGTCAGGTTTTATTGTTCTGGATGTCTAGAAATGGATGAATAGCATGCAAAAGCCCTGCCTACTTGTTATAAGTTCAAGCATTTGTAAAAATGTATTCAAAATTGTTAGACTTTATAGCTAAAAGTCCAGCTGAGACATCTTTAGAAGAGCAAAACCCCCACAAAAAATATTGCAATGATACAAATTATTCAAATCCTTATTGGTCTCACCCATTCTCCTAGTCAAAGCCTGTATGAAGGATTCCTGCACGGAACAAGATTCAGCACACATGGCAACAATTGTGCAACTTCTTTTGATTCCCAAATTGCTATATTTACCACAAAAACATTGTTTCAGTCAGAGTCCCCTTGAAAATATGTTTCAACTTAATATGTCAGTTACAGCACTCCACAAAACCTGAAGCCCTGCCTGCTTTTTCATTCAGAATTTGTTCTGGCAAAGCTCCCCTCAAGTCAAGCAGAGACACCACCACTCCAGACAAAAGCTTCACAGTTTGACTCAATAAACTTGTCATCTTCACATAAAGAAATGGATAAAGATGCAAACAAGCCATTGTCCTGGCATGTCACGTAGCTTTTAGGCAGGACACTTTGTTGAGCCTCTAAGTGTGCCACCAGACCAAGGCTGGCAGGGATCAGTGCTGCTGAGCTTAAACCTCTACTCATGGCAGTCCTGCAGTGATTCTCAGATCGCTCTGCCGTAAACAGCTGTGGTGGCCACACAGGGGCAGATGAAAACCCAGGTCCAGCTTGCAAGTTCTGATGCATTCCTGGTGCTCATACCACCACTGTGGTCTCCCCCTGCCCCATTTCATGGCATGTGGGAGCAAACCCAGGTACATCCACCCTGAGCACTGGAAAGCTGCCAGCAATAAACCCACAAGTGCCCATCACTGCTTTATAGCTTCCCTGCCAGAACACAACAATTGCTTCCCACAGCTTTCTCCCCTTTCCATAGGTGAGGTCTGACAGCACTGGAATGTGGGCTGCTTGCTGGTGCCTGGTGAGGGTGGCTCTGGTGCCAGGCTATGAGATGTAATTAAGACATGGGCAGGTGACTCCCAGTGCTGGCTGACTGGTTGTGTGCAGAGACCTCATGCTTGACTAGTAAATTATCATGTCATATTTCCAGGGAGAGTAGTTGGTGTGTTCATGCCATATTAGAGCACACTCTGTGCTACATTTAGCAGAATATTTCTTTCAAGTTTATCAGTGTTTTTCGGAACACATAGACCAAAATATCTAATGCAGCTCCTTTACCTTATGCTCCACATCATTGAATATTGGTCCCTAAAATTCATGGGCATTCGGGGTGACAGATTGCCTGGATTTGAGATAGATGTTGTTGTGCAATAAAATGTTCATGTTTGGAGTTGAAAAAGAAAATGATTTAGTGGGATATTGATTTTATAAGGAGAGAGGGAATTACAATTGGTGATTGGAGTTAGTCCAGCCAGAGATGAGTCAAAGCAAATGAGAAGATTCATGCACTTATGTTGGGAACTTAGTTTCCCTTACTTAGATAATTACTTATCTGTCATTGTAGAAAACATTACAAATGTAGATGCAATGTCTCTGTGAGATAGGGAAGGGTTGTTATCCTCCATTATGCTCACAACAGAGGCCCAGAACACTCAGGCAACACCCACACAGTTTGTTGAGGTTCCTCTTGAAGGCCACCACCACGGGCCAAGCTGTTAGGGCACCCCATCTGCCATCAGGTCAGGGATATGGTTGACCATGCAATCCACCTCAAAGGGTCATTCTCACACTACCCCACAGCTGACAGGTTTACATCCTCTGATCCCAATCTCTGGAAATATAGATACATTGAGTATCCAAATCCCTGCAGGCCTTCAGCTTCCCACTGACCATGGTGCTACGACAGACTGATATGGGTGAGCAGAAAGGGACCTCTGGAAAAGGGTATGATATCATCATCTGTGTCGGGATCAAACACAGAGAGCCCCAGGAAGACTGCTCTCCCCTACACCACGAGCTCCAAAAATTTCTAGAGGCTTTCTCCACCAAGCTCAGACCTGTCAAGCTCAGGCCAGCACCATGACCCTCACTTCTTTTTGCATAGAGGAGATGGAAGACACTGCATGGACTAAGAGTTTGCCCAAAGCCCTAAATCAAAATAATAAGCAGATGTAGAGTGCAAAACTATTCTGCAATAGTCAAAAGCAAAAACTTCTGTTCTCTAATGCAAGAAAATTATAATGATCCCCTGCAGAGAGGTTACTGCCAAGGGGTAAACTCAAGAATGTTCCACATTTAATAGCTTTGCACCATTAACAACTAAAAACAACACAAAACTTTTACAAAAGTTCCAGACTTCCTCACTGGGGAATGCACAGATAATAGAGGTATTTTCATATCACTATTTTTTTTTAATTTGGGCCAGCTCAGATAAAGCACACTGAAGGACTGGCCACTCTCCATTACAACAGCCATCTGGAATCCTCTCAAACTAAATATGCCCAGGCCATCACTGGTTTATGACTGGAACAGGCCACTGCAGAAGAACAGAAAGTATAAAATTGTAACATGACCTAAAGCTTAAAAATAAGTGAGAAATATAGTCTGCCCTTTTAGTACTTCCTTGGGGTCTGAAGAAGTTCAATAAATAAAGAATGAGAGTCACTAGCCCTTTCTGACTTGCTATGTCAGGTGTCAGCTCCAGATTATGGGCTATCCATCCATCTTCTTGGTAAAGTGGATCTGATTCCATCGTCTGCAAAAGAACAGAGATAGGACAGTTTACCCTCCCATACCAAAAAAAAGGAAAAAAAAATTTTTAGAGAAAAATCCACAAAATACCTTGGTGGTCTTTCTCTGGGTTCTGTACATATTTTTCATGCTGTTCTTTACCAACCTGGAGAAGCACTGCCAGCTCACTTGCCTGGCTTGGAAGCCAAAGTCCCACCAATGGGGCTGCCTCTAGTAAGAGCCCTTGGGCTCACAGTGGTAGCACCAGCTGCTGACACCCAGAATCACAAAATCACAGAGGAGGTGTGGGGAGGAGTGGGGCTGTGGCTTGTGCACACCTGGTCTTGCACCAGGTGGTACAGAGTCAAGGCCTGGCAGTCACATTCCTCCTGTCAAGCATCCTCAGGACTACCTGCATTGCTGCTCCTTCTCCTTACAGTGGTGGCTTTTCCAAAGCAGCAATCCTGTACTTATTCTTTCAGTATGAAAAGGTTCACCAGGATTCCAGAGAGGCCATACACATGGACACATCTTGTGTCCATGCCCCAGCGGTTCTGTGGAGGCCAAATGCAAGAAGGTGCAGTCTTGTCCATTTTCTCAGGGCTCCAGGGCTCCATGCAGAACTCAGAGCAAACTCCAGAGAGGATATTCCAGAACACTATCTACCTTTCCAAAAGTGGATGCTGTGGAGGGCAAACAGAAGGCCAGGTTTCTTACAGATTTTTGCCTAGTGATAATAACTGAAGCACACACTGCTTTGGCAGCTGGGCACCCAGGCGATGAAGAAAAATCAGCCTTGAATTTTCCAGCAGCGCCAGTTTAGTTAGACTGTGTTGGACAGATGCTGACGATGGCTCAGAAGAAAAGCAGAGAGCAAGACGCCGAAATTCAGGTCTCTAAACGCAGCTGTCAATCTCCTCATCTGGCTGTCCTCATCTCTGCCTACCCCCTTATGCAGATGCCTACGCACAAAGCAACCCCTATTTAAAACAAAACAAAGCAAACTTTTTCTTATCACCTCCAGGGGGGCTTTGTAACACACGGCATTGTTTTTCTTCCGAGCATGACAAAGGTCTGCGGCAGGATTTATCAGCGCAGGTGAGAGAACAAAGCGGTGCCTCCCTGCCTGCCCTCGAGGACCTTCCACAGCGCCTACACAAACATCAGCACCATCATCGTGTAGCTGTCTCACTGTGCACTTGCAGGGTGGAAGTGTCAATCCCATCTCCTGAAAGGGTATTTTTCATGATGCCTCGTGACATAATAGTCTTGTAGCATCTTTAATTTAAAATAAAAGCTCCTGCAGAGGGTTGCTCCCGCAGGCTTCCCGACCTGAAGAACTCAAGCGGGGAGACGGCATGCAGACAGCTATACCTCAGAGGATTCCACTCATGGCTCTCTCATTGTTTGTTTGACGGTAATGCAGGAAAGGTGCAATCGAGATCAGCATCAGTCGTGCTGTGTGTCACCCAAATACACAGAGAGATGTAGATGCAGGTCTGGAAATCTGTAGGCACGTTTAACTGGCTGCTTTTGATCTGTGTAGCACCGTGAGGCAACAGCAACTCCCACTAGACAGATGAGCAGAGGCTGAAGGAGCCGGAGGTCAGGTCTGTACAGTGTCATCCACAGACACACACAGTGACACTATTAAACAAGGTGCTGTCAAAGAAAAGCTGTCTGATTCATCAAATCATAGATCTGCCCATGCCCTGTATCCATTCTGAGAGTGATTTTAAATGGATTTTAGCCTAGGAACCCCAAAAATACACATTTGCTTCTTCACACAGAAGAGATGCCTGACCTAATTTACAGCAGGGACACACAAACAACATTGTCAGCACAGGTATGGGGAAGAATCCCTGCAGGGGGGAAAAGAGTGGCTGAGGGTGAGCTGGAGGTCCCTGATTTGGCATTGGCAGCACTGGGGTGTCTGCAAAGCTCAGCCTCAGGAGCATCAGGTCTGGGTATCCCCACTGCTGCCAGGTAGCGTATGTCCAATCACAGCTGTGTCCACAAGAGGATCAGGGAGGGGAGAAGGAGAATTGGAGGAAAGCTATCATTGGCTGCACAGAAACACTGGTTTCAGGTGCTGTCTGCCATTTCTTTTCCTCCTTTTATTCTATTTCTCTGACATGAATAATTCAGAAAATTATTAGATTAAAAATTAATATATGCCATTGTAGAATGTGCATGAAGGCTCATTGCAAGAGATTATCCTTTCCCAGTTCATACTGTGGGCCCAAAGCTGACCTTAGCTTCCCCACTGGACTCAAACATTTTTATTTTTTTTCCTTTGTGCATTTTGGATCCAGCAGCTGAGGGAAAATGGAACAAAGCTGGGAAATGGAATTACCAGCCTAAAAACAAGACAGATCATGACTGTGATGTTTCTACACTAAAAACTGAAAATAAAAGCACAGAGAAAAGAAGGACTGACTGAAAGGGTACATGAAGAATTTCCCCTTGAGAACCTGTTTCCGTGTCTTTGGGGATTAATTTCGTCTAGAAGGGTACTGTGGATACATTATAATGCCTGCTGTTTCAATTGAAGGCTATTCTAAGCAAACAAAATCTTAAAAATACACAAAATCTTAAAAATACACAAAGCAAAGCCATAAGCCCAAGAGAGAGGGCTTTGAAATAATATTTTCGATCACTCTCTATCTGGTACAAAAGTTTCTATTCAGCTCAGTTTATAACAGTTTAAACAATGTATTTTTAACAGGGAAGGGAAAGAAAAAGAAGATATTTCATGGTGAGCCACATGATTAATGATGATATGCAAGGAATTGCTTTGCCCTCACCAGGAAGGCAGGTTTTGTGATTCAGCCTTTGGGCTTGAGAAAAGTTCCAATTTTAGTAGAATCCATTCAATGCTTAATTTTTCCAGGGTAAACTCAGTGAATACTTTTGAGTGTTCTATCTGTATTTACACTATTAGGATTCACATCACTGTATTTTCCAAACTGCTACTGTGTGTGAACTTTCATGAGAAATTTTTTTTTGTTATCTGCCTGATATGGATGTGGAATATTTTGGTCAGGGTGAGGCTAAAGTCTGATACAGTGCACCCAATTTCTACAGTACAGGCTGGCTTTTCTCTGGCATGTGTTGATCAAATATTTGTTTCATGTCTTTGCAAACTGCTTGTGATCTGTTCACTTTGGGTTCACCCTCTGCTTTTATCTGGTTTCTCCCATATTCTCTTTCTTCACCCCTTCTCCCACTTTTATTTCCACTTGCATTGCAGCTTTCCAACTGGAGACACAGCCCTACAGAGGATTTCCCCCTCAAACCTAAACCAAGATATAGATCACACAAGAAGCATGCAGGTTAGTCTCGTATTTGCAGCCATCACATTACTTGCTGTGCTCAAACATAGCAGCCTATTTCTTCCTGGATTGAGAACTAGATGAAGGCATTTTGGCAACTGAGGTCACCCTACTCTGCTTTTCTTTTTAAACACTGCTTTGTGTCCCTTCTTCTCCCCTGCCATAAGCACTGAGCATCCAGGCCAGAGAAACACAGGGCAATGGAGCAATCAATCCCTGGGCTGGGGGCCCCTCGTTGCCTCTGCCCCAGTGAGTTTCTTCCCTCTTAGAGAGAAATGCAGCAGCAGCAGTGGCAGCTAAATCAGGGAAGATGAGGTCTCTGTGTAAGGTCACCCTCTTACAGCAAGGGACAGCTTTTCTCTCCATTTCTCCATCACAACTCTTCCCCTGGGCGGCTTTTCAGGGCCTGGACCCCACATTGTGAAGAAGTTGGAGCTCTGCAGCTGTGTTTCACGGGGCAAGAAACTGGAGCCTCTCCCCTCTACAGCTTAATCTGAAAAACAGGGATGCTGGGAACATGCCCTTGTATTCAGAGCTCATCCCAGAACATTTGGTACCCTCATCCTTAACCCTGAGGAGACTATGATCCCATAGGAGCCCTCACAGTCACTACCACAACCAGTATCCCGACAGCATCAGAAGACAGAAGGGCTGCAGTGTATTTACCCCCTCCTGGCACCTGTCTTCTTAGGAGTAATCAAGGACAGTGTCTCCAGCCTACCCATTGTTATAGTTTGGGGGTTTTTTGTTGGGTTGTTTGTTTGTTGTTGTTTTTTTTCCCTGTCTATCTGTCCAGCAGAAACCACCTGCTGTTTTTACAGTGCCTAGCATGCTCAGGTTACAGTTTTGCTGGCACTTTAATAATTTTACTAATAATTATTATGATTAATTTACATTGTCCCACTCCATGGTGTACACACTGGCCTTGCGGAGCTGTTGCTTGCAAGCCTCGTCCCTCAACACAGCTGCATTTTCTGTGGTGTTCCTGATCTACATGTAATTCATGGCTCAGCTGGGATTTCTGTGGCATAAATAGCATTACACCATTATGAAATGACAACAGATGCCAGAGCTGTTATCTGTCAAAGTGGAGCCCGAGAGTGCAACTTCTACCAGACTAGCAGCAATTAGGTTTGCCAGTGTAACCAGATCCTATTGTTAATCCCAATTCTGTTTGGGCATCTGTAACAACTGGTTATGTTGTAAGACCACGATGGCTTCCAAGTAAGAAATCACAGCATTCTCATTATGTGCTGAATGTTCATCACATCAGATCCATTTCTCAGCATTTAATGTTAATTACTAGCTTGGGTTTGTATTAGCTGAGAGCTAAATGATGTAGCACTGCAGAAAACTATTAAGATCTGCATCACATAGGCAAACATGACCATCCACTTCCAGAATGTGAAATGAATAATGAGTGGGTATAAAGGAGTTCTCAGAAACCCCAGCTGAATGCATTCAAGAGTAGTGCTTCCTCTTTAATGGGCTCTCTGCCAGAATGACACATCACTCTGCCTCACTGAAGTAATTTATAAACAGTCCTTCACAACACTCTTTTCTCTCTTGCGTGTGCTGCTTCTTCTCACAGGGATAGCTGCAGAGGGAGGATGCACCTGACAGTAAAATTCTGCACCATTCACAATAGCAAAATTCCTGGAGAGAGCAAGAACCTAGCTCTCCCCAGGACCAAGCCTAAAGGAAAAGAGAGGCAGGGTGATGTGAAAAGCAGAGTTACATAGAAGGAGTTGGCTACTGACCAAATTCCCAATTCTTTGAGGCTGACTTGGGTTTTCCACTCGAAAGCACTGCCTTGATTTCAGACTGTAATGCAATATCTGAAAGCATTCTGTGTAGCTCCCTGCATTCCAGGGGAAAGCCAGGCAGGAGCTGGAGGCTGAAGTAGAGGTCTGTGAGGTTTGCACATCACTCCCCTCCAAGGGACAGTGCTGAGGTGTATCAAAGAGAGTGTTTAGAGGGAGGGAAAGGAGCTTCTTAAAACCTCTGTGTACCTTCCCCTCCCTTCCTCTCTTTCTGCCCAAGCACGCTCCCGTGCAATGAGTCACTGGTGGTTGTCACAGGCTTGGGATCCCCGCTGCACTACTCAGTACACAAGAACACGGTCCTTGCTTACAGCACAAACGTGAAAAACTAGATCCAGAGACACAACAAACCACAGGGCAATTTCAGCCATCCTGCAGGTCCAGCAAACTACAGACAGGATTTTGGCGTGCTGTGTTCAAATGAGAGCCTTTCTGAGAACAGGAGCTGGGAGAAAGGGAGAGAGCATTACACATCTTTAATCAGGGGTTCCACCCAAGCCCCAGGAGAAAATAGCAGAGGTGCTTGCTTGTGGCTGATGAAGGTGGAAGTCAGCCTCCTGACAGTGAATGAAGGTTTATGGGCAGGGTGGGGACAGGATCTATTAGAGCTTGCAAGCAAAGAGGAATTATTTCTGCCTGATATCACCAAGAGATGAGAGCCAGCACAGGGATGTGATCACCACAGAAAGGAGCCAGCAAAGAAAAAGTGATGATTGGGTAGACTAAGCAATGGGCAAAGGAAATGACCACTGCAGCAAAGTTCCTGCTGCAATAAAAATGTTAAGATGCTGGATGTTGAGACGCTATAAAGCAAGCCAGCCAGGAATCATTATATGCAGATGGAGTATGAACAAGAAATCTTTGGGGCATAAACTTGGCATGTTTCTTTAATAGAAAATACTAATTACTTAAGTTGGAAGAAAAAAATGTTTCCACTAATATCTAATAATCCTTATGCCAGAAGGCCTGTTACAGCTTTCTCAGGAAAGAAGAATCAGCTTTTCATTTGGATAACTTGCCTATCAATTACCTGCTTCAACAAAGTGATTCCTTTGTCCACTGCCAGCTATTTATGTGACAGTTTATACACGGCTCTACAGATGTTCTGTACTTGCAGTCCAGATGTGAAAATACAGACTCACATGGAAAGCACAGATAGCACCGTATCAGGAAAAAATTGCCTAAATAGACAAATTCTAATCAAAACCCTTTAGCAGAACTTTAAGAGATTTCCCTGCCTTTAGCCAGTTGTGTATTATGAGATACAGCACTGAATCTAAGATACAGCAATCTGCCAGAAGAGTTACAAGGGAACCTGTTCAACTGCCAGCTTTATAGAGAGAAACTATGTGTACATCCTTCCTTGCTACAGTTTCTTGGGCTTTAGTGGCCCTTCCCTTTTGTCCCTTTGGACATGCAGTACTTCTGCCTAGATGTGCTAGAGCCTCTGTTACTTCAAAACCATTGTTGTGAATTTCCACAATTGCAGCCTTCTCCTACTGTTGGAGGAAAGGACGGCTTCTGACAATGAATTTCACATACATGCAGACAAGAAATGCATTGTGTGGCTTCCCACTTGCCTTTGTTTCCCTGTTTTGCAGAATTTGCTTCTCTCATCAACCTGCCTAGGGCTGCCAGGGACTAATGTTGCCAGTGTGGTGTTGGATACATCAGTCAAATGCTGAGCTTTGAACAGAGAATATCTTCCTTTACAATTAAAATGAGCTGCTATCTGGGGAAAGGTAAAGCTGTCAACTCCAAGGAAATTTACTTTGTCCAGTAATCTCCTCCCTGTTTCAAGACTTCATGACCTCTGTGAAAAGACACTACAAATTTTGTTAGTATAGCTCTTACAGTAATTCAGCTAAATCCTATTGAACTACTTGAACTACTTCATTTCATCTTCAAGAGCAGACTTAGAACCTGAACACTTCTCTAAATTGAAAACAAATGTAGTTTAAACACCCAGCAGGGATTTCTCTGTCTACCCCAAAAGCAACTCAGCACTTTCCCCCCTCCTAGCAGTACCAACAACTTCTTGAAAAGAAAAAATTACTAGGAACACAGATGAGCTTGCTGTAAATATAACAGGGTACAACAAAAACACAACAGCAGTGGAAGACAAAGAGGAAAGCATATAGAGTAAGAAAACAATCCATATCTTCATAAAAATCTCTGGTTCCACCCTTTCCTCAAGGAAGTACAAGGGACAGAGATATTCACAAATACCAGGTTTTGCCTCCTCTCCAGGGCTGATTTCAGAGGCCAGTTTCACAAGGACCTGTCCCGAGCCTGTGGAGAAAGGCAGCCAACTCCAGAGGACAATTCATGGGACCTTAAGAGACTCCAGATCTGGGAGGTCCTCACAGCTCTTTCACTCCAGCACAGCAGCAGACAAGTGATGCTGGCTTGAGGCAATTTATCAGCGCCTCTCTTGGTATGGTAGAGCCAGGGAGAGGACCACAGGGAGAAAATGCAGCTCTTCTCTCTGGGCTGAGGGACAGAGTAGGTCTGCCCATGGACTGAATGATTTATTTCCATGGATTGTACCCCTCAAGGTGCCTCTTATGGCAACAAAACGAGACACAAACTTCTATCTGGAGAAAACAGGTTTCTGAGGAGCAGTACCTTTCTTGTGAGGAGGGGATGATGTCCCATACACAAATGAGGTCCTGGGATTTCCTGACATGAAACAGCATTGTACAAGAGTGGCTCTGCTCTCTGCTGTGTGGCGCTGCTGGAGGGCTGGCAGGAGCCCAAGCAGTGGCTGAGCCAGCAGACTCAGAGTCGTCCTGTACCCTGTGGGTCAGCTCAGTTAGCTGGGTTGTATAGAAAAGGAACATAGCCAAGGGCCATAGGCTTAGCTGGTGCTCCAAAAGAAAAGAGGAAAGGAAAGGGAAAAGCCACTCCAGTAAAGAAAGTTGATAACAAAGTTCATAATTAGGAGAAAGGATGTCAAACATTTCAAGGCTCTTTGACTGTAAGTCACCAACCTGGAACACTTAAAGAAGAGTGAGTGTGGGTGTTCAGCAGAGACAGATGCCCCCAATCAGTAATTATCCATGCTTAAAAGAAAACTTTAAAGTTTGCTGCCTTACAGATTTCACTGGCAGGGTTACTTGTCAAAGGAAGTGCATATGCACAGTACTAATGTTAGCAAGAAGTGGGATTTACAAATGACATTTATCTCCAGCATTCAAAGAATAATAGCTGAGGAAGTGAAGGACTAAGGAGTGCTTGTTTGGCTGTTTCATTACTCTGGTATTGTCAAAAACTAGCATACTTATCTCTGTGGCTCTTGGAATCTGGACTGTGACAAATCAGTCAAAAGACAAAGTCTTGGTATATAGAGGGAGAGCTATATATAAATATATGTGTGTGTGTGAGTGTGTGGGTGGGTATTCCAACACACACTGAAAACATTTTCCCTGATTGTCCCTGAATCATTACAGTGATCTCTTTCAGTTTGGCTAAAAATAGGAACATTGTGTCATCAAATATGGCCAAGAGGTAGTACTATCATAGATATTGCATTCTTACCAGCAGCCAGGAGCCAACAAACCAAAGAACAAACCGGGAAACCCCAACAAAAAAACAAGAGTATAAGAGCATTTACACTGCAAGAAATCCTGGATGATGAGCTGAGGTATTAGCAGGATGCTAAGAATATTCCTGGACGTTTCTGGCCCCTGAAAGAGCTTCTTTTAGGGTTTGCACTTTATTAGAGAAAACCTCCAGCTCCTGTGCCACAGCAAAGCAATCTCCCTCAGTTTTGCTCCTCTGACCTACTTAGTTGGGCTTGGGCTGCTATTTTCATGCAAAGTATTTGAAATCAGCCTCATCATTACAGCAAAGAGCATTATCTCTCTCTGTTTTCCATCTAGCCCCAAGAATAACTGTGATGTCAGTGGGAAGCTCTCTCCCTGGCAGCCGTCTCCTTGCTGCCAGCTTGTCAGATGAAAGGTCAGCTGGCTCTGCCAGCTCCTCGGACAGACCCACCCTGTGGGGTCCTCTGCTCACACCCAGCTGCCCCAAGCAAAACTGCCCTGAAGGAAGCCAGCTCCTGCTCTCTGCTTCCAAGATCCCGTTCAGTTGCCTGTCCTCAATTACACCAGCTAAGTGCAGTCCTCAAAAGCACACACTGCAGCTGGACAGTGCCAGTGCCTCCTGCTCCAGCCGTTCCTCCTCCACAGCAATATCCCATCCCAGAGCCCCAGGAAGGGGGAGAACACCCCTATCCTCCTGTCAGGGCTTTCCCAGCAAACGGCTGGCATGTGGCTTCCACATCTGTGCTCTTGCAGGACGGATGCGAAGAGAGGGGAAGAAGGCAAGGAGCTGGGACCTGAAGTGCTGACTGGCAGCCTTTGGGCATGCAGAGGGAGCATGGGCTCATCTTGGCCTCAGCAGCGAGAGCTGGGACATTTTGTCTGTTTCAGGAAATTTCTCCTCCAGCTGCAATACAGCCCAGAATTCCTTACATGAAATCACTCTTCCAGTGAGGATATAAGAAATTACAGGGTGAACAAGAATAACCCCCCAGGAGTCCAGCCCTGAACACACAGTCCTAGCAAGCCTCATTCATATCACTAACCACAATGGCCATTTTGCCTGAGGAAAGACAGAGCTAGGACTTCAGAGTTTGGCCCAAATCCTAGACTATATAAATAGATTTCTATGAATCAAAGCTCCATTATGTAAGACATAAAAATAAAAGAACAAATGAGAGGAAAAATAAGCTGAACTTCAGAGTCTGCAGTGAAGCATCATCTTAAGAGTCTGGGCACTGAGTCAAGACACAGATCTTTTTCTTTTATTTTTTCCCCAGTTTGCCTGCTTTGCTTTAAAAGTGACTCATCCACTCGCTCCCCCTTTCACCACCACTTCCCATGTTGTTTCAAGCATGCCTGTACATTTTAAAGCTCTACAGGACCATCCAAATTGCCTGATTATCGACTGCACATCTACATTTGCATTTCCAAATTAGAGGGGAGAAAGGGATGTGCCCAAATGAAAAATGCCTTCAAACACCCGCCAAGGTTAAAAGAAACGTGGTGCGAGGCATGCTGCAGTTTACAATAAATTGAAATGTGACTAAAGGCAGCATGTGACAGCCTTCTATATTTAGAGGTGGCTCTTGCTTTTACAGTCTTTGAGATACCTGTCAGAAAAGCATCTGTGTTTGTGCATCTCAGCAGAAGAATGAACCCCTGAAGGTGTGGGAAATCTCCAGCAATGGCTGTGTATACATTCCAGTTGTTTCTGGGGCATTTGTTTATACGGATTGCAGGCTCGCCTCCCTCCCCACCTCTGGCACATTCCCATCCGCTCTTTGCTTTGACCAGCGAGTATTTTTAGCTGATGTAGAACAGTGATTTCACCATTGGATCTCCTTGTCACACCTTTCCCACAAGCCTTTAAAAGAGAAGGTTTGAGAGAAAAACAAAGTGCCTATCATAGAAGTGCTGTGGTTGTCATTCCAGTAAGAGAGGAGATACATATCCCACTTGCATTTTCCTGAATTTATGTTATTTGCATAGCCAAACGAGTGAGGACTCTGTGTTTTGTACAGGGCAAATCCACGTTGAACACAGTCTGGGCTGAAGGGTTTTCTTTTGTTCAGAGAGATTCCACTAGTCATATGTGCACCCTTTCAGAAAAACAAAAAAAAAAATTAAAAACCAAGCCAACTATATATATATGCTTTTCTAAAAAAAAATCACCCTGAGCTTTTGTTCTTTTGGGAGAAGTAGACTCTTATTTTTCTTCTTTTATTGCAGCTTTTATCTACTGTTTGGTAAATAAAAGCATTTCTTATGTGCACTTGTATTACATGCATCTCTTTAGGTTTATAAATAGTTACAGAAAATGATACTTTTTTCACAGTCCCCTTTCTAGTCTGCTTAAAGCCTTGCCTGACTGCTTTTAAAGAGGGCTTAGCAACATTTAGATAACATGGTGATGCATACATATAAGAACAGCACTAATACTCTAGCTGGGATAAGCATTAGAGCATTCCCACTATTCCAGATTTCCATAAATAACATAAATTAACCTCCCAGCTATTTATATGCAGTACCAGCTACAATAGCCTTTTATTTCATTCCCTTTTTCTCACCATTTGTCAAATCAATATTCAGCCAACATTCTGGAGATGGCATCCATTTTTTTTGCAACAGGCTGCACAAGCACAATGGATGTTGCATAAGTTTCATGGGAAAACAGTCACCAAAATGTCTCACTGCAGCCCATTGCTGCTCCTTGTGGGCCTCTCCACTGGGAGATTTGCAAAACAAAAGTAAGTCTTGTTTTACAAGAAGCTCCACATATTGTCGTTCCCAACCAGGATGACAAAGTCTGCCACTGAATTCATGGCAGCTGTGAGACTCTACAACAGTAAAAACATTTCTTTGCATAGGCCAGGAAAGGGATAAAACGCTCATCTTCCAGACCTTGCAGAGATTCTTGGTCCACAGCCCAGCTCTAGACCTATACTCCGTGTTTCCAGGGTTTGGACATGGTATTTTGTGTGCTACCATAGCAACTGATGCTCACATATCTTCTAGCAGATGGCAGTTCCAGGAAGGAGGCCTGAAAATGTCTTTGTAGCAATAATTGCATCCCTTGGACATTTCAGAACGACTCTGTCTTCCAGGCTGCTCTCCATGATGTTTCAGGCATCGCTGGTTGGCCTGTGGCTTCACGAAGTAAAGACAAGGTAAACTGGGAGCTGCCTAGTCAGTGTCAAAGTCAGCTGTATCAAAAACAACCAGTAGAAACTTTTTACAAAGCACAAAACAAGTAGATACATGGAAAAATGTGATAGAGAAAAAACACGAAGGATGCTGTGCAGGGAAGCTGTGCCTTACAAATTTAGCATTTTTTTCTAAAAGAGTTCACAAACATGTATCTGTAGCTCATTTGGTTGATAAAGTAGGAACAGATTTACAACAAGGTTTCACAATATCCCTTACCAAGGGCTCACAAAGATGCTAAACTAGGGGGAAAGTTCTCTCACAAATTAAAGTTAAAAGAAACAAAGAGGAGGAATAAACCTGGAAGTCCTGTGGAGATCTGTTCTGCTGGTGTCATTAAGCTTGTTCACTAACCACCAAAAAAAAAGGCAATGAAGAGTAAGATAATGAGGTTTATTGATGATACCAAGCCACTGAAGCTGTAAAAATGAGTGATGACTGTGCATAATCCAATGCTATGATACAAAGCAACAGGGCAATAAGATGTCAGACAAAATTTGGTGTCTATGAACACAACATCTATGCGTAGAAGGAAAAACACCCCTAAATTCAGAGATAAGTGATGAGTTTGGAGGTGCCTGTTAATCCTCAGGAAATCCTGGTCGTACAACAACCTTTTCTACAAACACATTAGCTCAGGGTTTAGCAGCACCAAAGGAGTAACTGGTATAGCTGGAACTATTAGGAAAGGAACAGAACCCAAAATCCTTGTTATTCCTGTATTTTGAAGCATCTATGGAGTTCCAGTCCTTCATCAATCTTGAAATTGATGAAAAAAAAAAAAAGGGATACAATTACAAAGAGGATAAACACACACCATCAGTGATTAAAAGTATGAAAGAAAATATTCAAGAAAGTAAACAACCTAGGACTCTTACACCTAGAGAGGTCAGTAGGGAAATTAATGGTAACCTTGAATGGCATGGACTAGTTGGATGGGGAATGATTATTCACACTTTCTGCACAGCGGGAAGTACACAGCTTCATATCTTGAACCTACAAGGTGGCAGTTTCAAAACAAAGGTGGCAATTTTTCACAGCACTAAGGATGCACTGAGGAATTCATTTCCATGGGATGCTGTAGCTGCCAAAATTTTGCATGGGTTCCAAAAAACAGTTGGACAAAGTCATAGCAAAAGACCATCCTTAGCTATCCTGCATAAAGGTGACACCTGCAGCTCAGGAAGTTTCTGGGTTAGAGATTGTCAGAAAATGGGAATATACCTGTATCACTGGCACCCCAAAACCATTTTCCTATACACTCTCAGTCAATGTCAGAGACAGGATACTGAGTTAGCTGGGGCTTTGGTCAGGGTGGTCACAGTCCCCTCACACTGCATCATCTGAGCTGTAGGAACTGATCTCAGGCTGTGCTAAACGTGACCCAACCTAGCACTTTGGACTGAAAGCCAGTCTCCATCAGCTGCTTCAGATTTACCATAAATTTATAACAGCACACACAGTTATGGTACTACTCCATCCTGCCTTGGCATCATGTGTTGTCTTACTACAAATTGAAAGTGACAACTCACAGAAAGTATGAATTGGACCAGAATATTTCGTATTAGGTTTCTTCAAGCCCTCTGGACCTTATTCTTTTCCCATGCTTTGTTTTCATCCCTATTTTACCTGAAATGTCATGGAGAAAATGAAGATCTGTTGAACAAATAACCTCCCTCATGCATCAGCTCTTCTTCAGCAGGAAATTACTGCCATTTGGTCTGAGCTTTTCTCATGGAATCAGAAAGGGCCAGACTCTGAAGACTGGCTTCACCCAAAGTTGTACCTCACTCAAATACAAGTCACATTGTGATCACTGCCACTGCTCAGAGGATTGGAATTACAAAGCTAATAAGAATGAGAATCTGCCCCTGATGGATCAAGCCCCTCTTCAAGAGTCCTCTTTGGTTCACCATACTGTGGCTGCTGTCCCATTAAAACCTCAAAGAGAACTCATAAATATAAAAACACCCAAGACTGTGGCAGAGAATCCTGCCCTGAATAATTGTGCTGAAATATTCTAAAAGGAACTTAATTTCCTTCTCGATAGCCTCAGTAATACTTTAAAGAGAGAAGAATGAAAGTGAGGACATGCACTACATTCTGTAGATGCACAAAAAGAAACCTTTTCTCAGGGAATACATCAGGGGAATATGTCTAAAAGGGCATATCTGTGAAAATACGACCTCTGGTTTTGCCAAGGTCAGCAAAACCTACTGTGATTTGCTCTGTAAGTGTCGGTCACACAAGTTAAAGCTGCCTCAAGGCAACTTTAACTTCTCTACCCAAATTCAACAAGACACAATGTTTTTGAAAGGTTTGCAAAATCCTCCTCTGTACGGAGGAGCAAGATTATCTGGTCCAACATTTGTTTATGATTATTTATGGATCCAAACCAAGTTAGTTTTTTTACTATGAATTCATATGGACTGGCAGATCAAAAAGGCATTAAGAGCTGTTGATCTAACATGGAACAGGCTTCTTAATTTGAGTTTTCTGGCACATGCTGCTCATGGGTGGGTGCTGTTCTTCTCTTAGCCTCAGTGGCAAGAAGACCCTCACATCACACAGGCCTACAGTGCCATTTGTTGAGAAAATCTGTTATAATTCTGGGTTACACCACTTCCTGAATATTTCTTGAGTTAAAGCTGAGAAGAAGAGGGGATGGATCTTGCACTCTGCCTTGAATGTCTTTATATGGCTGCACAGAGGCTGTCACAGCACCTCATAGTCATTGTTTTTAGAGACAGAGATGGGCATCTGGGGTCACACCATTACCCATTCCTTCAAACATTCCTGGTTCCTAGTGTCAGAAAAATGAGCTCCCAACATGCTCTGCACTTGTGCTCACGTGGGATTTCATCATCGTGCTAGGAATAGGAGGATTTCCATAGAAGGTTAAAGCATTTTGTGTCCTGCATGAAACTGGCCAGTTCCAGATGTTTTGGGAAAAGGTGCCAGGATATGATTAAGCAGTTGTGGTGTGGTGTGATATGCAAAACAGTTTCTAATTTACCTGCACTAGGGAGAGAAAGTTTATCATCCATGATGTGGGTATTTATCTCCTAAACTTTTCCAGATATCTTACACAGACTAAAAATACATATTCTTTTATTGATGTAAATGTCTAAATATCTAATAGTCCCTTTAATTTCTTCATATCTCATAGCGATGAACATGATAGACAGCTGAAAAAGTATTTCTCTTTTACTGGAAATGGTTATCTTCCAGTTTCACTTTAGTTTTATCTCAGGCATATTATATGCATTGTTTTTGTGCCATAGTATGCTCTGTCCCTTTCTATTCACCTCCTGTCTAATAAGAGCAAGCCCTTTTAGTTGACTTTTCATCAAGAAGTCTCCCATCATTTCAGTTGTTTAATCACCAGATTTCTGTGTCCTCTCTAGAAAGACTGGGTTACCTACCAATGAGTATACCTTACACGACAGATTTATAATGATTTTGCAGATGTAAATGGTATCACCTCACTCATTTTTAAATTTTCTGGAGCACATTGCTTGTTTTCTGATAGCTATGGTATAACATGCGATGGTCTTGTTCCTGTTTACAAAAATACCCACAAATCCTTCTGGTTTGGTGGTTGTGTTTTTTTTTTTTTTATTCCAGTTTGGTTAGAGCAGTACACTCTGTGACCTGAACACCCAGCCCAGCCTCTCCCTGGCGATGGGGCACTGAGGAGGTTGAGCTCTGGTGGGGCACCCTGACTGAGCTGCAGTCACACAGGATCACTGCTGCCAGGAGGTAAGGCTCCACCTCATCCTCACACCACCTCTACATTCCCACCATCCAGATGCACTTATTCCCACCCTGCAGTGCTGGAGTTTCTTGGAACTCTCACCAAGTTGAACCAGGTCCTGAAATGACAGGGAAATGAACATCAGAAACAAAGGGCATATTCTGATGGATCAGATAGCTGTATGAGCTCCAGTCAGCCTGAAAAAACAATGTTAGAAAGAGGATGAGAGTCCTGGTTGGCAGCAGCAGCAAGAGGAGGAGGAGGAAGGAGAGAGAAGAGGAATGAGATGGCATCTGTCAGCAGCACCAAGCCAACAGAGGACCCCCAGCGAGAAGATAGGAAGGTGTTTGTGATGCATCTGCTTCAAAATACACATATCCAAAGAGAGAAACACTGTTCAAACTATGTGACTCCTAAAAGCTAAGGGCATGCAGAAGAAAAGTTCACCTTTCCATGCAGCTGCCAGGCGAGCATCCCAGCAGTGCCAAGGCTCCAAAAGTGCTACACCAGTGTTGCCAGCAGCCATCTCACTCTGACATCTCAGCCCTCTTTGCTGCTCTGCACTGCCCTCTCTTGAGTCATGAACCCGTGGCAGGTTGTGTACATCTGTGGCTGCAGTGGTTTCCTCTCCTTTCCAGAGTGACATATTTCAAACCCTTGCTCTAGATAAGGTGTTGGGAGCCTCTCCTTGTTAGCATTTAGCCACACTGTGAATTGCCAGCCTACTCCTGCCCTGCACTTCCCAGCCATCGAATATGACACCCCTGATCTGGTAACTTCTTCTTCCATGAACTTTTTGTCAGGGACTTTGTCAAAAGCTTCCTGAAAGTGCAGGTACTCAGGATCACTGTAGAACAACTCAAACCATGCCTCTAAGGAGTCCATGGAGCTGTAGTTTTATGTTTGCTTTAAACTTTTGCTTTGTCCCATGAGTTTCCTTTATATTCAGATGCAGAAGTGATGCAAAACTTTATAGGAGGGAAAAGGCGCACAGCAGAAAAAGATGAGATACAGGGTATGGTTATGCAGGAATCCTGTGCAACTTGAATTGTAGGAAAGTCATTTTGTCTCCTGCACTGGAATGTCTCCTGCTGATGGGTGCAACCCTTTCCCAGTGACTGTGAAAATCTTGATAAGGAAAGTGATGAGACACTTAGTGCAGCTAGAGCTCTAAGACTTGGGTTTGCCCTCCCACGCATTTTGGGTGGGCAGGCAAACCGCAGAATGTCATCTGTGAAGTCAGAAAGCATTGGGTACATTTAATTACTACATTAGCACTTGCTAACTCTTTGAATGCCAAGAACTGGTTGTGGAGGGTTTGGGGTTGTTGTTGGCACTTTGGTTTTACCTCAACATAACTATTGGGGTAGGAGCTCACACATCTGAGAGCTGGAGTCAGCCCATTAATAGGCACTTACTGCAGTAAACAGGTCAGGAAATAATTGTGGCAAAGCAAAGAGCTGAGTGGCTTTGGCTTATTCTTGTGCTTCTCACTGTTTCTTATTCTGTATTTTTTCACTCACAAGGTTTTCTTTTCAGCAGTTTTCTATTTCCAACCATCTTACCTGTACTGAAGAAAAATAAAATAGTGTAAATAAAGGATCTTTTCAGTTAAGCAAGGTATTTCAGCCCTTGGGAGTTAGGCACCACAGAAATCCCCCCGAGAATCTGCGCTGACCATTTTAACAGTGTGTTACTTACTGCACAGCTCATTTATCAGCAGCACCCTGATGACCCACATCCCATGGCCTAGTCACTCCCTTTCCCAGATATCCCAAGGAGCAGGCCAAATCCAGACAATAAGAGCAGCCAGCTGCTACCACCCCCTTTCCCATGAGCGCCCAGCCCTTGCACAGCCATGGGGTAACACTGCACGGCACTGGAGCGGAGAGGGATCGCAATATCCCAAAGAGACATGAAAAATTCTTGTCATCCCAAACTACCTGACTCACCCCAGGACCCAGTTGCTCACCCAGTGAAGCAGCTGTTTTACATCTTGCTGTACAAGCTCTCTGGGCAAGCCCTGCTGGCTCCCAAAGCCCCTTCCCCTGGGACACACACTCAGCACCTCCAGGACCTTGGCAGAGCCATACACTACTGGAGGCATTGCACAGCACATCTTTGTCTGACACGATGGTAAACCACATGGCCTAATGACCCAAAAAACTTGCTGCTGTTTCTTCACACAAGAAAGGGAAATTATAGTTGCGTTTGGCAGTTTCCCTGAGAACAAAAACCGAGGCATGAAGCTGTTCTGATGTGATCTTTATATTTGGGTAGGCAAATACCTGAATCAAAAGGAGGCTTCTGACAGATTTAGGATCTTTCAGTTACTTTTCCATTCTTGGGATTTCTGAAATGAGTCGGCCATCAAAAAGTCACTGTTGCTTCATGCTGGGGGATCAGTGACAAAAACCACCCCACTGAGAGCTCCTCTGTTAGTCAGCATTTCCTTCCTGATCCCACAACAGGAACCGAGGTATGTGTGCAGCAGGGCTCAGATGTGCCTTCCCTGTGCACATTTCTCTCCTGCTCACCAGGGAAGGTGAGAGCCTTCCCGCCACTCCTAGTGTGCTGCAACCCTGCCATCTGCCCCGGGGCCATGGAAATGTCCTGACACTGGGCGTCTTCTCAAAACACGCTCAGGCTTGCAGGATCTATATTGTCTTGCCTAACTCTGCTCCAAATGTTGTTGAATCAGAGGCTAAAGGATTGCAGTGCTTGTTATTCAGAGCAGAATTAAAATACTACCCAAATTTGGGGTTTATTTTTGGGTTTGTTTTTTTTTTTTTTCTTTTGCAGCAGTTCTCCCCTTACCAAACTATTTAATTTCGGGACATTTTTTTTCTTTTATTTCCCCTTTAACTTCTGCCATGCATATTCGTGTCAAGCAGAAACTCATGCACAGGGACACCATGGCTTTACTGCACAGGGAGTTACTAAGCCTGATGTAAACACACTCTTGTTTTCATTTAGCTTATAGGTGAGATACTAAGCAGGTTTTGATCAGTATGAATACATCTTCTCACTGAACCTGGAGTAGATTTTTGTACATGGATATCCTTTACAGGTCTTCACTCAGGCTTCGCCACAAACAGCAAGGTAAATGGGTATAACCACATCCTAAACCAGTCCAGAGAGATTTGTGCTGATGCAATTGAACTCATGGAGGTTTGGGTGCACACAAACTCCTTAATTGCTATTTCTGCAGAGTTGAGATCCACATTCATACGTATCCTTTTCTAGAGAGACTGAAGGTGGTTGCCCCAGAGAACACTTTGTGGACACCGGTGTCTGCCCACACAACTTGTAATCTCATGTTTTACTGAGTTCAGCTGGCTTGCCAGCTCTCATGAGCTCTGAGCCACAAGAACATAGAAACAGAGACCAAGAGGACCAAGGGCTGTAGTCTCTGACCAAGGAGAGCATGCCCCAGGGCAGGGAAAGTATGCAAAGGTGAGGGTGCATCAGCAGCTGTGGACAGGTTCACCCACCACACGGTGCAATCAGCTGAGCTAACCGTGTCACCTCCACACCCCTGCCGTGCCTGACTCACCCACCCCACATCCACACATTATCCTCCAGGACATTGTCACAGCAGGAGCTCTTTTCTACACAGTGTCACAGACTAAAAAGAGAAGATGAAGAGGAACATAAAAATACAGAAAGTCCATGCTTTTTCAACACTGACCTCATAAAAAAAATCAAAAAACTCCGATCCCAAGGAGCAGTGCAACTCTTTGATAACTTTTTGTTCCACACAAGTTCTCAAGTACTGTCAGCCTGGAAAATGGCTGTGACAATATCTGGGAGTGCCAACTATCTGCAGTGGAGCCACTGGCCCAGAGAGACACCAAACATACACCAACCCATGGAGTAAGAGGGTCTAAACTCCAGAGTGTGAGACCTGACACCACCAACAAGGTGTGCTCACTCCTAGTGGTTGGAGTGCTGTTACCTGCGGCTCCAGATGCCATACATGCCACCTGAGGTTGCTAAGAGAAAAAGGCAGACAATAAAAAAAGCCAAAACACACACAGAGCAGATGTTTTTCCTTGCAAATGACACTGGAGTGGTCAGGAAAATAGAGTGCTTACTATCTAATATTTTCCCACATTTAATTTTCACTTATACCACCCTTTCAGGGTATCGAGTTCATAGAAGGATTTCGGTTAAATCATTCCATGGATGGGAATAATCAAACTTATTATTTTTTTTGCTAAAACTTTTCCCTGCTTACTAGAAACTAGTTTCAGGACAGTATTGCTCTGTATTCCTTTTACATTTAACCTTCCCGTCACTCTAGTTTCACCACTGTGGGTCTGAAATTCATTCATGTGGAAGCCAATTGTGGACTGATGGTTGTGTAATGTCCCTTTATTTTATTATTTAATCTTCTTTTCATCTTGCTCATGTACAGTATTTACGGCTGCATACATTCAGCATGGTTATGAAGTATCAGATCACTCTCTCTTCTTCCCAATAAGGGAAACAGAAAGGAAAGGGGAGATTTCATCTCAATCCCCTGGTATCAGGCTCTGAGTGTTATTCACTGTGCTAATAACTGTATCAGCATGTTTATAAGCTGATATGCTTTTAATTGTTTCACTCGCTCTATCACACACATGAAGTAAACACACTCTAATGGGTTCTGTACCTTTCATCCTTTATTTTATTGTTAATGGTATCTCCAGTAATATAAAATGATGGATGAGTGCAGTCTGAGAAAAGCAGAAAAATCAATACATGTCCAGACTCCACATAAGAGAGGCAAGGAGCTGGGGCTGCCAGGCACTGCAATCCCTCTTGGGTCAGACGACAAAAGCAAGGCAGTGAGCGAGGAAAGGCACACCAGCAGAACACCTCCTGTGGAAACAAGCAGTGCCCTGGGCATCCTGCACGCTCTGCCCCACCATTCTACCTCCTGTTTGTAAAGAAGGGGTCCCCAGACACACCTGATGTACAGGCACACATGCAGCATGGCTGTGAGCACAGCACTCTTGCCACACCTGGGGTCACCCACAATTCAAGCAGCACACATGGGTGGAGTTATCCACTGCAAACTGGCTGGATTATCTTCGTCCCAGGCTCTCCCTGAGGAGAGATCCAAGGGGCCTTCAGGAAGGAGAGAAGCAATGGTCAGCCCTTTCCTTGAACTTAGAAACAGATGCATCCATGTGGGCAGGGGCCATGCCCAGACTCAGGTGTGGGCAGACTCACATGTGCATGAAAAACTGTGCCCCAAACATGTGATGGAGTTAGAGGGTGTCAAGAAAAACAGTGAAGCAGCTTTCTATAGCTGGTGAGGAACACCTGACAGTCCTCTGCACAGCTAGAGGAGAGTGTCACAGACATTCCACAGGAACATGACATTCCCACATCACATTCAGCCATCAGCCAGTGACCGCGTTAATAATGCACAGGAGCAGCCACTTGCCATTCCCAATTCTCTAGACATCTCTGTTTTCCCTACAGGAAAACACAGTTTAATCTCTGGCCATTCTGTTTTAAAAATCAGGATTTTTTTTTTTTTTTTTTTTTTTTTTAAGAGCAGGAACAAAAAGTCTAACAGCCACAAACAATTTTTAATGCGTTTCGGGAAATAATCCCAAAGGTAAGGAGTAGCATTGTTTGTTTCAAAACAAGAGCCCATCCCTCACATCAGGCTATAGCTTGGAGTGGGTATGGTACTGCCAAGTTATAAGAGCCTGTAATGGAAATGCTGACAGACCTTCAGCACCACTGCAGTCACAGCCCCTCTATAAATAGACTGCAAATGCTTGGTGTGTGAAATGGGTTCAAGTAGCCACTTGACAGACTCTGGCAATTTGACCAATGATTATTTCAGAAAACAATTACAGATGAGATCTGTTCGTCTTTGTGCTCGTTCTTGCAGGTGGTTTGGGTGCGTATTCTACCTATTCTCCAGTGCCAGATACAAGGATGCTGTTCTGGCAGGTACCATGCTGCCTCTCAAACAAAGCTGTAATATGACCTACTTTGCTCAGTCTAGTACTATTCAATAATAAGTGGCCTCTATTGGGTTTCTACATGTAGACAACATCAAACACGTTTCGCTGAAACATTTAGATATTGATTTTGCTCAGTCTGGAAACTTCAAAGTGGGTTCTTTCCATGTCATCTTGAAAACGCATCCTCCTGCCCCCATGCTATAGATTCTGTGTTAGTGCACGTGCACGTGGACTCCCTCAGCTGCTAGTCATCCCTCTGCTCTTTGTTCCTAAATTAAGGGCAACTGTTGTGCTCCTTTATCTCCTCACGGCAATAACTGCTTTGTATAGTAACATGAGAGCTGTCTCTGCTGCTCGGCTTCCTTACAGTTACCCAGCCATGAGTTTTTTAACCAGAATGCAAAATAATGCTCTGATCCCAAATAGGAGCACTGGAAGTACTGGGGGATTGTTTAAAGTTTGTGAGGCTGTTTCTTTAGCTTCAGGGACTGTATTAAGTTTTTATCATGCATTTGCCCATTCCATTATGTGTTCTGGGCCTCTGTCTCCAACTAAAAGCTTTGTGGAGGTTCGTTTATATTCTCCACCTACTGGAATTGCACTGTTGGTTTCTTTTCTTTCTGTTTTCTTGGTTTGGGGATAAGATCTCAATCACCTAGGTAGAGGCCCAAGTGCAACAGGCATCTTGTTAAGAGCTAAAAAGAAAGTAAGAAAGGGCCATCAGATACTTTCAGTGGGGGAGTTAAAGGCTGAGCTTGAGTCAGATTTCCAAGGACAAGGGGATACTCTTTTTCCTGAAGTTCTTGTGGTAATTTCAAGTGTGGGAAAAGTATTCCCTTCCTGAACCAGCTTGTTACCTTGTTTTTCTGCACGTGATTACGCTGCTGCCAGGGTTCCATCCAAAGCCAGTTGCATCCTGAGTCAGCATCATGCAGAAAGCGGTTGAGGGCCTTTAGTCTTGAAGTATGGGTGTTTGAATAAGCAGTCCCAATAAGCTCTCCTGCAGCAGGAGAGACCACTGGCATCAGAGGGGAATAATGAAAGGGAGCCCTACCTAGGTGTGGTTCATGTTCTTGCCAGGTACTTGGGATTGGAAAAAATCATTTCCTGCCCAGAGTCAGGAGGTGCTGGTGTCCTCTGCACTCTGCCAGAGCAGCACAGACCACACTCCTGTCCTCCTTATCTATGAGCCAATGCAGGTGCCCAAGTGAAACATCCATATCTCATCCAGTCTCATCCAGATCATCCAGATCATCCAGTCTCATCCTCAGATGCACTCTTCAAAGTTGTGTGTGGTATTTAATCAGGAAAAAAAAAAAAAGGCAAGTAAATGTTCTCATTTAGGGTCACTTTTGATGGAATGTCTTTGTAATCTATTATTACCATGTGCTGGGTATCATATTACTGTTATTATTGTTATTATTATTGTTGTTATTGTTATTTTTATTCTGTCTAGACTAGTATCATGAGGTCAATGGCAGTTATTTCCCTCTAGAAAATTATGAGTTAAGAGCACCACAGCAAATGAAAATCAACAAGTGCCTGAAGCAAAGGAGCATCAACATTTCTGCAGAAGGACAGCTCTCTTTCAAACATGGCTTTTTCAAACTTTTGCTTCTTGATTGGCACAAAGGAGTGTTCTTGACCAAGTTAACTTGCCATTTCCAGTAATCTTTCCTCCTACAAAAATAGATTAGAAAAAACACATCACTTATATTCACAGCAATTATTTCCTGCGAATGTCATTTGTTTGAAAGCCTGAACACAGAAGATGATGTCATATTCCAGTAATACTAGAGGACATTTGCACCAAAGCAAGACTAATCACATTGGGCACCTCATAAGGGAAATGTTTCATCTGGGAAGCACACACAAGGCGGACAGTGGCACTACCCACCACCAGAGCCCTTCACAGCACCTGGTATTCCTGGTGCTTCCCTCAGCTTTCTGCCCAGCCTGCAATAGATAGGATGTCTGGGGCCCTGGGCTTTGCAGGGACACTGCTTTGGGTGTTTCTGTGGCCTGGTAATGCCAAATGTCACCTGCTCAGTCAGCACTGCAGAGCACACCATTCCCACTATAACTTTGATGACAGTAGATGGTTAAGTAGCAAAAAAGTGCCAAAGGCAGAAAGGATGGTTTTGTTGTTTTAAGTCTGAATCCTTACAGTGATGGGAGATATTAGAGCACTTTCAACACATATTATCCAAAAAAAAAAAAAAAAAAAAAAAAAGGACCAGGAGTAAATCGGGACAATTTGATATTGCTGAAGTCAAAAGCTTCTGTTGTTACATTCCTTTATGCATCAGAAATACTTATTAACAATTGGATATATCTTTCAAAGGAGCACACTCAATCCACTGTGGTTTAAAGAAGGTGGAGGAAACTCTGACAGAGAATAAAGATGAGCTACAAAACCCATAGCAAAGGAATGCCTCAGTGGAGATCATTTTTCTGCATCATTCCTGCTTTCCCTGGAGCTAAGCATAGTGCTGCACTTAACTGGGGACCAGATCCTGTTCATTTTTTCAAAGCCTGTCATCTTCAGTTTCACTCTTTGTACACAGCAATTGGGATTCTGTCCTACACGTTAAAATAAGGATATTAGCTAGCAGAGAGAATCCCTTCCCAAGCTGTGAGATAGTGATGAAGTCTGCTTTATGAATTCTAAAAGAGAGCGTGCAATGTCTGGAAAACACTACAATGACCTGCGGGGTTTGAAACCCGCCTATAAAGTTCTCATTTAGATGAGATGCTCTCAGAGTGGATAAGCCAAACTATGCTCTAAGTGTCTGCTAATAACCTTAATGGAGTGCAAAAGCATAGAGAGGCACCAAAAGGGATTTAAAAGAGGAGAGAGCGGGAAGAGCAGTCATGTCACTTTGTATATAAAATCTCACACCCCGAATAACAGAGGCGCTGAGATAGGCAGGAACCTCTGGAGATTGTCTCATCCATACCTTAAAATGAAACACTCCCATCTACGTATTTGCATGTACTCAGAATGGGACACAGACATCACGTCACTATCATTTGGCCAAAAACCGTGGAAGAGCAAAAGCATTGTCAGGAAAGAGGAGGTTGGAATCATAAGATGAGATCTGCAAACATGCCTGAGAGTGCTGGCACAGCCGAGGCTAAATCTGCTCCAGTCTCAGTGCTGCCTCACTCAGTGGTTCAGTTCTATAGGAATTGTCGCTGCAGGGCAGGAACACACATTCCCCACAGGCTCAGTGCAGGGGATGAAAAGCCAAACAGCGAGCTCTTGGAACACTGACAGGGTGAGCAGGTAGTGAAAGTAGGTGGCCATTGGCACCCAGAGCAGACTGGGCAAAGCCCCTCAAAGACAGCCATATTCTCCGATCCTTTTGGAATTCTCACATGGAGCTGGCTGCCAAACATGCCCAGTCATTTTGTATAGGATGCAAAGAGCTTTCCTGCTCGGTCCCAGCTTTGTCTGCCCATCAGCCCACAGACAGAGCACCGGCTGGGAAAGCATCTGTGCTGACAGCCCCACGCATTTGACGTGAGCAGGTTGTGAGTGCAGAACACTCACCAGGTACACAGGCTGCCCTCGCTGCCGAGCTACGAACACTCGGAACGAGTCTTCCTCTTTTGAGGACATTCCAGTTGTAATGGCCCATACCCTGCTGGGGGAGTTAGGATCCCACGGAATGCAAGCTTCCGAAGTGGTTTCTCCAAAGGAGGCAGCACAAGAGTTAAGCTTGGGCTGTGTGTGTGCTGGGGAAATACTCTAAACACCCAGGCGAGATAGGAACTTACACGCAGTGTCGCTCTGAGGGTTTTGTCTGCACTGTTTACAGAGACATTAAAGCCGCAGTTTCTTTTGTCAGGGTTGGTGGGAATTTGGTACTGCTCTCCCTTAGGGGGTTGAGAAATCCCACCTAGGAAAACAGAACACACCCAAAGATCCAGCCGAAGCTAAGTGACAATAGTGGAGGGGAAGACATGATCAAGGATCTCCCTGAGGATTTTGAGCACCCACAATGCTGCCAGAATCTGCGGGGATGTCTCAGCAGCAGTCAGGGTAGGGGAAGTGTGGAAGCAGCAAAAAAAGTGCATCTGGCTGAGCCAGCTCCTTTCCTTCAAGAGGCACAGCCAAGCTTTGAAAGAGAGAGAACAAAAGGCGGACTGGAGAGCAGGGGAAGAAAGTGCTGGAAAGGAATTTGTTGCTACAGGAAGCTCAATGGTTTGTCGTAAAACAGACTGCAGTTCTGTTGTTTCCGTGTTAAGCCCTAGAAAGGGGCAGCTCCAGCACACAGTGGATCCTCTGGTGCAAAACCAGTGGAGGTTTGAAAAGGACGAAAGCCAACTTGAGTTTCTCAGCTATAGTAAAAAATAATTGCGGAGACCAAGCTTTTTTTCCTTTTATTCTCCTTCCAGAAATTCCCCAGTTTCATCTTTTTTGATTCTTAAACATTGATTTAATTCCAGGCTTGCCTTTAAGGAGAAAGAAAACATGTAGCAGACCTTCTGGATCCCAAATCTATGGCAACACTTCCAATTTTCATTACCAGAAATAGCAAAAGGAAATGAAAAGCAGGTGTGGGAAGGTTTCTCTAAATGATGCCAGGGCTGTTCTATAACCTTTACTGGAGGCAAACACACATCTGTGCATGCCAGGCTATTGCCTTACTGCATAGTTCCCTTAGAGTTACGAAAATCTGACAAAAGAAACCAAACACACTCATGCTTTTCTAAGCATGTTTGCTGACAGCCCTTGCCACCGAAATATTTCACTGACCTTTGACAAAGACAGTAAATAAGGTTTGCTAGGCTGTAGGGAGAAAAAAATCAGGGCATTGTGGATCTGAGAGTTAAACAAAGGAAAGGGTAACACGAAAACAACTTTGGAGATCAGTAGGAAGAAAAATAGGCATCTCATTTATCTCTTGATTGCACCACGTCCTTGCTTTTTTGCATATATTGGTGGTACTTTCTCCGAGTTACTTGAGACGACTTTGGTTTGATCCTGCCAGATGCTGAGCGACAAGCCACAGCCACACTCAGCAGTTTGCAGAGATCGAGCTGAGATTAATCCCCGATTATCTTGGTGCAGCCTGCGAAAGCCAGTCACTCTGTTTTTCATTTCTGTGGCAAAACTGCAAGATCCTGGAATTTGTTCTTTCTCCTCCTATATACCATTCAGTGAAGCAAGAATTAATGCCCCGGAGCTAGCTGTACACTGCCAGCTCAAGCCTTTAAAATGAACACAAAAATCACAGCCCAGCCTAAACAGGGAAATGTAAGGCTGAACCTGGCCCCAGCGACAGCGGCTGCTGGAAAGGCCCCCGGAGGCAACTCCAGCACTGTAATAACCTACGTAAACAGCGATGGTGTTTTTCCTTTTTTTTTTTTTTTCCTTATCCTCTGCCTTGCTTCAGTGGAAAGGGGTGGAAAAATAACTCACTTGCGTACACAGTCATTTAGGCCCAGTCATGATTCCTTTAGAGCCCGTGCCAATGGATTTTAGTCATTTTCTGGCAAAGGTTTCCCTTTCAACCACAAATACTGAATAGTTATTGGGTGAGTCACCACCTTGAGTAATCTGATTCTCTGACCAGTACATGCTTGCTTCCTGTGCTGCAGAATGTCTTTCTCCACTAGGATATTTTAGCGTGTGCCTTTTGTTCAGGGTTTTTCTTTCCTGCAGCGGCCAGGGTTGCAGGGCAGGGAGTCCAGAGGGGTGCAGAGGAGCTCCGAGTCCAGCTTTGGGGGCAATTCCTGCTGCAGATCCCTGACTGCCTCAGGGCTGAGAAAGGCACTGTGGCCCACTGGCCTCCTGCACTTCGAATCCAGCCTGCACTGTCCTTGGGAGAGTGGCAACCTCAGGATTAGAAGGTAATTGTTAGGACAGAGAGCCTTTACTCAGCGACTTTGGTCATGGCTGGAGGTATCATACAGTTCTATGCAGCTTTACCAGCAAATTGTAAAGCAGCCAAACCTGCAGTATTTGCCTTGTGCCCGTGTCCCAGGCAGCCCCTCAGAGCAGAGCAGTCGGTGCCTGAGGGCTGATCTCACTGCATTTAGGAAGGAAATGCGAATAACAACTGCATGGGATGGTGTTGGTGCAAACTATATCAGCTGGTGTCGGTACAAGCTTTTGCGAGGGTTTGGACCTGTTTTCCTTTTCTCATGTACTAACTTTATAAGAAAACATACTGCTAAAAAATCACATGGGTTTAGAAACACTACAGGAGAAAAATATTTCTGTTTTGCCTTTAGAAGATGCAATGTTTCAGGAGAATTTAAATGCTTGAGGATTACACTGTGGTGAGTGTTCACAAGACACCTTTTGAAGAATGTTAATAAAATCTTTTTTAGCCCGTTCTTTCATGATTGAAGCTTTGTGTTTCATTTCCTATTTATGGGGGCCCATGCTTTCCTCGGGGCATCTTCTGACCACTGTTTACTGAAAGCTTCTTCTCTTCAGGGGAGAAAAAGAAAAGAGAGGCAGCAAGAGGGGAGGATTAAATTATACTCTGATATTTTCATGACAAGAAAAGCAGACTATAATAAAAGTACTCTAATAATACATTTATGATCCTGGCAGAAAAATCTCAGAGAAAGAAGTCTTTGTGCATTTATGTACATATAAGCACTGCTGACAAACAGAGCAGATCCAGCTGTGGCTCTGTCTGATAGCCTGTATGTCTGCTAGAACCATTAGATTCTCTCCTGACCTGATCTATACGAACACAGAATTACCAGGAAAAAAAAACCAAACCAAACCAAACCAAAACAAAACAAAACAAAACAAACAAACAAAAAAAACCCCCAAAAAACAAAAAAAAAAAACCAACAAAAAAAAAAACACAAAAAACCCCCAAAAAACAAGAAACCAGAGCTGCTGGAACACCCCTGAAGAACCTAGCTGGCTGCACCAGCACTGTCCACAATGTGCCAGTCAATGGAGCCCAGGAAAAACCCTTTTTTGTACATTTTCCTACAGCTGGGGCTAAACGTTTCCATGTTTGATGTGACACCAACATAGCATGTTGTTGTCGCTGCTCTCATTGCCCTCCTGTCAGCTGATGTTTTCCCATCATTACTGTAGAAGCACTCCACATTGGACTGCAAAGAACAGGACGATATCACCTACTCCAATTCTTCTCAGTTTTGGGCGCATTAGGAAGAGCATTGCCAGCAGGTTGGGGGAGGTGATCCTGCCCTGCTATTCAGCCCTGGTGAGGCCACATCTGGAGAGCTGTGTTCTGGACTCTTGAGTACAAGAGAGACCTGGAGCTCCTGAAGCAGGTCCAGCAGAGGCCACAAAGATGATTGAGAGTCTGAAGCATCTTTCATACAAGGAAAGGCTGAGGGAGCTGGGCCTGCTCAGCCTCATCTCAGTACATGAGATGAGACAACTGAAAGGGACCTCGTCAATGTCTGTAGGTATCTGAAGGGAGGGTGTCAGAGGTTGGAGCCAGGCTTTCCTTGGTGGTGCCAAGCAATAGGACAAGAGGCAACGGGCAGAAACTGATGCACAGGAAGTTCCACCTGAACAAGAGAAAGAACTTCACACCGGAACAAGAAGGCCACACACTAGAACAGATTAGCCAGAGAAATTGTTGAGTCTCCCTCACTGGAGACATTTAAGAACCATCTGGATGCAATCCTATGCCACATGCTCTAGGATGACCCTGAGTGAGCAGTGAGGTTGAACCAGATGTCCCACCGTGGTCCTTTCCAAACTCATCCATTCTGTGATTCCTTGAACTGTGGGCCTTTAAATGTTCCCTGTGATGGCAAGGTCTTCTTCTGAGGTTAGGAGGTGGCATGTGGCTTTTGAGCATAACTGGACATCATCCCTGAGGCAAACCATCACCAAAACAAGCAGTCCTTCACCTCATCATCACCCCCATGTATTACTCATGTCCTCTTTCCTCCAGGGTGCTGGCATTCATATGAGGTCAGGATTCTTCAGTACAGTAACTGAAGAAGCAGGGAGTAACATACATTTCTTCTGGGGTTAGTTTTCCCATGGCTTTCTGCCCTGGCCAGGTCACAGCACAGTCAGGCCAGGCAAACACAGGTGGTAGCACTGAAGGAAGCTGTGAGGCCACAAAGAGCCAGAGACAGCAGGGCATTTTGTCCTGTATATAAATCTTATGTAGCCTCAATAATGTGAAGAAAACAAGGTCTAAAAACTGAAATTAAGCCTTGGGACTCCCAGGCACAGGCCCAGTGCAGGAGAAATGCCTGTTTCTTGCAATGTTTGTGGCCACCACGGCAGACAGGAACCAATCAGGGGCTAATGTTCCAAAGTTCCCAACAGCAAACATCTGTCCCTGATGCAGAGCCCTGAGTTCACAACCTGGCTCTCAACTCTTCACACCACCCAAGAGCTGCATCCCTTCTCACCCTGCCTCCCTCACAGTTTTAGTTGATCTCAGGTGTGGGGCTCAGCCTCCTCCTTCCCGAAGCCAGAAACAAGTGCATCATCATAGACATTCTGACAGCAGTGGGCTAAAGATGCATCATTCAGAAAAGCAACTGATCTCATTCTAATGACATGAAGCAGTGTCAAAGCCATCACCACTGCAGTAAGCTGTTTCAATATCTATTTACCACCACTGCTAGGAAGGTGCTTCTATTTCAAGGTTGAATTCATTTAACTTCAGCTTACACATATTGGATCTTGTTATGTTTTTATATATGGCATTAAAACATTGCCCTAGGTCCCATTTCTCTGTAAATATGTATAAACACAGATCAAGTCACCTCTCCGCCTGCATAAGCCTTGGCTTTGGGGCTTGTCTTCCAGCCCTTGGGTCATCTCTGTAGCTGTCCTTTGAATTTCCTGCAGTATTTCACATTTTCCTTGAAGCATGAAAATGAGAAGTGGTCAAAATATAGTAATAGCCGTCATTAATTCAAAATCACTTTCCTTCTTTTACTTCATATTCCTTTATTATACGTCTCTGGGTTGCACTGGCCAATTTTTCCTACCACACTGCATTACATGCTTGTGGTTTGGTAATTATTTGCAACGACCCCCATGTCCTTCTGTTCAGTATCAGTTTCCAAGAAAGGGCTCTTCATTCTGTGCAAGTTTTTCAATCACAAGATAATATGGTATGAAGTCAAATGGCTTTGAGAAGTATAAACATAGATATTGATGCAGCTCTGTGGACCAGCAATCCTATCAAAAAAGGGCAAGGGGTTTGTATGATGAGATACGCCACACCTGGAACCACACTGACTTACATCTGCTATCATTCCAGATGTAACTAGAGCTTGGTTTATTGTTTGTAGAGTCCTGAATTCAGTCTTATAATACTTTGACCAGGGTCTCTCTTCCCTGAATTACACTACTCATCCCCTGCCAACATATCCAGCTTTTTCAAGCTCTGAGCACCTTGACTCATGCCTTTCATCCTCTTGGCTATGCGTAATCTGAATAGGCTGATCTAAAATTTTGATCTTTAGCAGATGCTGCTTCATGCACCTTTTTCTGTACTTTCTACTCCCGCCTCTAACTTCATCTGAGATAGATATATCCTCCTGCTCCACCCCACCTACAACACAAAAATCTCTTCAAATATGTCAGCCTTTTTGAGATCAAATTCACACACCTGCAAGTAGCAGTAGGGCCTTAGCTGACCCACAAATTTTTTTCCTTAATGTGACAGACACCTTCTTATTGCCTTTAGCCATTTAGTCCCAACCTATGTGAGTGACTCCTTCAGATCTCCCCATCACTGGGCATCATTTACTGCTTTTAGCTTCACTGTCCACCCACCCTTTCAGCTGGAAATCTTTCCAGCAGCACATCTTCTCCATGTGACTGCAGAACTAAGGCTGAGGGGTGCCAGTAGGACAGCATGAAACAATCCTCAGTTTGAGGTAATGGTTCCTATATTACAAATCGGTCATGTCACCAAGCAGCTTGAGTTTCTGGAAAACTCTCCCTTTTGAAGTTTCAAATATGTGTGATAGATGTTGGTACTTACTTTACAAGGTCAGTGAAACCAGGCTGATTTCACTGGTGCAGGCACAGCTGCCAATTTTTAGGTCAGTGATGATCTCATCTTCTTCAAGCAGAATGAGAACCAGTATGCAGAGTTGTCATATGTTCTCCTGATACCCGCACGGCTACTGCAGCACCAAGGTCAATACTAATTTAATCTGCTTTTGTGACTGCAGTGAAGCCACAGCACTTCTGCATTAAGAAATCATTCGTCATTTCTGGAAACTCAGGAAATGTTGCTACTGGCCAAGGGAGTCTAGTCAGTGTGTCCCGAGAGAAAGGGGTGTGTGATGATGCAGTTTTACTGCACATTATAAAGAAAGATTAAGAACATGAAAGATAAGATGCACTTAAATAAATGTTCACTAACACCAACATGTCTTTAATTCATTGCTTGAAAGGGTAGCCTATAACCTTTCAGAGAGGCTGGTTAGGATCTGTAACGGTCTAAAAAGTATCAAAGTTCTTAATGGACAGTACCTTGGGTGAAGCTAATGTCACTGGTGCATTTCCCCACCACATATATCAACCTGGGATGCCTGACATCAGTGTCTTTTATTATTGATAATAAAGTGATGTGGTCCTTCACTTCTGGAAAGCAGAAAACTGCTGTAGGATACACCTGATCCTCCAAGAGCCATATGTACTGCCAGCCCCTTTGGATTGATGACTCTGCATCTTCAGTCTCGACTGGGACCAGCTGGGAGGCCCTTATGGGCTTTTCTGAGGTTTCTGTGGCTTTAGACAAGCAGGATTTCTCCGTTTCCCACTCCCCCCACCCCGTGTGTCCCCTCTTCCAGTTGGTTCTCGCAGGTTCTTTGTTCAGATGTCCGATTCAGCACCAGCTGGTGACTCGATACCTCCAGATGTGACAATAACATTCTGGTTCTTCTGCTTCTGACCATGACAACTTACCAGCCTTTTTCTTTGTTTCTTGTGTTCCCTGGGCAACCTATCTCTATTGCCAAAGCTTGAAAGATTTTCCATAATACTGGTCAGATCAAGGAAACTTCAGAAGAGCATTCATATTTCTGATCTTTTGTGAGATGATCAGCTTTTTCCTTAACTTCTCTCTGCAGATCTTGTGGCTCCCACTTCAATATGACCACAGGTAAGAAACAAATATGATGGGGTAGAGGTATAAGAACAAGTAATGCTCCTCCCATCCTGGTCACTGCATTTATAGAAGAAAGCTCTCAAACTACCAGAGAAAAACCTCCTATACGAGATGTCTGTGTTCAAATCTTATCTTTTTTCAAGAGCTGTTGGTTCAAATAGACACTTCTACATCTTGAGTACAAGTTCTTCTATTTCTAAAAGATATACAAGAAGTCTTAACAGTGTTTGGCAATGATATAGAGTGAGAAACTGATACTATTAAGGTCTTATGAAAAAAATGTTTTGAAAGGGATTAAAAGATAATTATAAATGAGGATTAAGAAATAGTATTTTTTCCTTATTTTTTAAAAATTCAATGCTTAATTCTCCAGAAAGAATAAAAAATACAGACAAAAGACATTTATACTGTATACAAGCTTAACTATGAAAAATATGCCTACCTTATTTTTATGGTATTTCTGCTTTTGTTCTGGAGCTTTCAGCTTGTTTTTTTAACTACAAAGACAAGCTTTCTATTGTTGTTTATCACATAAATGTACTTTATGTCGTTATGATCCCAAACCAAAGAACTGACAAAGCTGGGTCTTTGACTGTACAATGACTGGAAAGCATTGTGGGCCCTGTTCTGCTCTTACAGCTTAACCAGTGCAATCATAGGACCTAATTCTGCTCCCATTCAAGTCAACTGGATTTTCACTGTTAACTTTTATGAGAGTAAGGTCAGAAAATATACTGCATGGAATTAAATACCTGATAGGTTGTGTGTCTTTTTTTTTTTTTTTTTTTTTTTTTTTTTTTTTCTAAAGGGCTGATTCTTCACACTGAGTTGCTGGGAGCTACAATGGAAATGGAGAACGAGTTGCTTCAACCTCTACTGGCAGTGCCATGGTTTTGATCTGTATTACAAAGCATTACACTGAACATGAAGAGGCCTGGTGGCTTTGAAAACCAGCCCCAGAGTGGCTGTGAACATACTTTGCCCCACATCCTCCCACCCACTTTCAGTCCATAGAGCTGCCTCACAAACAGTTTACTCTTGGGCTGTTTGGATGCACCTGGGAGCATCCTAGCCCACAGAGCAGGCTCAGGCAAGCACAATCCCTGCAGCTGCTGTAGAGAGCACACCTTGAGCTCAGGCAGACGCTGTGCTTACAGACTCCCAGGAGGGAAAACAGTCAAGTCTGCTCTTGAGGGTGGTGTTGGCATAGTCAATATTGTCTCTAGAGATTTCTGGGGATCTCTGAGTGCTCTCTGTGACCTAATTCAGTTTCTGTTGCACTGCTGTTTGCCCACAGCATTACCCTGGTGTGGGTGGAAAGAAAAACACGTTGTCTGCCAGGTACAGCTGTTGGAAAGGGCTAGGCCCTCCCTGTTCTGAGAGAAGCATGCCTGCATACTTATAGGAGAGGCCATAAGGAGAGGAGTAGAGCTGGGCTGTGCAGCAATTAAGGGCTAAAGCTGCAGCTAGCACAGATCAGCCATGCTCTAGGGATGTTAGTGATGCTACCTCGCCTGTGCCAGCTGAGGATCTGGCTTCTGGCATCTTTCTTGTCTATCAAAAAGGCACAAAATGCAACCTAGCAGTGAGCAAAAGAATAACAAAGGTGTTTGTTAACAGCGAGGGTTAGAGAGCTGTATCAGTTTCTTCAATCGCTGACAGAGTCCCTGCTGCTGGCCTCATCACCTGCCTGTTTCAGGCAATCTCTTCTCTAGGCTGCCTTAGCCATCTGGTAAGATTACAAACAGAACAAAGCAGCAGCAAAGGAGAAGGAGTAAGGGCAGAGGGAGCTCGTTCATCCTGCCTCCCCCCTATGCCTCCTTTTCATCCTCTGAATGTGTAAATCCTGGCTGTGGCCAAGCTCCTAACAAACTGTGTGTGAAGAGGTAGCCAAGGCCATTTGATTCAGCTCTATTGGAAATCTGATTTCTCGTTGGTTTTACACAAAGGTCTATTAATTAGGGCTGATAGAGCTTAGTTAAAAAATCTGCTTGGCTAGCAAGGGCACTCTCTCGTTTTCTCGTGCTTTTCTTAGATCTTGCCAAGATCTCAAAAATAGAGGGAGCTTAATTACAGTCAGTGGATTAATCTCTAAGGGAATGAAATTGTAATTAGCTCTTTGAAATGTGCCACTTTTTCTTCTGGGCTTTCAGAGTTTGTCATTGTGTCTGTCTGTCCTTCTGTAGGACTAGAAAAAAGGTAATTCTGCATAGGTTTTATGCTCATTTTTCACCCCAAGCCAGAGATGCAAACAGCAAACTGACTTCATAAACATTTCCAGTTGATTATGAAGAAACTTTTTTCTTCAGTTTTTCTCTTAAGTCCTGCTTGCTGCTTCCCCTGGAGCAATTCTCTGAAGCAGTGGTCACTTCGGGTCCTGCAGCCAAGACTGCAAAGGGCTTTTTGGTGTCTCTTTGGATTTGTTCTCCCCTTCACGAGAGGAACAAGGTTTGACTGTGCCATTTCGAGCTGTTCATGTGATGGCATGAGTTGTAACCGCCTGTCAGTGATCGATGGGAAGGCAATAAACCCAGTGCCTCCTAGTCTATCATTCATGTTCATGTTCAAGTAGGTTTGAAGGTGAACAGGGGTGTTGGGGAGAAAATCTAAAGCCAGAACAAGGCATTGCAAGAGATTTCAGTGAATTCCCATTTCTCATGCATGGGAATTAGGCACAGGTTTAAAAATCACCTTGATAAACGAGAATATGTCCAGCAAAGACACAGCAAGCACTTTGATTTATAATAGTCATTGCATGCAGTCATGTTCCTGATACACGGTGCCTTTGCTGTTGACTTTGCATATATGTAAGCTGATTTTCCAGACATGTACGTTGGGGTACATCACGCTTTGGCAGGCAAAACCAAGCCCTTCATGTGTATGCACTACCAGTGTATCAAGGAGAAGAATAAAAAGAGAAAATTAAATACTGTCCTATGGGGGAGTGAGCAAGGAAGGATCCTTCAAGATGTATATCCCTTAATCCTTCTGCCTAATATTTCATCATTTCTCAACAGTGCAGTAAAGCTATCCCTTCATTAAAACCCTCAGTCCTAGGGAAGGTGACCCAAACTCCCCTTCCATCCATTTGAATCTTGCTCTGACAGCCGGTGACTAGTTAATTATTAATATGAAATATTTGATGGTACATACAGCAGCTGAACCCAGTTTAATGTATGCTCAGGGCGACTCTCTGAAGCTGAAATCAGCCATTCTGATGCTTTGGATTTTTCTACTGAAGTTTTGCCTTTTGCTTCCTCTTTTACTTCCCTGTCTTCCTTTCTTGTGCCTTTGTGCCTTCATGCTGAGTGTCTCCTTTCATCTCAGCGATGAACTTACAGGTCTGCATTTCAATTCTATTTTTTTATGTACTGATAAAGCTTAGTGGAAAATATAAGAAACAGGACACAAGCTCTGGCTTCATCCAATCCCCAGAAACCCTATTTCCTTTTTACATCTGAAATGGTCAGCCAGTCCAGCAATCCACACCTTGAAACACTGCTCATCTCTGCGTATCCCTGGAGTCAGAGCTGTGCTATTAGCCTCAACTGTATGTGAAATTACATCACCCAGAGTTAAACATGTGCTACATGTGGTAAATACAGGCCTTAGAAGATTTATCTTCTGTCTTAGGGCACGCTTATGGGATGCAAATCTCCTCTTTAGAATGATTTGCTCACTATGAGATTATGATTTGCTACCTGGATGCTTTGTCCATACACAAATACATTGCAGAGGTCATAACTACCTGCCCACCCTGGGTGCAGCCACTGTTGCAGAATTTGTTGCTTTACCATTTAAAACAGAGGGTTATCATCTGCTTGACTGCCATGCAAGCTCTTCAGTACTGATTTTTTCAAAGTAGTTTTCCTTCGTTCAGTCAGGTCACATTTGGCTACACCAATTTTGTTCTTTTGTTTGGGCAGCATCTTCTTTGCTGATCAAGAGAATCCACTTTAGTTACTGTTTCCCACTTACCCACCCTCACCTGCAGCATATATTTTTATCCACCTCCTTGCAATTTGCTCTTACGAGAGTCATGAGCCATGATAATACACAAAGGCTGGGCCAACACAGACCAGAATCCAGGCTTAACCTGGAGAAAATCCCTCCCCTGACTGGCAGGAGCAAACTCCAAAGTACACCAATGTTATTTCCCTCTTAACATGAGAGTCAGCTCCATTAAAGCCTCTTTGAAAACCTGGCCATCATACCATTCAGGAGAATAGAAACCAGCACAGCTACTTCCAAATAGTGCTAATATCAATTATAGCGAAGACATTGGAACTTGGCAAAGCCTAATTGTCTGTTCTTTCTTACTTACTGTACCTCCAACACTCATTTTATGATCACCAGAATACACATAGTAGTTATATGCTTATTATATTACATCCATCCCTCTCTAGGGAAAACGTGAGCATGTATTTAAGCAATGTTCTATTGCCTGCTGTAATTCCAGTTCATGTTAGGGACTTAGCAAGCAGCACACAGCAGAAGCAAGAAGCCCCATTTCTTGTTCCTCCTCTGCTCATCCAGCAGCCACACTAAATTATGCACACTGTTTTTCCTGAAGAATCTGTTTAAGCAGCATCATAAGCCAGCAGTATTTGCATCGCCGAGACAACCTTTGTTCTACTTAGCACAAAGTAATACTCAGTATCTGCATGCAAAAGCAGAAGGGGAGGTGATTTGGAAAGTATTTTGGGAGAGCTTAGAAAGCAGGATTGAGATTTTATTATTATTATTATTGGAAATGTGAACATTTTCTATCACATTAACTGACTTTGCAGCAATTTATTTTGCTGCTATCATAAAGGGAGGTAATGAACCATGAAGTTTCTTCAGGAAATTGTCAGCATCTGGCTGCAAATAATTTTCGAACACGTGAGCCATGAAGGAAGAACACAGTGATTCACAGAAAATTGCTTGTCCTCATCCTAAAGGAAAACCAGTCAGTGTCACTGGTGTTGGACACATTCAGGAGAAGGATCTAGTTTAAAGACATGTCAGTGGTATGTAACAATGGAAAATTTAGATGCATGTTAGTCATCTCACAGATAAGATTATCTCCTTTGAAAGCATATGTTTCCGCAGCTGGATAATCATAGTAAAAGGATAATCAATAAAATGAGAAGAAATTCAACAACCTGCTTTTTATTCTCTTAGGAATCTCACTTTTAAAAACAATTACCTCTCTGTTATCTGTGACACCTCCTTTGTTCCTCACAGTAGGTGCCTAACACTAAATCAAAACCGAAACCCATATCTAATCAAAGATAATAGGAAATCTAAAAGATTTCCTTATCAGTTCCAAACACATATGACATCAGGTAGTAGTTATCTCGGATTAGGAAGATTTCTGGGTGTGATTTGCAGATAGAACTTACCTCATATCTCTCTAGCTTTGGTGACAAACACAATACTGAAGAATAAAGCAACATCCTCAGGTTGTGCTATGCTGGAAATCTATGGGAAATGGATTCTCCATGCCTATAGCCTTGTGTGGTCATTTATGGTGCAAGGGGAACATAAAATGCAACCAGCTGTATGTGAAGCACTTTATTCACACTATTAGTGGGTGTAATTGACGGTGCAAGGTACTTGGCAGTGAAAAGTCAAGCTCATGGATGTTTTAATCTTTAAGATTCCCAGTGATAGAAAAGTTCTACATTTTTTCAATTCAAGCTTTCATTTTATACAGTTAAGACATCTATCATTCCCTCTCTTGGGTCCTTTCTTCCTTGATGTAATAAGAAAAAACGGAGTTTCTTTTTTTCTTTTTTTTTCTTTACTGATACATTATCATTAAAAATACCTCAGACTTTGTTAGGACTTCACAAAAAACTGGTCATTGATATTTCTCTGAGCAAGAAAAAGCCAGTGTTTGTCTTCATAGCAGGTTCACTAGCTGGAGAAATGTCTCACTAAACTCATCACAAGCAGAGTTAGAATTCATTGATTTACTCATTTTCCCCTGTGCTCATCACTTTAACAGCTGAGCATTTCATAACTTTTGAATGGATTTGTCTCTGAAATAGATCGGTGAGGTAAAGAAATTTTATTTACTTCCATTTTAGTGCTGAAGAACTGAGGCAATGAGAGACTAAGTGACTTGTCACAGGTCACAAAGGAATCCAATAATGTATCCAGGAACAAAGACCAGACCTCTTTAATATCAGTCCAGTGCCCTAGTCACAAGAGTATCTTTTTTCTCCTTTCTCCCTTAATAACCTCTAACTCATTTTGTCCAGGGATTCTTGCAGCAGCCTGTGTCTCTGTTCACAGCTTGCTTGCTTTTACCGTAATCCCATCAAACTCTCCATCCTTATGGTGCTTTCATAAACATTTTATATTTATTTCTGATATCAATACAAACAAATGATCACAGTATTCTCAAAGTAACATTATAGCAAAGTCAGTATGAAACAGATGGAACAAATAAAATGAGGTGATGAAATGCCACTCTAACAATAGTGAGAAGACAATATATTGCTAACAACACACAGTCTGCTGCTTCTCCACTCTGTGTGTAAAAAAAGCTTTGTTAACAGAAATCACAGCTAGTTATTAATCAGTATTATGGTTAATGTTTGCTTTTACTTGGTTTTCAGCTGGGAGAAGGACATGTAGCAATTCCTCCCAGAGTCCCAAACTTTTAGCAGCCTAAAAATTTGAGAAATACTTGGTTTCAGTTATGCACTGTAACAGTATTTCCTTGGCTGGGAAGAAGAGGAGGAGGAGAGCTTGCAGTACTCTGAAAAAGAGGATAAACACAGCATTTTGGATACATCTTTACAGGCACCTATGCTGTTTTCATCACTTACAGCCATTTAACTCCTGGTGAAGTCAGTGGGACAGGGTATCCAACGGGCTCCAAAGCCATTTCTCCAGTGCATGGATGATACAAATCATTCCCGTTTCAGAAGTGACCTAACAAATTATTTATGTTGGTATCAGTCAGTACGCATGCAAAAAGCCATGAAAAATATGAAGGCAGGATTTATCTAATTGAAAGTGGAATTTCTCTCTGTTTAATTTTCAGCATGATTATAGGTAAGGAAAAGGGTCTACTTTGTATCTCAGCTGGAATTCATGAGGATGCCTATGTTCTAACTCCCCAAAATCCTTACGGTGTTTGCATTCAATCTGAATTTAGGCTGCTGCAGTTTGCAAATTCTGCAAGTCCTTCCAGTAGCAATCTTGGGCTCTTTCTAAGGAACACTAAATCTTCAAATCCAGCCAGCTCTGACTGTGCCACATGGCTGTGGAGGCTGCTGGCAGGGGAGAGTCTGTCACAGCAGGCACAAAGACAATGGTCATTCTCCTCACCATCTCCTCACCATTCTCCTTCATCATTAGTGCAGCCCTAAATAGGCTCAGAAACCCACCCAAGTATTCTCTCGCTTTACCTGGTTTTTCATCTCACCACGATTTTCAGGGTGAATACCAGCGTTCTTCAGCAACTTAGACCTCAAGTAGCTTCCAAAATTATCTTGAAGGAAGGTCTAGACTCAGCTGGGATATTTAGAATTAAATGGTTCCCACTTACTTTGTTTAGCACACATTCAAAATTCCACTAAGTTTCAAATCAGCTGCAGGTAAATGTTCTAGCTCACACCTGCAACTTGTGTCTTGGGGGAAATATTTCAGTGCTTGCCCTTGAGAAAAGCAGTAGTTTCATTTGGCTCCCTCAGTCCCACTCATGTATTTCAAGTGGAACAAGGAGTAGAATAAAAAGATCTCCCAGATTTACAGAAATGGTACACAGGTCTGTCCTGGGGTGACTTTATGATGCTGAGTTGTATCCCCATTCAGCTGTTTAGCCCAGAAATAAGTTTTGTGCCTTTAAAACTAGATCCAAGAGTGAAGTGGGGAAGAAGGGAAAGTGGCAGAATTTTTTCATGGCTGTATTCAAAAAATAGAGATAAGAGCTTCAGCTCTCTCTCTCTCCATGCTGTCTCCATGTGTTGTCTGCAGCATGGATACAGAGCAGCAGAGAACTCTCCTTTGCTTTTAGTTAGTTTTTTAGCTAGCTGAGGCAGAGAAGTTCCCTGGAATGTGGCTCTTTCTTTTCCTGGAATTGTTCAGACCTGCTCTGGACTAAAAAACCAGAAAAACACCGGGAGCTCATGGCTGTGACCCACCAGGGCCCAGGACACTGCATTCCAGTGTTGGAGGGACTGAGAGGTGCTCAGTGAGCCAAGACTCCAAGAGGACTCTCTCTGAACTACAGAAGGACTTTCTGAATTTGTCATCTCTTCAGAACAGTGAGACGTTTTATTGTTTAATTTTTTTATATATACTTGTTTGCTTCTTATATATACGTAGTTTTTATACATATATATATACATAGTTTGCTTGTTAAACAAAGAGGTTTTCCCACTTTTCTAAAAGGAAATCTTTCCCAAATGGGTGGAGGGGAGGGGTCTCTTGAATTTGCTTTCTAGAGGGACCCCATTCGGAGGTTTCCTCCCAAATTTGCTATAAACCAAGACAAGGTCATCTCTGTCAACTACTTTCATCCAGACCTGGCAGAAGGAGTCAGCACAATGAGTGGGACTGAAAGACAAAGTGCTGGAACTACTGAAACTTCAGTATGTGCCAGAGGCAACCTGTTTTCTCCGGCCTTTTTCAAGGTCTGACTACAGAAAACTGGTCCAGAATTAGCAGTGGCAGCCCCAGTGTGGATGAGCATCCACACACCTCTGCAGCCACAGCCACATCCCCTGGCAGGGGAGGGTGCTTCGCACAGCACTGCTGAAGGAACAGCCTGTGGCATGGCACTACTTGTGGATGCTATGGCAAAATCCATCAGTGAAAACCTTGGCCATTCACTTCAAAAAACACATTTCTGGAGAACATGAATATTATTGTTTGTTGATCAGAGTTCAGAAAGATGAATGGGTTTTCCAGCTACTTTGATAACATCTGTGATAGTCAGCTTTCAGGAAATGCCATAGGTTTTTAGCAGAAAAGTCCATAAACTTTTAAAAACCCCAACCCCATATAATTAGAAACATTTGTATTGGGAGTGATGGCTTTCTCTTTTTATCCTATAAGACAGAGAAACCTGTCTTTACTTGAATTTCCAGTAACCTCTGTTTTTCTTACTCTTTTATACATGCTGTCCTCATAATATTTTTATAGGACGTGACAAAGAAACTATTTCAATAAAGCTTTTCTTTCTTCATGTACTGAGGAACTATAACTTTTCATTTAGCCTTTTAAGATATGACACATCTTTTGACACTTTCTGACTCCTGGTACAAGGCAAAGGCAACTTCTGAGCTTGTGTTTTGGTTTTCCGTCTCTTTTTGATCTGTTTAGCTGAGCTCGTGTCAGTTGAGAAAGAATTTTTAACTCATACAATTCTGGATGTTGAAAAAACCCCTGCTTTTCATTAACACCAGGACTGCTGCACTTAGGAGCTGCAGCAGCTCTCTTTTCCACCACACAGGACTGGACTCTTTTACCCTTTAGTGTTTATAATGTCCCACTTATTAAAGTTTTACATTTATAAGCTGCCTTTAATAATTTCTTACTCTTTATGGGCATGGCTATGGGCCTTGATCAATAACATAAACCCATCTTTCCTACAGATATCACTAATTCTACAGGTCTTTTGCTACCTTGGTCTTCACTCACTTTCCCACCTACTTCTGAGCAAAATCCACAAATACTCAAGTTGTCACTAATTTTTTTTTTAAAAAATTATATTCTCCACTAATGTGTACATTGGCTATTTGGGATCTTTAAGACTGAAAATAAATTGTCATACTTTTGACTATGAATATACTCCTACAAAGGGGAATAAAGAATAGCTAATTTGCACATTCAGGTAAGAAAAAATTAAAAATATCAAATATATTTGTGTTAATAGACAAAAATCCCCCACATAACAGTTTTTGCAAATGGATCTGGGTTTGATAGGTTCATTTTTCCTTCAGGTTAACATCAAGACAACATTTTGCCCAGTCACACCCATATTCATCTGCAGAATTTAGCCCTAAGCCAGTTCAGATATAATTATTATCATCATTTCCTCCTACTTCTCTTTAAAATACTGCAGGCATAGTTTGCTTTGAAAAGAGCTGAACAACTTTTTCCCATTAAATACATAAAATAATCCTCTACTTAGAGCACTTGCTTCTTTTCACTCTCGACTTTACACAGCACATGTGGCTCTTGTGACAAGAGAAAGAGATTATTTTCCTCTCCTTTTTAATTAATCCATTTTGTACTAAAGCTATAAAAGAAGGCAAAGATTACGTAGTCAAGTTTTTTTCTCTTATGACCTTCTCAGTGATAAGTAGAAATGGAAATTACTTGGAATTATAGGCTGGCTAAGGTAGTGAACTAGCTGTGCATCTTTACAGGTTTGCCTCACTGCTAGTTTACATCAGACATACAAATTAAGTTTGTGCTCCCATCCTGGGCCTCGGTTGTACAAATCACAAACTCCAAAAGGGCAGTGCTGTAAATCACACCCAAAGGCAGTCCAGGGAGGTGGATGGGTGCAGGTGCTGTGCTCCAGCACCAGTCCTTGGGTCAGGCAGTCTCAGTGTTTCCTACCAGCTCCTCATTCAGCGCCACTCTCACTGCCTCCCTCACCTCCCAGCCCACCTTGCTTCCAAAAATGCCCACTCCTCAAAAAAAGACATTTTTAATAGATGAGATTGACACAGAGCCTAGAAGAAACCACCTGCAATAGTTAAAATGAGGGATTTATAAGCAGCTAATAGGAGGAAAGCATCTGACAACTTTAAGGCAAAGTTGCTCTTCCGTCTAATATCATTGTTAATGATAACTATATTAAAAAAATCAAATGCCTCACTGAAACACCACATTGTATTTCTTTATCACACTGAACTGAGGCAAACAAACCTTTATAAAAAATTTCAGGGGCTTAAAGGCTCTTTCAAGGCAGGAGCTGCTGTAGTAGAATGTGGTGCCGTGAACTTCAGAGATGTTGCCTCCAGGACAGCACTGAGGGAGCTTTCACACAGACATGTCAGAAATTCTGACCAAACCAGCTCAGCACAAGTAAACCGTAAATAGACAGTAATTCAGAAGGAGGAGAGGGAGCAAACAGCCAAAGATAATAAGATAAACAATGCATAATTATTCAAATAGACTAAACACAAATAAAACTGCATGTGTGTCTCTGTAAGCCCTCTGGGTCATTATGGAATTAAGGACACATTTAACAAGGATTAAGACATTTTCAAGAAGCTGAATTTATTATTTACATTTGTTGTCACTGTAGTAGAGGATTTTGAAATTTATTGAAATGCTGATTGTGCTGTTATGAAGATAAACATTTCTGAAGAGCAGGTACTGGAGCGAGTTAAGAAAACCCAAGCTGATGAAGTTAAAAGAATTCAGGAGTGTTCAGAAGCTAAGCTTCAGAACAGAGAGACTGGCAAGAGCACGCAATATGGGAAAAAAGGGTGCTTTCCAAGACTAAAGAATTTCTCTCTTCCAAAATATGAGACAGAAAGGAAGGTAGGCAGGGTCAACTCCAGCACTGAGGATGCTCACTATGTGCAACCACACTGTTAGTTTGCGGTGCAGGATCAGGCCAGCTGAGCTGCAGCTCTCTGCCTCAAACCCACAAGAGTCCCATTGAATTAAGGAACCAGAAAGTGCCAGTAGGTTTTCAAAATCCTTGGACAGAGCTCCATATAACAGAGCAGTGGGGCAAATGACAAACTGTGGATTAGTACTCTGTGCTATAAATGAATTAATCTATAGGAAACAATCTCAGTAGAGTCCTGTGTGACAATAGTAAATGCTAAACTCTTAATGTCTCAGAGGTTACCCCTCACGTCTTCCCTTTTCCATAATGTTTATTTGTTCACTGTGAGGTTTTATGAAGAGATTGCCTGAAGCAAAAGGGGAACATTTTCTTTCAACCGGATTCTCCTTGCCTCCACCACCATGGGATGACACTGGTAGGTTGAATAGCTATGCCAAGGTTCATGCTACCACATTATATATTATTCCAATTTCTTACTATTAATAGGGAAAATACATACCTTCCTGGCTGTGATTTTTCTTCTGCTGTGTCATCCTGCCATGTCAGAACCTGGTCTGGAAAGTGAAGCAGGAGAAACACAGAACACCATGGATCTGGTGCTGTTCTTTGAATGATTTTTCAAAATGATTTAGAGAGGAATGACAAAGTGTCACTGAAGTTTATGCATGCTGCTAAGACTGAAGAGCAACATAAATTATGGAAGATGGTGAGTGATTTCAGTAGATCACATGTATACACTCCAGGCATGTAAAATGTAGTCTGAGGAACACAAAAGAACATGCTCCTAGGTGAAATAACAGTTTCTTGACATGAAATGGCATTCTTTTCACATCATGGTTACAGAAAAGTTCAGTATAGGTTGCAGAAGGCATTCCTCCCACCTCCCCCAGGATGTATGTCATGACACTTAAGCAAATAAAATAGCATAAGCTGTGCTAGGTAAACAGACCAACACACTGCAGGCAGTTTCAGACCTCTGTATTTTGCAGGCTGTTTCTTCTGTGTGGAGATCATTGCTGAACAAGGGCTCTGATTTGAGTTTTGTTCTGTTGTTTGCCATAGCTGAAGCAGCAGCTGAAGAGATCCTGGCAAAGCTGGTGGAAACAGAAGCATGGCTGACTTTAGGTAGGGAGAAAGCAAGAAGGGAAATGGACATCAGCCAGCAAAACACACAATATGCCCACCCTCACTGCTCATGCAGCTTGCTCCCAGCCCTCACTGCATTCTCAACTTGCCCAGTGTCCCTGCCTCACACAGGAGGGGCACACAAGATTCAAGTGTTCCCCATTCTAAGCCTGCATAAGCCAACAGACTCATCACTTTTTCTTCACTGTCTGATCCCACTACCTGACCCCCATGTCCCCTCCCCTCCTTCCTTCCCCACCGCACCAACCTGCCTCTCTTCCCGGACTCACAGCACTGCCCCTCGCTAAAACACAGAGGTGCTGCTCTTGGTCAGATGCTGGGGAGCCTCCACACATGGGAGCATCAAGCAGGCAGATCACCATCTTCTGGGGTGCCAGCTGAGGCAGGGGTTCCTCTTTGCTGGACTCTCGAGGCAGTGGATCCACTTCAATATGGGGTGCTCTGCCCTATCCCCAGACTGCCATTCCCATCCTCCCTTTGCACATGTCCTGGTTTTATCTGATCTCCTGGTCAGCTGGTTCAGGAAGTTAAGCCTGCAGAAAACTAATTCTGCAAAGAAGTGTGCAGCCACTTGAGGCTCCAAACTGGTGTACTGCAACACCAGCACCTGCCTTAGTGGCAAGTAGCAGGGAAGGGATGTGAAAACACAGCCAGAGGCGAGGATGACATGGCAGCAGTACCATGAGAGCTGTTTTGAGCTGTCTCAGAAGGACACCCTCAGGCCCCAGTCTGCTGACCACCTCAAAACTGAGGTTTGTCTTCCTTCACCTGTGCAGCAATGACAGCCTCAGGCTGTGAAGGCAAAACTTTGGGATGACAACGTGCAGAGTTTGGTAACCTCGTTGTTTAAGAGCCACCTCTCTGTTCAGCTTAGGCTTGAGCACTTAGGCCCCATGGGGAGCAGTTAAGCCTATTTTGATCTCCTTTACCTTCTGATATTGCTGTTAAGGTCCATATGCTGGATTTAAATAACCACTTTGCAATGTACATTGTAGAAAACCACATGTAATGGAGAGTGCAGAGAGGATTATCACTCTTCTGTAATGGAGCCAGGATCACGCTGCAACGATGCTCAAGGTCATGCAAGGTCACCAAAGGATGATTTGAAAGTGTTGCTTGCATTCTTGCCCAGGAGTGAAGAAAATCTGGACTAAGCTGGGAAGGAGAGGGAGTCTCACAGGCACTGCATGTTTTCACAGAGCAGTCCAAGCAGAACTCCTGCTATTTCATGAGCAAATACTGAAAGGGCAGAAAGAAACTGCCACCACTGCTACCCTCTGTGACCCCTCCCTATGCCCTGTTCCTCTGCCTGTCACTGCCCTCTCTTTTGTCACAGTGGGAGAGAGCCAGCATTGCCAGGCAGCATCCTCTGACTGCTGGCAGACCTCTCACATAGAGAGGTGAGACACAGAGAAGAGCCTTTCCAAACCTCCTAGAAGGATAGAAAGGGGGAGCCACCGCCCAATGCCAGCAAAAGAAACCTCTCCAAAGCAATAGTTTCGTAAATGGGGGCTGGGAAAGAATTAACTGCTTCAGTTAGGCAGGGCTCAAGGGGAAGGGAGTGGTAGCTTGGGTATTTTTCATCTAGACAATTAGGTCTGATCCTCGGGGCAGTGGGTGTTAGGCCAAGGCTGCAAAACTTTCCCTAAACTAGTAAAGCGCAAAGCTTTCATGCAGTGTGTGCTCAGCCCCGAGAACTTCCTGGTAACTCTCGGGTTATTGAGGCAGATTGTTGATTAGCATCCAAGAGAGGATTAGAAACTCTTTTAAGCATAAATAGTATTTGCAACTGTGTGAGTTAAGCAAACGGATACAAGAGAAATCAAACCTCACGCTTCAGGGCATAAACTGCTCTCTTGTGAGTCAGGACCAACCTTTTTTTTTTTTCCTCTACACATTGCCTCTCATAATTAGCTAGGTGCTTGCTGTGGTTTTGATTTGCTCTGAAGCATCAGTTACTGGCCGCTGCCAGAGGCAGGATGCTGGACTAGATACACCCGCGGTGTGTTTCTGTAGGGCAACCCTTTTGTTCCTGTATTGGCAACGCTTTGTGGGAAAGCTTCGGTGATTCATGTCTTCAGCAGCTCCTGGTCTTGCCGAACATTGTCCTTTCTTTTCCATAGGCACTAAAGTCACTTTGAATTGCTACAGAAATAAAAAGGAAAAGTTGCAGGAAGGGTTATTTATCTACGTGGTGCAGACAGCACTTATTTAGTAAATACAAAGATGCTTTTAAGACCTGTATGGGCAATCTTTTGCTTGCAAGAAATTAATTATTTTCTGGATTCCATTTCAGCTGCAAAGCCAAACAACTTCCAGAAGGCTTTGTACGTTAAAAAAAATCTATATTTCTCAGTGTATACACATGCATTTATGCACATACATATATAAATATAAGTTGGTCCAATAAAAGGGTTGAAATTACTAGCATTTCCTTACAAATTAAAGGCAGGCAAGGACCAGTAATGCAGGTGACAGAGCATGCACTAACAAAGTCTGCCTTTCCATGCTGCCTCTTTGATGTACCTCATCTTTGCCCCGAAGGAATTTCATTATCCTATGGTGAGCTGGTAATGAAATCTGTACTCAGAATCAAGCCTTCATAGACAACGATATCTTGACTCTTTGTTCTTTACAGACTAGCTGTGTGTGGCAGGAATATGTTTCTATTTGTGTGTGATCTGAGTGCACTTTGAATACTGATCTCCAGATAAAAAGGATAGAGATCTAATTTGACAAAATACTAAATTACTCTATCTTGCCTTATCTAGCAAAATTCTGATGCTTATTATTGTGATGAATATTTGGGGCGATACTTGTAGTGTTCAGCATGTGTGAGAAAAACCTCTCTGTGGAGAACAGCCTGAAGTGTCAAAGACCCTGATTTATAAAGAGTGCAGAGGGCTCTTAAGTACTATTTTTAGAACAATGCCGCAACAGATTTACACACCTTTCCTAGAGGAAAAAACCTTCCTCTACAGTCACTTAGGAGCAAAGTAGCATTTCACTGCATAATAATGAGAAATTAATTGTTCTTTGTCATCACTTTTTATGCAAATTGCCATAGAGCACTTGCCCAATGTGCATTTTACCTTTTAACAAAGAAAGTAGTCATGACAAAATAGACCAAATTTCATAAGCTAAAGACAAAAGTAGGCTGTACCATTCACAAATTGAAGCTAGCAAGTATATTCCTTTGAGGAACACTATCAACTTCCTATGAAAGTCCATTAAAAGAAAAAAAAAAGGATCAAGGAAAAGATTTCTTGGTCTATACATCTAGTTAAATTAAATTAAGTTCAATTATCAGACAAGTGAAATTTCTTCACATGGAATTTGCTCATCGCTCTTTACAGCCCTTGTTTATTTTTTTTTCTTTTCACTTGGTATAATCACCAAATATCACCAATATTTTGTTTCTTTACTGCTTACAAGATTTTACTGTACCATTACTGGATTTCAAAAGCCATGGGTTGCTAGTTGTTAAAAAAAATGTTTTTCTGACTTATATAAAAAAAAAAAAACCACAAAAAATAAAAATATTATCAGCCTTGTGTTTTGTGTGTTTCCACAACATCTACATTTAGATTAAACTGACAATTCTTCAGAGAAAACCAGAACAGAAACAGCTACAGAATAGCATTTCCTTTCACTGCAAGAAAGAGAAATACATAATAAATCATCTTTCTTCTACATGAAGCTTTAATTTTTTAGTCATTCTGCAAGTGACATTGAAAATTTAATGTAAAAATTAACTGGATGGCAGACTGGATCAAAATGTACACATCCTAATAGATTGCCTTGTGTCAAAGCATTTCGTCCAGAAACATCTCAACATATTTTCTTTTTCCTGAGACACATAGGAAGGATATCAGTGTGCCAGGAATTTCTGTCTTGCATGTGCAATGAATTAATTCAGTGAACCAGCGGGTCTTTTCAATCTCTAGTTTCTACCAACTTCAAACATAATAGCAAGTTCCAACAGAGTCCCTTTTCTATTCATAAGCTATTCACTGCAAACCTTTGTAGTTCACAACTTCAAGTTAACATAGCAAAGAGCAGTTTTAAATCACTCCTGTAATCAGAGGTCACAATTATTTGCTCCAGCTACCAAATAAACCCTGCAAAAACACCACACGCTGCAAGCCAATGCACTTTGCTTTCACATCTAAGGGAGAAAAATAACAGAGGCTTGACTTCTGCCTTATGTGTTAACACATCAGTAACACTATCTATTAATCAAAAAATAGTGGAAGGCAACTTATAAATCCCTCTGCATGGAAAGAGCCATCTTCATCCTTACAGAAATACATTTTCTGCCCTGGTCCTTGCTTAAGGTGCCTTCTTGAAAAAAGCAAAAGAAATGGATGTGAGAAGTATATGATAATTATATCACAAATTATAATTTGTGATAATTATATCAAACAGATAATTAAATATGTCAGTGGAAAGCCAGTTTCCTTGGGGTCCCAAATCTTTGGTTAGTGTTAGAACTAAAAGCAAAATTAACTACCCCTGCAAAAGCCAAAGCCTTCAGTGTAGCACTGAAGCACTCTAACCCCTCCACACCCTCTCAGAACTGCGGCATGTCAGGGATTTAGCCTTTAGTAACAAGTCCAAACCACTCCAACGGCTTTCCCAAGGCCATCAGAGGCAGGGAGCCACCATGCCAGTGTGTGCCCACTGAGTGCCAGTACATCTGCACCCTCTGTGTTCCCCCCACCCTCAGCACTCCCACCCATCCTTCTCCAGTCTCTGGTCAGCCAGAAGCCATCCTCAACCAGCACAAGCTTTCTAATGCTCCAGTCATGTGTCAGCTTCATGAAGCACATGTTATTATTAAACTAGACAACAATAAGACTTGCCTTTTAAATTTTACATTCCCAAGTGTTGCTGTGCATCACTTCCCACCCCTCCCTCTGTAGGCACACTGGACACCTCAGACATTCCCCATAACAGAGTCCTGTCTACTACTGCTGGGCTCTGACAAAGCTGGTGGCTTTGCATTCTGCTTTGTCCTCCCCTCCATCTCCACTGCCCACCCCCAGTGCTCCAGGCTTCTCTCCCAGTCACACCAGCACTGCATTGTCTCCATGGCTCCATCTGCTACATCCTGCATGACTCACCACCAGAAATACCTCTCCAGGTAAGGCTTAAGCAGCAGCGTGCTCAGCATTTATTCTTCCTCCTGTGGAGGCAAAGGGAGCACACAGACACCATAACAGCAGTCCAGGCAGCACTGAGAGAGACAGTGCCAGAGGCACAAGAGGCAGCCAGGCATCCAGTCAGGCATCCAGTCAGACATCCCACCAGAACTGCCAGTTATGAAGAAACTCCTGACTTCAGTAAGACAACAGCCAGATGTCCTCTGCTGTGGCTGCACAGTCCATCCAGGAAAGAAAGAAAAAGCCCCTTTTACAGTATGCTCTGAAAGCAGAATCATGGGTGCTAGAAGGTCACAACTGTTATCAACTCTATACCTCTGTGAGTAATAATTACCCCTAGGCTTTTACTCTTAATAAGTGGATTAAAATCTATTCAGCCATTGGTGCATCTGCACTGGCATCTCATTGATGTTGAAGACTATGTGGAGTAGAAGTCCTTAGAAATAGCAATTTCTCTCCACAAAATAGCGCTTTTCTTCTTATCTGTCCTCTGTTCCTTCCCAAAATAATGACTTGGAATTAAATCTTGCCAAATAACTGGTGCTCTGTGACATGTCAGAACTGCAACCTAGGCTGCTCAGAAATATCTCTGAGCACTTGAATGGAAAAAAGTCTCCAGCCCGACATTTAACATCTAGAAAGCAAACACCCCTCTGTCATATCTAGATTAACCTCTGCGTGCCCTCTTTGTTCTCCAGTCCCCAATGTTTTCCCTCCCTCAGCACTGTTCAAGAGAAAGAAGCATTTTTCTAATCCTCTTGTGCATCCCTTGATTTGCAGGACAGCCTGGACAAAGCAGATATTTTGTCTCCTCTCACAGTTTACTGCAGATATTTTCACTTTTCTGGATAACTGGGTTAGGAATGAGGCCGACAGCCATGAGCTATGCCATAATTGATACGGGGAAGGGATTTCCATGAGACAGCGGTGAAGGAATTACCATAGACATGATGGTCTGCTGATGGGGCAATAAATTATCAGGAGTGGTAGCAAGGCGCCATGGTTCTGTGCTGGCCTTGCACAAGACCCACAGTCTTTGTACTCTCTCTCTTTGTACATTGTCCATTTATACGCAAAGCAGTTGCCCCTCTCCTCCACCTACGACAGCAGTAATGGAATATTTGACTACCTCCACTTCTTCCCCAAAGTGGAAGCTGGCATTTGAAATCCCTCACATTGCAGACAAGTCAATGGGCTTGCTCCTCTCTCTTCCCCAAAGCCAGTGACACATTTTTGGTAAGATTTAGGCCTCTGACTGCATCGGAGCATACCCAGGAACATTCGTATCTAGTGCTACATGCTAGTATTTTGCAGGTCTAGTGAACTTCCTACCAGCAATCTAGGGAGAATCTATAACATGCTGCTCCAATAAACAGCACTATTTGTAAATCTGTGTTTGTGAAAGTTCCTATTGAACGTGACCAGACCTACAGTGCTCAATTGGCACACTGCACTATTTGTGAATCTGTGATTGTGAAGGAGACCAGACTTACAGTGTAACCCAAAGCATTTGTGCATCTGGGATCTTAATGAATGCAAGTGGACTTACAGTGTCAAATTGGTTATCAGAAATTAAGCTCAGCCCCACCCAGCCCCTCTGATCTCAGGGCTAGCTGAAAAGCAAGGGGGCTTAATTTCTGCCAAATTTCTGTACTCTTAATACTATAACTATGAAGGCCAAGGGTTGTTGAAAAGATGGATTACAAGGCTTTTGAGCAAGCTGAGCTAAAACAAGGTTTTGCCCACAACTGCCCTCAAACCATTTGACTGTGCTGATTCTTAGTGATAGGAGAATGTGTGAACCGAGATTTAAACATGTCATTTCAGATGTCCTAGCTTTAAGAAGCAGACTCTGGGATCATCCTGACCTGCAAAATCATGGGATTTGACAGTTGACCTTTAGAACTCTTAAAAAAAGTTTTATATTATATTTTAAAATACCATTCTAAACACAAATTCTAAAATGTAACTCAGGATTTGTAAATAATAATGAACACATTAAGTAAAAAAAAAATGCTGAAAGCAGTAATAGAGCTGAGGAAATTCTCAGAAGACTGCCCTGAGTTAAAACAAAATGAGGAAAGACAAAGCCTAAACCTGGCTAGCCATCTCCAGGACTTGCCTTGGGCTGTGTTTGCGCTGCTTTTCACAGCAGTGAACTTCAAAGCACCAGCAGGCTGCTAGGGCTGTGTTTGCTTTGGGGCTAACAAATTCTGATCTCCTGTAAAACCACTGGAAAGAATAATCTTTAGCTCATCCATCCTACCTGTCTAGCACAGGTTTTGCAACTACTTTTGCCAAATTAAACTATGTCAAACCTAAACTGGGTGACCCCAGCAAGTAGGTGATGTGAACAGTTTACCTCTCTGTTTTTTTTGTCTTGAAAAAGATAAAAACCAGAGAATCCACTTAGTGACCACAGAACACTTTTTGGACAGAATGTGTAAACCTTAACGATTCCTCGCCCCCTGTTTCTTGACATACAAAGAGTTCTTTATATTCCCTTTTTATTCTGTTACCTGCATCAATTTTTTTAAAGGTCAGTGCCTGCCGTGTTTTCCCACGTTGCTTCCCGACACTATAATTTTATTCCCAGCAACACCACTTCGTTGGTACTTCAATATATTTCCAATATTATATTTCACCAGATCCTCAAAACAGCATGCCAGGGATCAGAAGATCTGTGCGTGACAAATGTTCCTTTGTGGAGCTTTTGATGTGATGTCAAGCCACGCTGCGGAGACACTACATTGTGGATCTTTGATATCGCACACCATGATAATGTCTCCTTCATAGCTGTCGCCGCCACTGACTCAGGGCGTGCTCTTAGTACTGTCAGTGCTCCAGGAAACGTCATGCACCTGGGGTGTGGTAGAAGCTGCTTGCAAAAAGACATATGGTGCCTGTAGTATAATCAATAATCAACTGTGAATTTCTTAATCACTGCAAAGAAAATGATGCAATGTCATTAATTCTACCTGCATAACCCAGGAGAATATGTGCATAATTACCAATAATGACTTAGATCTCAGCGCAGGACCAGGGCTTACCCAGGAAAACTGATACTTTTCAACTCAAATGCTGCGGGGCAGAATGTACTTTAGAAGGAAACGACGACTTCCTGAATTAAAACCTGCAAAATTTGTCCTCATTTTTCCCTTTTCACTCCTTCATTACCATTGTAAAGATCAAATTGCATAAGATCCACTAATGTGTTGCTAATTCATAGTCTTTGAGTCACTATGGTTGAAGCCAAGACTGCAGTACTTGTCTTCACTTTAAATTAGGAATTGCCTCTCACTAGGAAAAAGCCATTTGTTTTTATAAATACGTGACTGAAATACCTTGCAATACACAGAGCTCTCCAACAAGTGGCACTATTAAGACTATTCAAGTTACAAGATTGATATGCAAATGAGATCTCAGAAAGGGATGTAGGGACATGTTTTACAATACTGGATTCACGTTAAAATCTTTTAAATTTACATATGAAATATGATTGAAATATATACTCATAATTCAGCTACTCTGGAAAGTTTTGTGTTATCCTAAAAGGAACCAGTCAAAAGTAGGTCAAGTGCCATAAGCTCAACCAGGCAGTCCTCTCTAAAGAGATGAAGTCATGGCAGTGTGGAGAAACCACCTAATTAATATGTTCGTGAAGGTAACATGCAACCAGGAAATTTGTCCATAGCTCTGAGCCAACGCATGTTGTTGAATGTGTGGATGCAGCCTTTTCTGGAGGATGAATTGCAGCATTCATGGCAAGTTATCCGTTAAGTATTCTTGGGTCAACTTCTAAATTGTATGTCTTCACACTCATTCTTACCTTATTTTCTTGTTATTGCTTGACAAATTGTCTATTGTTTTGAGAGACCATATATGACGCCTCTTCAAATAACTCATATTTGTCTGGAATGTAAGTTTGGATGCACTGCAAGAAAAATGGTCTAGAAATAGTTACATATACAAAAATTTAGGCATGAAGATAGTTGATTGCAAAGGAAACAATATCAGGCTAGATTTGTTCCTGGAATATAAGCAGTTTGGAAACAAATTGCGAAGTCAAGGCATTAAAATGTAAAGTATGTGATACAAAAATAGCATTTTTAAACAGTAGGCTTCATTTGGTTAGTCTAATACTCCTTCTGCATTTGGAAAACGACTGTCAGTTTTTCCCCAGTTTGCTGCTGTTATATGGAGATACAACAGCCATAACAAAATCATGATCTGAGCAACATACGGGAATGTGAATCCCATCTTGAATTATGAGTTGATCACAAAATGATTAATAGCATTTGGGTACCAAATGCTACACAGAGCTACTTGGTGAGTTTTCAAGAAGACTCTGTGCAGAGTCCCTGCTTAGCTCTACCTTCTTTCACTCTGTGCTGGTATCTCTGTCCTGCACAAGCATGACCTGATTCACACTGAAGCCACTGCCAATTTTATCACAGCATAGATTGAATAATAAAACCCAAAATGGACATTTGCACATTACTCTTCCTTTTAGCCAAATAGCAGCATTCATTTCAAAACATCAGCCAGGAAGATAAATGGCAATTATTGTGCTCTGAGCAGAGCATACACGGCCCACTTTGTTTCAGTTTGGACAGCTTTGACTACCTGGAGCCGTATCTCCTGTAGTGTGCTGTAAATAACAGAATACGTACACTTCCAATGCACTGGTGTAACAGGCACGTAGCCTGCTAACTAAAGCATTACAAATGCTGCGTGGCTTATTTTTATCTCTCTGTCCTTCTCATTATAGTATTTTTATCTCTCACGCCAATACAAAACTATTTTTGTGTCTCAGGGAAAAACAAAGCAACACGAAGACTCGGCCCTACTAGTGTATAAACATGATGAGTTTCCTTACACCCTGTGGGACTTTCCGCGTGCTTAACACCATATATGTCTGCAGAACCAGAGCCTAAATGGCACTGGTGAGCAAGGCTTTATATAAACATCACTTAGAAAGGAAAAGTGAAATTTATGAGTCAAAATCTCCAGTGGGGTGCTATTCTGTAGCCACATGTAGCTAGGAAAAGTAGGGGCAAAATGCTGTAAGGAACTGAAGGCTTTCCACTTTACATAAGTAGACAATAGCGCAAAATGCAAACTGGGGAGAGTCACGTTTTTGAAAACTGACTATATGCTTGCCCTGACATACAAACAGTTGAAGCTAGATTGACAACATAGTTTTCTGCAGTTTAGCAGACTTCGAAAATGCAGGTAGCTGCTGCAATCTCAGAAGACATCATTGAGAAAACTTCACAGGAGTGGCTCCTCTCTAAAAGATACAGAAAACACAGTATATCATCTGGCTGTAGTGAAAGAGGGAAGCAGAGGATGAAAATGCACAATGAAAACTGACAAACGCAGAAAAAATAACAAACATGCACATGTTAATTACTGAACGCGCTTTTGTTAGCAGTAGGTCACCATCATTCTTTATTGACATTTACTGCAACTGCAATTTCTTTTTCAAGACCACTGACCCAGGAAAATGTAACCCTCTAGTTATCCAACGCCCTTTAATTAGAGATGTCTCCAGAGATAATCGCACTCACGGCCCCTATTGTGAATCATTTATTCTCCAACTTTCCTTTTTATCAGCTGTCTTTCATCTTTATGTTTTTCTGTCCCAGCTCGGCTGAGTAACTCGGGCTTGCAGAATGCGGCTTATTCATTTACCAGTTCTCTCAACTGCATTTCATGCCCACTGACATTTGGGGTCTCGCTCAGAAGCACTGTCTGCCGGCAACGGGATAATTTGCAGGAATCACAGCTTTCCACTTGGCAAAAGGAACCATGGCGCCAAGCCTCGGGGTGGGAAAAGGGCTCGGATTCGGGGGCTTACACACACAGAAACACACACACACACATCCACACACACACATCCACACACACCTCCACACACACAGACCCGAGAGGAGGCGAAGAACAATCAGGGCTCCCGCGTCGGGAACACTTGTCGGGGTTTTGTTGTTGTTTTCTGTCCCGGGAGCGCTCACCTCCCCGCGCGATGCTCGGCACGGCTGACTCATGACTGCTTGTGCGCTTGCGGTCGGCGCGGTAAGTAGGATGAGGTTTCTCCGGGGGGCGGAGCGCGCAAATAACGCAGGCATCAACACCGAGGCGGCCCCGCTGGCAGCCAGGGGTGACCGGGGTGGGTGTTCTTTGCCCTGCCCGTCACACCCTGTCCAGTGCCTCCCCACCGCCACAGCCGTCGGCGCGGGGCTCCCTCAGGCCAACCCCGCTGCCATGGCGGCCCCTCGTGGCGGACTACGGCTCCCAGAGCTCCCCGCGGCCGCCAGCGCGAGCCCCGGCGCGGGGTCCGGCGGCACGCGCGCACGCACGCACGCATCCCATCTCGCACACACACACATACACACGCAGTGCCGCGGGAGGGAGCGAGCGAACCCGCGCCGCGCATGCGCCAGCCGCTCGCGGAGGGGCGGGGCGGGCGCAGCGCCGGCGGCGCCGCCGCTATTCCCGGAGCGGCCGTACGCCGCTCCCCGTGCGTCGGGGCCGCGGCGGGCGTAGGCGCGGCGGCGGGCGCTGCGCCGTTGGCGTAGCGTTGTTGTGAATGGAGCGCGCGGCGGGGCGGGGAGGGTGACGTCAGCCTGCGAATGTCAACAATGTAGCGATTGAGGGGCGGGGGCGGCGCTGGGCCGGGGCGCGGGAGGCGGCGGCGGGCAGGCGGCAGAGCCGGGCAGCAGCAGCGGCCGCGGCAGCAGCAGCACAGCAGCGCCGCCTTCTCTCCTCCGCCTCCACCGGCCGGGCTGCCACCACCGCCGGCCCCGGGTGCCGCTCCGGCAGCAATACAGCCGCCGCGGTGCTGCTTCCCCTCCCCCCCGCCGCCCGCCCTCTCTCCACCCGCCCTCCCTCCGCTGCGGCTTTCTCTCCTCCTCCGGCCCCCCTGCCAGCCCTCCCCTCCTTCCCTCCCTTCCCCCTTTATTTTTCTCCGCAAGACTTTGGCTCTGGAAACAGCTGGTTCAAAGCAATCGCCATGTGATGATCGTCTGGGTCGGGTTTTTTTTTTTTCATTTGGGGGGGGGAGGGTGCAGGTTTCTGACCGCAGAGAAATACTATTAAGAATTTCCGAAACAACAGCAGCAGCAACAGCAAGAGCAACCTCCCCCTTCCCCAAACCTCCTCAGCCGTAACAGCCCCCCCGCCCCCGGGCCCACTCCACCCCGCCCCACTGCCTCCCCCACCTCCCGCCCAGGCTGCAGCGAGAGGGGCGACCCCCGAAAGTTGCGCGGAGGCGAGGTGAGTGCGCCTGTTCCGCGGCTCGGCAGCCCCGCCGGGGAAGGGGAACGGGTGGGGGGGCGAACTTTGGGGGGAGGCTGGCTGTGCGGGGAGGCAGCGTGGTTTTCCCCTCCTTCTCCTCCTCCTCCTCCCAGGCACAGCAGCTGTTGCGCGGGGTCAGGCGGGGGGCTGCACCCCCGCCCCTGGAGCTCCGCGGGCTGTGCAGGCGCGCTTAGTGCCTATTCCTTAAAGTGGGAAATACGCGCGTTGCGTAACGGGGGGTGCGCGGCGGGCGCCCAAGAGCGCGTGTGTTCGTGCGCGCTCTCCCGCTCCCCTCCGCTCCTCTCCGCGCCGCCTCGCACGGCCCGGAGCCCCGGGCAGCCCCTCCGCCGAGCGCCGGCCCGGTGCCTCGCCCGGCCCCAACGCTGCGGCCACCTGCAGCCTCACGGGGCAGGCGAGCAGCGCGTCCCGCCGTGCCCCTCGCTCCCCCGGTCCCGGCGGTTCGGTTCGGGGTGCGAACTCCGGTAACAGTTTCTGGGATCGTTAAGGCGCGGCGTGCGAGCGAGGCAGCGCGCCGCGGAGACGCTGGCTGTCATGAAAGAGGCTAAGTGTGAAACCGTGCCTCTCCTTTTGTGGAGCGGGCTATTTTGGTCATGCAGCGAGTGTCTTGCTTAAATCGCTTCAGTTGCCGTGAGATCATTGTGCCCTTGTTATTGAAGCTCCGGAGTACACCCCGGGTTTCAGTCTCCAAGAATAAACGTGAGGCAGGGACAACATCTGATTAGAAATACTCCTTAAGGTGTTGGAAAGATTGGGAAATTACAGCGTTCCTGTTTGCTCTAGTTGAAGCCGTGTCAGTGTTTTCGTGATGAAAGCCCGTTTTCAGAGACTTTGGAACTGTCGCTAAACTTGTGCATATTTTAATTTTTTTTCTTCTGAGGCTCGAGCTGAAAACAAGTTGGGTTGTTTTTTTTTTTGAGCTAGGAATTGTCTGAGATTCTGCTGTAGCTGGTGGAATGCTCTGCAGTTTGGGAAGGGTGGTGATGCCTGGGTAAACTGACTTTTTCAGGTATGTAAATACTGAAATTTGAGATAATTGCTGAGATGAGATGGGTAGAATAAAACGATTAGGTGGTGTGTTAGGCTTTTGCTTCAACAGCCTCGTAGACAACAGCTTTAAACATAGGAGCTCTACATCTGACAAACAGAAATAAAATTCCACCTTACATGTGAGCTTGCTCTTTTAAATGCCTTGCTGCCTTTTGTGTCCACCCGCCTGCCCCCTGTCACTGGGATCTGGGCAGCTGTGCAGCAAAATGGATCGGCATTGTACTTCCCTGCCGTGTACTGAACCTGAGTTTTCAGTATTGCTTTTCACGTTTGACCCTCCAGCTTCAAAGGCTGCTCTGAAGGTGCTCTTCAAGGAATGGAGAGAAGCCGTGACTAATTGGAAAAGTAGAGAACTGAAAAATCAGGATCATAGGTCTAGTTTTCTTGGTAGTTTCCTCTGTAACGCTAGGTGAACCACTCAAACAGATGTACGTACACCAGTACACAGCTGCCAAGTGGGCAAGAAAGGTCCCTAGTGATTTTGGAGATACGGTGGTTCTGGAGATATTTGGGGACCTTTTACAGAAATGCTCCACACAAGCAGAATGTGTGTTTCTGGGCAACTCTGCTGTGAGACTTGAGGTTAAACAGCTAAAATTTTTTTAAACTTTTACCATTGTGGAGAGTAGATGGGGAAGATGCACGCAGTAAATAGATGACTAATGCACATGCTGACAGATCCCGAGCTGTTAATCAACAGCAATTGTTTATGCTCAGGTATCTCACACATGGAAACAGTTCTAGGACAGGTACTCCTAGTCTTTTTCTGACCCAGAGGCACATCTGGAACATCTGTTGGTGGTAATGTGCATGCTGGCAGATTTGTGTGATGATGTAGGTGGGATGCCTTCCTCTCTTTTCCTCTTGGTTTTCAGTCATTCATTTTGCAGCAAGAAAACATTGGCTGTTTGCTCTTTTGTGTTGGGCAGGAAGGGAAATTAGGCATAAAACCTGAGTTTATGAGGAGATTCTGGTAAATCTTTGACATTGGAGAAGTCTTCAGATATGCATTGAAATAATAAAATCTCCATAATATATAGCAATCTTACATATCTCTTTGTGCAAATGCATAATAAAAGACAAAGAGAGCTGAAAATAAAACTCTGTATAGATGATGTATAGTGTGGAATATGTGACAGAAGTTGCTTGCCTTTGCTTATTTTAAAACTTTCATTGCTTGATTTTTCAGTCTGAAGTGCCATTTTTTCTTAATGAGGCTGCAGTATATTCGCCAATTATTTTCTTTTAGGTTTTCTCTAAAGGCGTTGTGGAAAAAAAATCAGCGTGGTGATTTTTTAAGAATAGAAATAGACATTTTGTCATTGTGTGCTTGTGACATTCTTTTTGGGTAGGACTTCACATACACACCAATAAAGAGAAGACTTCTCAGACCATAGCAAAGAGAGGTTTATGGCACCAAGCTGAAAACTGACATGTGTAACATTAATATATGCAAAGTAATCTTTTCAGTAGTAATGACATTTTTATGTAATAAACAGTTGGTAAAATTGAATAGCATTTATTGTACGACATGAACGGAGTCTCTTGTGGTTTTAATTTAGGTGGTATGAGCATGGTTTATATATTCAAATCAAAATGTATATGCCTTTTTACTCAAAGGAATACTTTTCTGCTTGGCTTCTTAGTTTACACTAAGAATGTACCTGTAGTGCCGAGCAGGTCTGACTTAGATTTGAAGGCATGCATGCTTCTTTCACCTCTGGGTCTGAATTTCCAGCTCAGTTCATTTTGGGCGTGATGCTTGTATGTAAGGGTTTTCTGAGTTGAGCTGTTAGGGAAAATACACTAATCATTCCATTGATGTGTTGAAAATTCAGGTTTAAACTTCATGTTTTCTCTGAGTTACTCCTGCTGCTTTCAGTGTTTCTGCGGGCTACAGATGCTTTAAGAGACTGTGTAAAGAGTGTTGTTCTGATCCTGCAGTTCTTTACTGATATTTGAGCAGGTGCCCAAATGATTTTGTTGTAGTAGATGAATGGGCAGTCGAGTTCTACTCCCAGTGACTCCCGCAGGATTTCCGGAATAGTGCTCAAAGTATTCATTCAGGTTGTTACAAAAAATGGTCATCATTCCTTTAAATTCAGCCAAAAGATACTAACCTTGGCAGCTGTCTGAATATTACACATTTATTTGAAGCTTGCATCAAGAAGGTGTAAAATGTATGAATATAGCCAGCTGAGTTGCAATGTGCTCATCTTGCTTTTTACATAGGCAGAAACATCTTTGTAGTGGGTTGAAAAGAGCACTGCATACTATGCCGCTCTTAGACTATGAATTACAATTTTAAAGCAGGCAAGCAGAGGAATGTATACAAATGCTGCCTCTATGACCAGTGATGGACTTGAATCTTCTGAGTTACTAGAACTAATGATCAAAGAGCAACCACAGGTTCAGAACAGGCAAATAAAAAGGAACGAGGGAATAAGTTCGGGAAAGCCCTTATGCTAAAAGTTTACATGTGCAGCAGAACTTTGATCTGTCAAAAATTGGGCTCAGAAGACTCCTCTGCTTGACTGTATTGATCTTCATGCAGAAGGAGCCACAGAACAATCTGAAGAACACCACCTGTGCTGCACTGGCATCTCAGCAGATCAATACATGTGTCCCTGTTTAGCTTGAAAAAGACTGTCTGTAAAAGCTCCTAACAGAGTGAGGGCTGAACTCCAGCTCCTGTGTGGGTGAGGGGCTGCCAGGCATGCAGCCCCCTTTGTGTGTATCCCCTCAGCCCCCTGTGACTTTTGTGTCTGCTCCCCCTTTGCTGTTCACACCTGCTGATGCAAACCTGCTCTCAGAGCCAGCTGGGACATTTTGGATTCAGTGCCCCAAAGGAAACAGAGGAGGAGGAGGTGGTGCAGGTGGTGGTTGCAGGGGCAAGAGACACGGGGACCTGAGCTATGCCTTTTTCTTCTTTTTTGTTTGAAAGGTAACCTAAAATGGTCAGATCCTCCCAGGTTTATTCCTAAGACCTATCATTTGCATACAACTGTCTCTGCTATCTCAACTGATGTTTGAAAAGCCACTAGGAACAAAAAAACATGGGAATTTCCAGTTTATCCCTAGTAGAAGTTGAAATAAGAGCTTGAAGCTTGCTGGTTTGGTTTTTTTAAAAAATTTTTTTTTTTCCTTCTGGGTGTTGAAAACAGCTGGGCTGTGTGTGATGGGTAGATGGGGTTTGGTGCACAGGTTCAAAAGGAGTCTCCCCACTAAGAAAAACAGGAACTGTTTGCTGCTTGTCACCACGCAGGGCTTCTGGGCTGGGGAGCAGCAATTTTGTTTTTTGAAAAGAGGAAAAGCAGCTTAAATAAACAAAATGACCCTTGAGACTTAATCACAGCTACTTATTATAGCTGACATTCACTGAGGGTTTCTTTTTCTTTTTTTTTTCCTTCTTTCTTTAGCGCTCGCTTTAAAATTTAAACCTGAACTAGGCAAACAGGAACCGTAGGTGTGGAGGTGTTCCTTCACCCCGATTTGCATGCAGGCTGTTTTTTATTTAGCGGGTAGGTAGGTGTGTTCGGTGTGTGTGAGAGCAATTGAACATGTCAGCAGTTTCCTACGAGCCGCTCTTGCTGACTCACGTGTCTGGTGCAGCTTGGAGCTACCCTGGCTATAAACTATCCACAATAGGAGGCGCGGGCGCGGAGACCGGCACTGCCGAGCCGCTGTTCAAAGGTTATTTTCGGTTCTCCGGTCACTGCTTTGCTGTGGTTTTCTTCCCCAGCGACATGAAAACACGCTGTCATTTTGCCAGGCTGCCATTCCTCTAGGTGCGGAGGGTGAAGTGGAAGTTCACTGTGCTCTTGCAGAGGTTGCGCCTCAAGTACAGTCTGATGCTACTGATCAGCCAGCTCTAAACCTCTGGGGTTTAGGTGTTTTTGTTGGTGGGGTTTGTTTTGTTTTGTTTTGTTTACATAGGGTTTGTTTGGGTTTTTTTTTTTGTTTTTTTTTGTTGTTTTTTTTTTTTTTTTTTTTTTTTTTTTTTTTTTTTTTTTTTTTCTGTGACTGGGATGTTACCAAAAAATCTCCCTGAGCATCATTCCACATTTGAGTATGGCAAGTCTAGCCTATGAATTGTGTTTTCCCTTTCCAAATGCAAGCTGTGCTGTGGAGTCTCCTGCCCTCCACCCCTTTTTATGGCATAAATCTTCCTTAAAGCCAGCAAGGAATTATGATTAAACTTTAAAAAACCTGGGTTTAGCTGTCTTTAATTTTCAAAATTTTGCTATTTCTTAGTCTCGTTTTTACCTCTTGTGTGGCAATATCACTGGCTGCTAGCATGAAAGGATTCCTTCATCTGCTCACGCTCTTGTACAACTGCTTCTTTATTTACCGACTCTATTCTGATTACTCATAAGGATTCTAAAATGATAGCTGCTGCTGACTGATGATTTTTAACTGATCTTCATGTTGTGGTGGTTTTTTTTTTCCCCTCCCCTGCTTTCTTCTTTCTTTCTTAGCTGATCACAAAAGCCTTTGCAGAAGTGGAGTGAATTAGCCATCTGCAGTTCTGGATTTACTGAGAGGGAGTTTAGATTTGTAGCTGTCTTTTGTGTATTCTTCTTGTGGAATGGGGTGAAAAATAAGCGGTCTTTGAAAGTGTGATAAATAAAATCAGCTGTTACAGAGCAGGGTTTAATAACAAGGTGAGTTCATGTCACTTGTTTTGTTTTTAGTCAACTACTTTGACCAGTAATTAATAGAAAACCACACTGAGAGCTTTATAACACATGAAGAAAATGGGTGTTCTTGGTTTCCGCCAATACAAATGACTCATCAGTATCAGCAGGGTTTCTACTTCTAATAATAAAACTGTGGAAGACCTTTAAAACGTGTGGTTTTGGCCCCTACTCTTAGTGAAAGGTTGGAAAATATTACTTAGAGATTTTTTTTAAACTTATGGAAGATTTAGTGATTTACTATGCTACAGTGAAAGATCTTGCACCCTCCAAAGAAAACCTACTCATACCACTGCTTGCAGTGCTAAAGTCATCCCCTCTCCTGTCTTCTTCTCAGTGTTTTGCATTTCACCGTAGAGTATTGCTGATCCTTAGCCTCAGTGTCAGAGATGCGCATCTGGAAAATATAATGTATTTATGTTGACTGGGGGAAGGCTTGGCAGACTACCTCATCTTGCTGAGCTGCTGTTCTCTACCTCTTTTCCAATCTGGTGAAGAGAGGGACAGTGCTGAGTGACCTGTATTGCTGTTTCAGCTGAGGGTCAGAGGATCAGGAGAGGAAAGCAAACAGAAAATAGGAGTTGAAACATAAATGACAACTGTAGGATGTGTCTGTCACTACCTGGAAGGAAGCACACATCTTCCAGTACTGAAAGTGATACTGAAAAAAGTGCAAATCAGAAAGTGATCTGTTAAATTATTTTATTTTTCTCTCTCTCTTAAAAAGTAATTGTTTTCAAATCCTTTTAGCAGTTTGCCTTTTTGTGAAGTTTCTGTGCTGTGTTCAATATAGTGAAGTAACCTCTAATACATTCTGCTTTTTGTTTGAAAGTGTGCCTTGTAGAATGCGGGGATATTTTCTTTTCATATAAGCAGAGCATGCCCTTCATGGTGTTATAGTATATCAAATTTTAATTCTTTTATTCAAGTTGTTGTACTTTGAATGGTAGTCCAATCAGTGTCTACTGGTCTGCTGCATTATTTAGTGTTTCTATCTGCTTTCAAGTTGCCTGTGTTGTTACAAGGTTTAAAGGCTATGCATGAGGCAGAGCTAGTATTTTCTTCCCTGTTAGAATGAAAATTCCCACATTTATGAAGCCTCCATGTTTACTTTCTCTGTTGTTGCAATATTTATACTAGTAAGTTATTAATTATAAGAATGTGATGGTTCTTTGTTTCTTCTTATTCTATTTTAAAAGCAGAGTGTGTGTTTTTAACAAAATCCACTTATCCCAGCTCCCTCATTGTCAGTGGGCATCTTTTACCACTAAATATTTATATATATTAATGTATTTGTTTTGGGTTGTGCTGAAATACCTTGGATGTGTTTGTCAGTTTCTTGTGTAACCACACTGTGATGGAGAATCTTTGTTTTTTAGCCTCTTACTGGGAGAAGTGCACTAAAAATAGAGGTGCACAAGCCTGTGGAAATAAAACTTTGTAACATGTGGAAATCCTGTTGTTTGTTACATGGCAACAATAAGACAGGTTTTACTATTTTCAGATGGTTATAGCATAAAAGGCCAAATTCCAACTTTAAATATTTATTTAGGGACAATTCTTACTGAGGTTCACAGAAGAATAATCAGTAAAGGCTACAAAATAAGGTGTCTGTGGTCATTCACAGTTCAAGAGAACATAGGTTCAGCGCTCTGAGTTTAGCTTGTCTTTAGAAAATCATGCCATCAGAAGTGTTGTGAAGGTCGGATCATGGCAAATGAATAATGTGTCTATATCTCATTGATGTTTTGAGCTCTTGACTCTGAAATGGGATTTGTCCAAAATCACTGAGGACCTGTGAAGGGCAGCTGACAGTGTTGCTGCCAAATTTGGGGCTGTGATTCTGCTCAGCATCTCCTCTCCTTGCCTTTGCTTGCCCTGGCACCTGTCTGATCCCACAGTGGCATGAGAACTAAATTGGCAGGAAATTACTCAGTCTACATGTAGGGTTAGACTTGCGCATGTTACGTTTGCTGTGGAGTCCGTCAAGAATCTGGATAATGCATCAAATTAAACCAAAACTTGTTAAGAGACTTAGAGCTGGCGATGGGACACCTGGTCCCCAAAGTGCACTGACCATCACTGCATCATGCCCCATCTCCTGAAGGTTGTTCTTGTCTTGCTCTGGCAATGTGGTGACTCTGCAGAAAACCAGTTGCAGCCTCTGCTTAGCCTAACCTGTAACTTAGCAGTAGGAACTTGCTTCCCAGGGCATGGGAGGTTTGGGATATTTATTTTCAGCTTGTGTCTGCAAAGGATAATTGAAAAAAAAAAAGTTAAGAGGAAAACAGAACTCAGTCAAATGAGTCTTCAGTGTTAACAAAATGCAGAAGTACTATCTCCTGAAAATATTCAAGTAACTGAAAGAGGGTAGGTTTAAATTAGATATTGGAAAGAAATTCTTTACTATGAGGATGGTGAGGCACTGGAACAAGTTGCCCAGAAAACTGGAAGTGTTCAAGGCCAAGTTGGATGGAATTTAGAGCAACCTGGTCCACTGGAAGGCATCCCTAGCCATGACACGGGGTTTGGAACTAGATGATCTGGAAAGTCCTTCCAACCCAAACTATTCTGTGATTCTGTAACTATTTTGATTCCTACGTGATTCTGGCTTCTGGCCTTATGCAACCTGGTCATGTCATTGATCTCCCAGATGTGATGAGCTCTTGAGAATTTTAAATCTATTACATACGGAGATGAGCAGACCTAGTGATTATGGAGAATTTTTTGAACCGTGTGGCTGCATGCCTAAACCCTCAGGTCTTCTTGCAACCTTTTATCACTCTGGGGATGATGGCAAGCAATGTCGAGTAACAGGTTCAGCAGATGACCTGAGTGACTTGAATTTACTCAGGTGAGGGATTTTGTCCTTCAAAACGAGAGGGTGAAATTGAGAGCTGGTAGCTCCTTGTGCCACTGGGTGGGAGCAGAAGGTCCTGCTTGGCCATGTGCTTACTGTGCTTTGCTGAGCTGATTCAGCTTTCTGACCTAGTACACATCGTTTTACCGTTTTCTTAACCCTGGCTATTTTTCCTAGGTAATTTGATGAGTAAGACCACAGGTCCAAAGAGCAGCAGAGCTAATGTGGGAAAGACAAGGGGGAGCAGTGGATGTGCAGGTTGCTGAGGGACAAAGCCAGATCTCCTAGATTTGCTGTCCTTAGCTTCACCCCACCGGGCTGCTGGAGCAGCTGTTGTTTGGGAGGGGGATGGCACTGCTGCCCCTTTCCTGTGTTCTTGAGAAGCACCCCGGGATGATTTTCTGCAAAACTGAATGCTGGTTGTGCATTAGGCAAACTTTTCACCAGAACCTGAGTAGCAAAAATGAAAATGTTAGGTCCTCTTCTTGAGCTGGGAAACCTAAATTCTGCTTCAGGTCAGCTTCAGATATCTTCTGTGCCTGAGGTACTTTTGTGTGTGGAACCTGTACCTTGCCAAGTGCTTGTGACTCAACTCAGCAATTTAACTTCATTTCCAATCCCTTAATTTGTTCCTGTAACTTGTTAAATGTGTACCAAGGGAAAGTGTGGAGCAGAGTTCTTAGAGAAATCCAAATTAAGTGATGCCGTGAAGTAATCATGAGGCCTGTCAGGAAGCTAACCCCAATGTAAAACTCATGGTAAATTATGAAATGTATGCATAGTTTATCATAGCTGGAAATTCATGGGCAATGCAAATTTAAACACTTTGCAAGGAAATTTTTTTTGTTTGTCTTTTTCCCCGTTCTTGGTCCTCTTCATTTGTCTTATTATTAGACTAAAAGTAGAGTCAGTGATTCATTCAGTAATCTCTTTCTTGGACAGTTAGTCATCTGCCAATTTGTGTTAACTTTCCACTTTGTTCAGAAAGTGAGTAATGCTTAATGCACCAACCAGCACATTCCAAGCTTAAAAAGCTGTGAGTATCGTTCAGATTATCTCTAAACTTTCTCTAAAATTTTTTACCATTTTGTAAGATCAAAGTAAGGACTGGTGTTTGGTGTTGTACAGCTACAGTCCAGTTGTTTTGTCTAGCCCCAGTTACTAAAGCAAAACACAAGGCTGCAACTGCAGTGTACAAGTACAAGCAACCCACGTTATTTATTTAGCCAGTGTAATGCTTCTTGTTTTTCTTCCCAAACACTACTTCCAAGGGGTAAATACTGCCTCCACAGTTCTTTTTCCCTCCCCAGATTGCCATGGCTTGTTAATTTCTATTGTTTCCTACCTCAACAAATTGTGATGCTATCAAGGCTAATTTAGTGAAAATAGTTTACAAGGAAAGTAGTAATTGGTATTAGCCGCCTGCTACAAATATTTCTGGTGCTTTTCATGATGAGTTTTGGTAGAGAAAAAAATATTAAGCTGTTAAAGTGTTATCTATATAGAACTTAAAGCTTGAAGTCGTTCTGTAGCAGTGGGGTAGATATTTTGATCTCAAAGTGATGCCAGTTATTTCTGAAGGTGAAAATAGTACTTGATTGAATCACTTGAGAATTTAACTATTTTTCTTTTTTCTTATGGAAACTGGAGTAGCGTAAAGAGCAACAAGGTCAGTAATGTCATAGGAGAACTTTATAGGACCAAAGTCTTTACCGTCTGCTCTAAAATAACATGAAATAGCTGACTGCTACAGTCAGCAGCAAAGGAATTCAAAGTGCAGATGAGACTTGAGTGCTCTGGAGAGGGTGTGCATGTGCAGGAGGGTAGGGCAAAGTGGCAGTGGTAAACATGAATGCCAGAAGTGGTTTGCTTGGCCCCACGCTTTTCCTTTTTCCTTCCCCAAGTGCCTGTTGTCCTCCCCCACCACTTGCAATCTATTTGTTGCAGTGAAGTTGTCTTCTCTATGATTGCCCTTTAGTACAGTTGGTTTTAGGGATTTCCTGGTGCCACAGTTCTGTAAATAAGCAATGCAAAAGCTGGTAGAGGAAAGAATAACCTTTGGCTATAGAATCTGTAGTCTGCAGCATGACGGGGGCATAGCAGAGTTCTGTTTGTACTCAGCCGTTGTCAGAATAAAAACATCATTCGGTCTTGAAGAAAAGGTAGAAGAACATTCATTTTCCCGGACTGGATTCCTAGAATCCAATTCCATTCCATGTAGATACTGAAAATATCCCGGCAACCATGTTCCAGTGTGAAGAATTAAGGCTTCTGGAAGGTTTTCCCTCGTAGTTTTACTTCGCACCTCAGCAAGTTTCGATAGTTTGGTGAAGCTTTGGACAAACAGCCATACTGGGGATGCTTATTTGAACACCACCCTTTGGAATTTGCCACTTCTGGTTACCTGCACATTTTCCAGCATCAGCAGCATTAGTTAATGCACTCCTCCCTGCCTCCCCCACCGCAGGACATCTATGCCCACACTAGCATTGCTTGCGTATTTCTGATTTAAACCTTCACAGCATTGTGAAGAAGCTCATTGATAGTTTTGGGGTGAAGGTGGCGGTGGGCAGGCAGAGAAGAGCAAAGGCTGAGGTTGGTGGTACAGCTCTCAGTTGAATTTGGCGCATGCTGTGCATGTGTGACTCAAGCAATGGCTGATTCACTGCCTGAAGGTGGTTTGGGGTTTGTTTGGTGTTTTTTTGTTTGTTTCTTTAAAGTAGTAGTCTGCCCAGAGGTGAGAATTAGTGCCCTTTTGCTGGGCTGTGAGTAAACCAGAACTGTGAGAAATGTTTTTGCTCCCAGCCTTTTGCTCCAGATGTCCAGCAGTCAATGCTGGGCAGCAGACCCAGAGTGCTGAACTGATGTTGGAGGAGATGGGCATCTGTCTTTCATGGGACTGTGCAGGGTTTGAGGGATAGCTCGATTGCTGGATTTAGCACTTCACGTTGCAGGTCACCTGGATGGGGCAGAGAAGGCTGCAGGATTTACAGCTGTACTTAGGAACACCTGGCACAGCTGCTTTCTTTGGCTAGTCAAAGATGGTGGGGTGAAGGAGTGATGACCAGGTGCCTGAGACCTTGTATGTGTTGAAACCCAGATAAGGGCAGTGTTGACTATTGCAAAGCTGAAGTTGTATTCAGGGCATTTTTTATCTGAGGAAATATATATATATTTATGTGATTTTGTCCGCTGCCCACCTTCCATTTGTTACTTGACTGTAAAGTTTAGGCTGTTCCCAGGAAGATGGGCATCTGTTGCCATCATCCTCACAGAGAGGTACCCGAGGAGGCGCAGCCTGGCGAGGGATCTCCCGGGTATTTATGGAGGGGTGTCTCCTGCCCTGACTCGCTCTGCAGGTGTGCTGTGCAGTCGGTTAGAGAAACCACGAGTTGAAGGGTTCGCTGGGGTGAAACAGTTTACAAATAGCTTTTCAGTGGTTGTTTTTTTTTTTTTATTTTTAACTCCCTCCCCACCCATGGGTCCCTCACCCAGTGTACTGTTAAAGTTGAAATGGCTCAAAGAGCGATCGTTGTTGAAGAATAGGCAAAGGACCCCAAGAGTTTCCAGAGGACCTTTTGAAAACAAGTTTCTTTACCTGCGTCTTTTTTTCTGCTCCTTTCTTCTTTGGAGTTTGTAGGGGTAAAACTTCTTTCTCTGTGGCTGCTGGGTTTTTCAGGGGAGTGGGGGTGTCACATGATCCCCCCCCCCCCCCCCCCCATTTTTCTTTTTCTTTGTTTCCCTTAAGGACTGACCACTGATGAAAAGATGCCTATAGCAGTGTATTTGAAGCTGGTAGAGGCAGGGTGCCTTTCTGGCACCTGCAAGGAGAGCCCCCAGACAAGGTTGTGCTACCTTGTCACCAGTTTCCAGTGTCCCCAGTAGCATGGCCCCCATGCCCAGCCATCTTCTTCAGGCATCTTCTCTCAGGCATTTGTTGTGTGTCCTTTTTGCCCTAATTTTAGGTTATCAGGGAGAGTGATCTCAACCATATAGCTGCATCTGAGCATGAGAGGAAATTTCGACATTTCGCTATTTTATTTTCCTAGCCAATGTTCAATTGCTTATGGAAAATTCTGGTCAAAAGGGTAAAAATTTCTTTACTGAGTGTTTAATCTCAAAACCACAGCTCCCTGTACCCAGGACACAATAGTGGCAATGCCATGCTTACAGCCTTTTTCCAGCACCATGTAGGTGTGAGTAGGTGTGCGTGCGGGGGAGAAAGGGAAAGGGCACAAATGCGATGTAGGGGTTCTCTTTTGCTCCTTGGTTTGCTTTTCTGGTTTGTTTTTTAAATTAAAAAATGAGAAAGTAACTTTGTCTTGCTTACAGAGGAGGTTAATCGTTGCAGAGAGACCCGATGCTGGTACTCCACATACGTATTTTCACACGTGTTGCTGGCTGCGTGCGTACTTTGCGGCTGGCACGGCATAGCTGGAAAGTATGTGGGAGCGTGTCTGCTTCCTCTGAGGCTGCTACAGGTGGTCGGGAGGGTGGGGAGGGGAGGAGGAGATGCTGGAGGCAGGCGAGGTATGACACCCATTTCCTTTGGCGTGTGTTGTGCGCTCCAAGCTGCTGCCTTGCCGGCGGCCAAGCGGCTGCATGTCACGCCCGCGGTGCTTCGTCTTTGCGCTTACTGGAGGTTTATGACTAAGGTTGTGGTTTAATATGCCCTTTTTAGGTATGCGAAGGGTTTAAAATTATCTAGTGTTGCATTTCTTCTTTTTGCTTTTTTAAAAAATTTTTTTATTTTTTTCCTTCCATGGCATTTTCTGCCTTTAAAAGTTTCCATAATTTTTGGAGGGCAAGAAGCCTAAGTTCATTTTTAAAAGAGAAATGAAAGTTTTTCCCCGATTACTCATCAGCTAAAAGTATGCATTTTTGCCTTTCAAGGATCGCTTTTTGAGACTAAATAATTTCATAGCTTGTAAGTTTTAAATACCTAATACAGACTGTTGGAGAGCCTTAAAACAAAATGAAAAGAAAGCTTAAATACCTGGAGTTTGTGAGGAAACAGTCTTTCTGTAGATGAGATGCCTTTCTTCTGCAGCCATACCCTACGAAGCTTGGGGTTAACATTTGCAAATACATATTTGTTTCCTTGTGATTTTAAAGTCTTTACTTGAGGGCTTGTAATTTTCCTGAACTGTAATTGTCCTGAACTCTTAATGCCTTGAATATTTGTTGAATGCATTGCATGTGGCCTTGTATTCCCTTACATTTCAGATGAAATGCTGTAGCCCAGCAAGCTACACTGGATAAAATTGCATGTGCTAGCTTAGGCAGGAGGTGGAAATGCAAGGGAGCAGACCTACACCTTGCTTGATGTAACACTTCTTTCTTAGCAGGTTGTGCTGCTTTGGTGCCTGTGATTCCTTTTTTCTCTCTTTTTTTCCTTCATGTCCTGAACTGCCATGGAGCAGGATACAGTTTACATACTCCTTCCTCTATTTTTAATAAGGAAAAGTGTGTTTTTTCCTCTGAAGGTACCTAGAATATTTGGCACCAGCTTGGTTGACAGGAGCTCCGGATGCTCTGCTCCAGGGGAGCTTGAGCAAGTTGAACTGTCAGTTGTAGCTAATTAGATATCAGAGGTGCAGAGCAGTCTTTCTGATGTTTGAGCCACCTCCTATCTCCTTGTCAACTGAGATGGCTGCTGAAGGACCCAACAGTAGTTCTCCTCTACCTGCTTGACACTTTAGAAAATGTTGATATGCCACCATTGTGGAAGCTTTAAGGCTTGATACATGTTTTGAAAGGGAGTAAGTGCAGGGAAATCTCATGTTCCACAAAGATGTAGCAAGATCTGTGAATCATTAGTGAAGTCATGCAGAATTAAACTGATTTAGTTTGAGAAAAGATGTGAAAGTCTCATGGCAGTTTGGCTTTAGCTTATCGCCTGCTGGAAGAGCGCTGATTTGGTGTCTTTTGTGTATGATTTACTTTGGACTTCAGGTTGCCATTCTTTGTAACCCTGCAATCCACTTACCAAAATCCATGTATAGATCAGGTGTCCCAAATGTCCCTCCCTGAGCACTGCAGGAGCTCCAGGAGCAGCTCAGGTAGATGGTTCCAGTCCTCCACCAAAGGATTTGCTGCTGAGTGGTACCTGCTGATGGTCCTGGGGGCTCAGCACTGCAGGATGATGGACGGACCCTGCACCAATGGGCCACTCACACTTCTTGGGTAATATAGTCAGTAGGAATGGCCCCTGAATTGCTTGTAAGGGAAAGACTGTGATTTAAGAGCTGTGTGCAAAAATGAACAAGACAAGGGAGGTTGAGTTGAAATAATCATAAGTGTTATGTGCAGCTGCCAGGCTGGAACTGTTGGATTAGGAAATGAGGAAGAAAAAGGTGCAAAGCCAAGAAGCACCTGAGGAAAAAATATCAGGCATTATACAAAGAGAAAATTGAGAAGTCCAGTACCCTGTCACACTGGAAAGGGAAACACATGATTAAAACTCCTGTGTCAAAGTAGATAATGTAGGAACTAAAACCACATACCTGTTCTAATTATCTGTTTCCTGAGTATCCTCACTTCAAAATTAGCCCCGAAAAGAGCTGCTTGCTTACAGGAAACCATGTTTTTGACTAGAAGGTATAATAAAAAGACAGGGTGGGGCATAAATGTGCTTTATGGTATTAAAGTCAAAGTCAAAGGTATGCCGCCGAGCACTGTGAGTGAATCCATGGTACTTTCTTTTCTCAAAATTAGTTCAGAAGATATTGTGCTCTCAGGAATATCACACCAAGGCTTGAGCAGCTGAAAAAGGCACTTAGCAATTGCAGGGAGCTTTAAAACATTTGACTCCCTGAAATAACGCAAGCGTTATTTCAGCACATAGAACTTGCACACTGACCAGAGGCACAGCAGATACAGTTCTGATTTATTTTATTTTTTTAGCAGTCCTCCTGGTAGATGTAAATGAAGCAGATTGAGATATCACCGTGGTTGCAAGCTGTGGTAGAAAAATTAGCACCACACTTTCCAATGGAAGCAGAACAAAAATGTAAAGTCTGCCAATTAAATTGGAAACAGCTCTTAATTTTCCCTCTCCTCCTCCTCCACCAAGGGATGAATGGCTGGATGGAACTTTGTGTAATGACTCATAGTTTTATATGGATTAGTGTGAATATGTAGGTGAGGGAGATGCTGGTATCTGAGAAACTATAGTGTCTGGAAGAAGTGTCCTGGTACACGGAAAAAATTAACATTTGATCTGTTTCTCATGCTGATTTAATGGAAACATAAATGCAGAATATCTTCCTCTCTTTACTCGCTCTCCTCCCAGATGCGCTCACCAGATACAAAGGAGGTTTACGGTGAACAGCGAACATGCCTGTTATGATAACTGAATTAGTCACTTAAATAAGGGTATTTCCTTTGCCCAATCTGAAATATGCATGGATAAGGCACTAGGAGCCAGAATTGTGGCACTGCAGACATCAGCAATGAGCATGCTAAGTTCAGTGGTGCCCTTTGTGAGGTGCTTATTGTTCTGATAGGTTTCCAGCAAGGAAAGAAAAGCCCTTCCACTTTTTTCTGCTGTGCTTCTTTGGTCAGAGGACACTGATCCATGCCTTACACAGCAGCTGGAGGAAAGAGCATCACACACATTGCTCTTCTTCTGGCACTGTGGCACACCTTGTGCTGGACTGTGTCACCGCCATTCTTGCTGCTGTAAAGCGATAGATAGGGCAGCTGTATTCCCATTTTGCTAAGCCAAAATCTCATGGCTCTTGCAGTCATTTATAGCTGGCATCTTGAGCTGAAAGTATGGATTCCCATGAGGCTTCTCCAGAGGACTGCCAAGTTTTCATCTCAAGGCTCCTGGCTTACCCTCTTCTCTTTGCAACCGTTTACTATACATCCGCTTGCATCAGAACAGCTGTTAAAGGCAGGTCTGGGGAAATGATTGTCTCCCTGTGCTTGGCGCTGGTGAGGCCACACCTTGAATACTGCATTTAGGTTTTGGACCCTCACAACAAGAAGGATTTGTTTGAGGTGCCAGAGTGTCCCTACAGAAGGGCAACAAAGCTGATCTGAAATACATGTCTTAGGAGGACCAGCTGAGGTTGTTCAGCCTGGAGGCTCAGGAAGGACCTTATTGCTATCTACACCTATTTGAAAGGAGATTGTAGACAGGTGGGAGTCAGTCTTCTCCCAAGTAAAAAGCAAGTAGGATGGGAGGAAATGGCCTCAAATTGCATCAGAGAAGGTGTAGATTGGATATTAGGAAAAATTTCTTCATGGAAAGGGCTGTCAAGCATTGGACCAACAGGCCGCCCAGGGCAGTGGTGGGCTCTATGTATTGAGGAATTTAAAAGACATGTATATGTGGAATTTGGGGACATGATTATTTACTCTTGGACTTGTCAGTGCTGGGTTAATGTTTGGACTTGATGATCTTAAAGGTCTTTTCCAACCAAAGCAATTCTATGATTCTAGTAAAACCCCTGTCCATGAAATGTCCAGGTTAGAGAAAAATGAAAAAGACCACTTTCTTCAAAGACATTTCCAACTCAGTCGTTTAGCCATGTTTCTCATAAGTGGTAAAAGTAAGGGGTCAGCGTATTGCGGTACAGAAGATCAAGGAGGTCAAGGAGTCAGAGGGGGATGGATGCCTTGAGCTGGAGTTGCTGCAGGTACACACAGTAGAGTCTGCCAAAACAAACTCCCCAGTTTTGTTTACTCAGTCTGCAGCAATGTCATTTGGTCCTGAGCAAAAATGACCTTCCACATGGAGTCAGTGGAAGAAAGAAAGAGAAAACTGTTCTTACACCCTTATATGACAGTTGTTCCTAAAATTGAACCTTTTGTAATGAACTGTCCTTGCTGAGCAGTTTTCCAAAAGTCTGATGTGATTGGGTCCTCATTTTTAGATTGTTCACCATAGCTTACTTTAGCATTTAGTTGTAGAGGTCTTGCTTTGTACTAGTGTAGCATTTTTACTAGGTAAGAAGATTGGAAATCCTGACGTCTGTTCTGAGCTCCTGGCCTCTGCTTTCCTCTGGCACTGTATTGCTCCTCTTCTCTGGGAGGACCCTGGCTTGGAATCTCCTCAGTTCTCTGCAGGGGAAAACTTCAGTTTTCCTTTCAAACAAGATGCCACGCAAGACTTACCCTCAGGGTGCCACAATACCCTGGGAACATTTTCTGGAGAAGGGGAAATGCGTTTACATTAAAAACACATGAACACCACCACTGAAAAGAAGCAGCTGCTTCTCATATAAGTGTGGGGGGGAATCCCACAAGTGTCTTCAGAGAAGTAGACTTATTTGGTCATGTGCAGTATCTCAGACCTCCCACCATCACATGTCAAGGAGGTCTGACTTCCATTTTAAAACTAGTACCTGGCATGGGATAGAGTTATACTGAAATCTTATTGCCTAGAAACCCAAACATGGACACATCCAAAATTCACGTCGTTTGGTGTAATTTCTTAAAAAGAGTTTAAAACTCCCAGTGTTTATTTTGGATCCCCCAATGCAAGGCACAGGAGGGTATTTCATGATTAATGAGCTTTTCTGCATGTGTTTTTTTTGTGCCTCTTGGCATTTAGTAGTCTCAGTGACCTAGCTTTTTACTTCATTTCTGTCTTGTTGGCATTCTCATCAGTAGTCTCTCCTGAGATGCAAGAATCTTCCCTCAACCAACCCATCACTCCTTGGCTGTGAGGATGCACTCCACCACTCATACAGCTTTTCTGTCCCATTCCCACCATCACTCATTTTGTTCTGTGCTTTGGCACAAAACAGTTCCTGTAACACATAAAGCCATTATTGAAAACAGGATCTGCTTAAGATGGGGAGCAGCGTTATACTGGAATTTTTGGCCTAACCGAGAAGAGGCTAATTGGGGTACCAGGAGTCTTGCCACAGTACTTACTGCTCAGGGGGAGTCAGGTTTGCACCCCAGGCTGGCCCCAGTGCACAGCAGGCTTGTGGTCCCCGTCACTGCAGCTGCTGTGATGGCCGTGTAGACCTGTCCCACACCGAAACACTGGTCACAGGAAGAAGCACACACCTTTCTCTGTCCTCAAAAAAGGAGAAACCAGGTAAAACCACATGGTTCCTGATACTCACATGAGAAACAAGTTTTTCTGCTATGGATCTGTGTGAATTTTATCGAAAGGGAGGGGTTTGGTTTAGACATCCTTCATCTAAGACAGTGTGAGGAACTTCTGACACTGAAGATAAGCAATTTATCCTTTCAGATGGGAACTTTCTCAACTGGTGGCAGGCTCTATATGGCACATCAATCACTCTGCCTCCCCTGGGGTTTGTCTCTGCAGCTGCAGACCGTGTGCCTGTGTATGTTGCATTCACCAAGGAGGTGGGGGTAGTATCTACCCAGCTGTAAATCAGTGGATCACTGTAGGGAAAATGATTTCCCTTGAGCAGAGGAATGTCGTGCTGGAGCAGAGGCTGAGTTTGGCAGGCCCTCCAGTGGTTCAGGGAACCCATGCCGCTACTCTGTGGTGGCTCACCTGGGCTGGAGAAGGGACTCCTAGTTGTCAGATCACTCTGAATAAGTCCTGCATGCTTTATAGCCACTCTGAAACCATCCATGTAATTTCCTCTGCTACTTTGATGGAGGTATGGAGGAGATGGGCAGGAAATGTGGGGACAGAGGGCTGGAGCATGAGCCAGTGTCTTTATAGAGCAAGAGCAGGGAGATGGAGGACCACTGAAAAATAAGAGTGTACTGCAGGTCAGGCAATAGGTCTTCAGGGACTGGAGCATGAGAAGAGCATGCTTTTGCTTCTCTGTCAGTAGGATTTAGACCTCTTTTCCTGCCTCTCTCCTACTTGGAGAGTAGTTAAAAAAGAAGTCACCTAATCAACCTGTCAGAAGCCCTGCGTTGTTGCTTCTGCCCAGCTGAAGAGGCAACCATAAGTTTTCTTTTTTCCCTTGGCTGTTGATGCATGAGAGAGTTCGGTTTGTTTTGTTCATATACGGCTAGTCTGTCTACGTAGTAAATATTTTTTGTCTTTCTCCGAACCCTGGATACAACACACCTGTTTTTTACAGTCATAGATGTGTGTTGATTTAACTAATTGTCTTTAATTGAGGAAGTCAGCAAGGAGGTGGAGGATTTTAATTTCTCTGATGCCATTCAGGGAAAGCAGCTGGATTTCTATTCTGCATATGTCATTATTCCATCCCATGCTTGACTAGTTTGGGGAATGGCTGTGATGAGCACCTTATGTGGTGAGTTCTGTCACCTGCGTGAGTGGCTGGATGATCATTGCAGAGGCTGCAGAAGACAGTGTGCCTGAATGTCCAGGGCAGAGAAAGTGGCTCACCTTCATTTTTAATGGAGGAAGTCTTAGAGATTTGAATGAGCTTTTCCTCCCTCCTGGTGAGTAACCAAAGGAGTGAGGCTTTCTAGGATAGAGGCTGTTGGGAAAAGTTGCTAGCTGACAGCCTAGTGCTTTGGGGCAAAGGGATCCTCCTCAGAGCTTGGTTTCCAGCATGGTCAGGGTAACAGAAGAGACAGAACGGGGTAGTTTTTTCTGTGATTGACTAGTGTTAGTCTTTTTGCACCTTGCCCTGAAGCTCCTGTAGCTTTACTTCCTGAAGCTGATGGTGGACTGGATCATGAATGTGATCTGAAAAGGCATTTTTTTGTGTACAGTATAAACTTATATTGACAGTATTTCCTCTGAATGAAGCATTTGGGAGTCTTGTAAAAAAATGTAAACAAAAAGTACTACTCTGTGGGGAACACTTAGCTTCTGCAGAAATGAAAATGAGGAAAACTAAATGCAGTGTATTACATCCAGCAGACCACTATCCAGTATCCAGTGAAATAGATAAAGGAATGGGAGACACTGCATTTACCTGTGCTGATTTAGGGTCCCATCTCCTCCAAATGGAATAGAAGAGCTGTAGCAAACATTAGTAGCAGCCATTCCCTGTATGGGACAGCAAAGACCATCTTACAAGCTGTGATCCAAATAATGAAACAGTTTTCACTGTGGATTTTTGGTGATTATTTCCTTTGTCTGGGAAGGGTGTTGTGTGAAGATCAGAGCTCATAAATATGTAGTGAGGCCTTGGTGCTCCGGGCACTATTATATTGCTCTGAAAAATATATGGCAAATCTGCTCCAGTATGTTTCCTCTTGGATCCTGAATATGAGGAATATCACAGAGGGAGAACGATAGGTCAGATGTAGCCTTGTTAGTGAAAAGTGGAAGATAATGTTGATTTAAAGAAATCACCCCTTGGGTGTAAATGTTTTCAGTAGGTCAAGCAGATGGTAGAGACTCTGGAACACGTCACAGCATGGAAGTAAAGTGTGAATGTGACCATTAGCAATTGAGTCCAGCAAGGAAGGTATCCTGTTTTGTACTCACGGATTGTGCTTTTTATTCCTTATAAAACCCCAGATGTACCACTTTTAAAGTGTAGGACCTTTGTGTAGTAACATAGCATCTTTCTTGGGAAATGTATCCGTAAAAGCATTGTTTTAATGGCCACAAATCCTTGCTTGGGCTACAAGCATGTCTCGGATGGGACGTGTTTGTTCATGGAGTGTTATATAGCAATTGTCCTCTTTTGTGGGTAAATTTTGTAGTACTAAAATATTGAGCTGCAACACTGTGCTTCATTGTTAGACTCGCTGACCTTTGCCTCTAGTTGGAAAGGGGGCAGGAAATCTTTGTTTCCTAAAAGCTGCCTGAAGTCACAGAAGAAAGCAGTATCCCTTCTGCTAGCAACATATGAAATGACCTCTTGGTGCAAACAGAAATAACTACAGCCACATGAAAGCCATGCAGAGACTTGGCTGTGGGAAGGCAGTGATGATAGGAAGCAGATTAACGACAGGGAACTGGGTGGTAATGTTGGTTGTCAGATACGTAAGCTCATAGGTTGCAATAGTTCTGCTTATCAGGATCTGCAACCCGTCTCTTCCCAGAGCAAGGACAAGCGATGGAGCAGTTCTGTCCTCACTGCTTCAGCAGAAAGACCCCAGTTATGAGCAAAAGAAAAGTGATCTTACAGGGACGGGAGATCAAAATTGTTGCCTCTTCCCAACTCTTGGATTGTCTAAGAGAACAAAAAGCAATCCAGAATGGTGAAGACAAATCATCTCAGCCTCTCTTGCCAGTTGGAGGATTGCTAATAATGTTTATAGTCCTGGAACAAAAGACAACAAAACAAGTTACTTAAGAAAAGAATCTGTCACTCTGACTAAAATAGAGCTTTCAGCTAGTTTTTTGTCTAAGCCTGTGTTTCTCCAGCCAATCAATCCTGTTACTGAATAAAACTCTGGAAATAAACTTAACAAGATTAATGTCTGTATCTATTTGTAAAACCTATGTGTTACACAGTCTCCTTAAATGAGATTATGTCATGTTTATAATACTTACTTGTATTTTGTCCCCAGTCTGGTCTAAAATTGAATAGTTTCCATTAATTTTTCTTGCTTGTTTAATTTCGTGCTTAAACCAATAAGTTACAAATCTGCATGACTGCCCACTTATTGTTACACTCGGAATAATTGCACTGAGTCACTGTGCATGGACTCGGATTGCCAAAGGGTGTTAATACTTGATACTTAAGCAAGCGTGTTTATCTGAGAGCTGGCTCATCAGTCTGTGGAATGCAATGTTTACTACATGAAGTTGAGGCTAGAATTACTGCAGTTAGGAGATGCAGCCTAACATCAGATGTGTTCATTAATAATGCCTAGAATCAGTGTTGCTATTTTCAGGGGTGTTAGGGAAATTGTCTGTTAAGTGTGGAGAAAATAAATGCAGGGAAAATAAGTGTTAGGCTTTGAGAAAAAGGGGTTTATATGCATTTAATATGGTCTTCCTAAAAGGTTCTTTTTCTTGCCTGTGTTTTTTATTTATCCATGTAGGTATCTGGTTTTTGTCTATGCTCTGTCTTGAGTGTCTTGTATACCCAGAGGGGAATTTGGAATTATGCAAGCTAATAATCTGTTTCCTTCATAAATGAAAAGATTTGGGGTTTTTTGTGTCCAAGTTTATTTCCAAGCCTTAGTCCAAATGTTTAGTTCCAAAACTGATGCAGACTTTTTTTCCCCTAGTGAAATTTTCCTCTGTGGCAGAATAAAATCCAGGGAAACCGGTATTTGAAATGCCATTTCACCTTCATTTATTTTGCTAATGTGTTTTCAGATAATTCAAATCCTGAGAAATTTAGTGGCAGCATCACCTGCTGGAGTGTGTTTTACAAAAGAAAAACAAATAATGGAGGGGGTTTGGGGTTTATTTGCACCTTCTGCTGAGAGGCTGTTCTCCAGTACTGAAGGCAGCAAGTGATGTTCTGCCAGCTCTTGGCAGGCAGGTAAAAACAGGGAACCCTTCCCTGAGCAGATTCCCTGCACCAGCAGGTAAGCAGCTGCTCACTGCTCTGTGGAGTATGGGTTGGGTAAAGCCTGCAGAGCTCTTCCTTGAACAGGGTGGATGATTGCATGTAGAACTTTGTCGGAACCAACACTTCAGTTTTAGCAGAAAAGAACCATTTTTTTACCCTGCAGCGAGTCCATAGTTCTTGCTTTTGGGATTACCAGTGAAGTGTCAGCAGCAGGCTGGATGTCATTTCTTGTGGGAGAAGCATCTGTTCAGTTCCTCAGACTGAGATAAAGCAAACTTTGGATTGGAAATCAGATGAGTTTGTCAGTCAGAATAACTCTGTTGTGGAGCTTCCAGGTGAGGAGTCAGATGACATAACATTCTTTGTAAAAATAGAGGAAAGATTTATATGATGTATCACTCTTTCACATTAGTAGTATTTAATGCCATTTAGAACAGTAGCTCCTGACCAAGGTGGTTTTGTTAGCTGATTTCCTGTTACTACAATTACTTGGAATATCCAAAGGAGTTACTGTTATTCAAAGACCACTTCCGTCAGCTTAATACTTTGTGTTTCAGGTGGCATTTTTATATCCGTGTATGATAATTATAAATAATGATTCTTGTAATTTTTGGCATGTGTAATACAATAAGAATATACAGGGAAAAGGACTGGAGACATCACGGTTAAAACTATTCTTTAATTTATATTCCCCTCTTTGATCTCTTGTTGATCTTTTGCTAGCTGTACAAAGAATACTTTAGTAAACAATATTGATTTGATAGAGAATGGAGAGGAATATGTATTATGTGTACAAGAGAAGTTTACATTTTTTTCCCAACTGCATTATACTTTTTTTTTAGATTTTAAGTACTTTACATTATTCTTAACAGTAATAACACATGGCGCATACTGAGATATTATACACATATCATTTGTTCTTGGGAACCAGTATAACATACGTGGGTGTCAACTGCGTATCACTGTGGTTTTTAACCAATTTATGATAGTTTTGTTCTGATGCAAAGCTTAAGTATGCTGGAACCAGGATTACCGCCCACTTTAAATGTTGTTGTTAGCAGATAGCATTTATTTCAGTGACTTTAAAATCCTAACATTATGAAGTGGTTTTAAGAGGCTCTTGTCTTTTTAAAGCAACTTTTTATATTCCATCTGGGTAATTTCTATCAGTGTTGGTACTGGAGATCAGTCTGTAGTGTGTAATGCGGGTGTGGAGTTCCACCACATTAATTAATTCCACTGAGCTCTCAAACCTCCTAGAAAAGTAGAGTCATCCCCATTAACCGTCCAGGCAAGGTACAGCTGGCTGAACAGCAGTGTTCTCTCAAAGCCCTTGTTGATCATGGAATCCTCATTGATCCTCTGGGTGGAGTCCAGGAAGCCCATCACTTCGAGGAACACGGGTGTCAGACCATATGACCTTACATAATAACCGCGCATATGAGAAACCCAAAGGGTGGTAATCTATGGGGTATCCACTGTGATGCTGGCAACTTCTTGTGCTGGAGAGTTTTGCAACTGAGTATCTTGTGGTTTCTTCAGCTTTCATTTGTCCTGCTGCCTTTCTGAATGGCAGTTAGGCTGGGAGAATGGGAAATACGGCTTGTGTAGTCCACACAAATGTTTCTGGAGGAAGCTAATGGATTGTTCCTGTTGCCTCCAGTCAATTCTTTGGCTGAAATTAGCTTGAAGATTAGAGGAGAGGATACAGCCACAAACGTGCACACACAAGCTTACAGAACAATGAACATACCCAGAGAAATTGCCCAGAGTAAATTTTTTGTGTGTCACGTAAACAAACAGATCATAAACATTCAGCGCCTGCTCGTTAGGTTTGTTTGTTAGGTTACCCTGTGTTGCCTAAGAGCTTAAGTTAAAACGCTTACCCGTGGTGTGCTTGATCTTCAGAGATCTACTGACAGAAACAGGCTGAACCTCTTCACCCCTTCTTCCGTTTCTATATGTGTAAAATGGAGACTGCCTGCCTTCCCTGGGCTTAGAGAGGATTATTTACTCCTTACAGCCGGCTTTGGAGAGGAGAAGCACTAAGCAGGGTGGTGTGACGTATGACTGCTCTGATGGAGATGGGGACAGAAAGGCACCAGGGTACTCCTGGAGAGGGAGGAGCATCAGCTGGTGAGGACAAGGTCAGGAGAGTCCCTGCGTGGGCACATGGGGGTGAAGGGAAGGCCACTAGTGGCCACAGGGACACTGGAGCTGCTTGGGGCTGGCTGGCCCTGCTGGGACATACGCCGCCTGCTCCTTAAAGCAAGCAGAATGAGACATTCAAAGGCAAAATACCCGCAGTGTTTGGATACTTACGAGCACAAACCTGTTGGATTTAATCAGCTTATGCAAAACGAACTGTACCTGGGACCTACATGTGCTGGGCTTGCTGAGTGAGCTCAGGTTCTGGCATGGGTGTGTACAGGTCCCTGCACCTTCCCTGGGCTGAGGGTTGCCACCTTCAGGCCCCATCACCCTGCCCCAGGCCTCCTGCAGGAAGGATACCAGGAAAGGAAAGCCTCATCACTTGTCGTGATCCAGCACAAATTTGGTTTTTGCCTGGAAAACCGTGCTTGGGTTCTGCTTGACTAAGTTAAAACCTGGTTCATGACAGGTTAACTTTATATAGCAGAATTAGGAGAGCAAATGTTCACCTGGCTCTTCCCACTCAGCTGAGCTTGTTTCTTTCCTTGTGACCTCTGTGCCATTCCTGTTGTCTCTGTATTCACAGAATCAATTAGGTTGGAAAAGACCGCTGAGACTGAGTCCAACCAGTGATGAAACACCAGCAAGTCAACATAGCCATGGTACTGAGTGCCACATCCAAGTCTTTACTTAAATACCTTCAGGGATAGTGACTTCACCACATCCCTGGGCAACCCATTCCAATATCTAATTACCCTTTCTGTGAAGAATTTCTTCATAATGTCTAACCCAGACCTCCCATAGCACATCTTAAGACTGTCCTCTCATCCTGTCACTGATTGCCTGGGAGAAGAGACTCACCCCCACCCAGCTGCAATCTCCTTTCAGGCCATTGTAGAGTGTGATAAGGTCACCCCTCAGCCTCCTTTCCTCCAAGCCAAACAATTTGAGCTCTCTCAGCCATTCCTCATAGGACTTGCACTCCAGACTGTCCACCAGCTTTGTTGCCCTTCTCCGGACCTGCTTCTTGCTCCTCACTGTCTGTCTTGTCTTGAGGTGCCCAGAAATGGACACAGCATTCAAGGTGTATCCTCCCTAGTGCCAAGCACAGGGGAACTCTGTTGAGGGGATGCATCGCTATGCCACTTGCTCTCCCCATCAGTAGCTTCCCCCTTATCTCCTTAAGGGTTCTGGTGGCTTTTACCCCCCTGCCATGACTGTTTCTTCTTCTTGCCCATTCCCTTCAGCACCTTTGGGGATTTAACTCCTTGTAGTTGGGCTGGACAGCCCCAACAGATAAAGCAGTCTGAAACTGGGGTGCAATGAGCTCCCACACTATGCAGAACAAAGGGATGCCCAAGTGCATCCCTCCCTTCCGGAGGACTTCAGATCTGTATGTTAAAAATCATCTGGCTTCTCACATTAACTCAACTTTGTGTTGGGTTGGGGGTTTTTTTTGGGTTTTTTTTTTTTTTTTGATGCTCCTCATCCTTCCCAAGTAGTAATATTAGAAGAAAATTTTATAAATCCAGGGAGAGCACACTTCTCCTTGTACAAATTAATGGTCTGTAATAACTACTGTGTAGGAATTGATTTTCTGCAGTTAACAACTTCATGGTCTTGATATGATAAAGTAGTAGAATTCTGCATTTTGTGTGTAACCCCTGCAGTATTTCAGGGCTGTGATAGAAACAGCCTTTATCATGGAAGAATAACAATCGGATTCCAACATTTTTAGGTTTCAGCATCAAACACAAGAGCAACAAAACAAAAAGTCTGAAATTCATTATCCATTTTCATCTGAGTTTCGCAGGCCCCACACTGTAAGTGTGGTGGTACTTCAAAGACCCTGACAGTTCAGTTTAAAAAGAAAATTAAATAATGTCATCCTCTTGAAATATTAGCATAGGAGAAAAACAAAGGAAAAACCTCTCTTGGCATCTGCATCAGTGATGGGTGGATAATTCCTTTGTCATTTTGAAGTTCTACCTAAACTTTCGACAGAAAACCTGGCACTTCATTATCATTAGGCTTCTTGCTGTCTCTTTTTGAAGCAGTTGGCAGGCTCCAGATTTTCCCCATGTAACATGAAGAGGGGCCCTGGGAGAATGCACAGGGAGTTGCATAAGGGCAGAGAGGAGCTGTGAGGTGTGATTCTGTTGTAAATGGGCTCACTTAGGCCTGGGGGCTTGTTGCAGCAAGAAGCAGGGCGTGAAGGGTAGATGGTGTTTGTTCCTGATACAGAGAATGAGCACTGTGATTCTGGACAAGCAAACAATGTCCTTAGAGTGCTCACTGTGTTCTCCTCTGCATCAGCTGAAAGAAAGGGTAGAGCGTGTAGAGAACTGCTGGTTTGCCTGGCTACACACGAGTCTCGTACTCAATGAAGTAAAAGTTGGTTTCTAGAGCGTACATAAAATCCAGTCATATTCCTGAGTCTCTTTTCTGTGCCTTGGATGAACTAAATTTGTGGACATGGAGTTGGGTCTGAACTCTGGCTAAGCATTTGTATGCTTAAACCTGCTGGCAGCCTGAGAGGATGGCACTGATCTGCTGAGGAAGGGAAACTGCATTGTGCTGTCCTGCTTTGAGGTAAGGCATTGGAGAGCGTGACCTCAGGAGGTGCCAGAAGAGACACCCGTGTTGATACCTACTTTTGTCAAGACAAACCTAGAGGGTGCATTTGGCTTCACAGAGCAGCAAGAGTGGCCATGGAGCAGGTGCTGTGATTCTCCTGCTTGCACAGGTTGTGGTTCTCCTGGTTTTACCCAGGGCTTTTTCTTGAGATGGATAGGGCTTACCAAAGCCATAAGTACCCACTGGGCTGGCAGCAAGCTGATGCTGTTGATGCTTGAGCAGGGCTGTAGGGCTGTTACCTCCTCTTCTGATGGTGAGGGTCATGTGCCCCATCCCTCCCTGCTTATATTATCAGCACTGCAGTTCTGCAGCCAGCTCTTCTCAGTGTGGCATTACAAGTCTCCTCCATTTTTATGGCCATGTTTGAAATATCTTCTTGCTTATTATGCAAAGTATCTGCTTTTCATCACTACATCTTTTTGTGTGAATGCTGTGTTGAGTCGTCAGTATGTATTTAATATTTCTTGAATGTTACTTGTTAATTGCTTCCAATTTTCTATTGCTTCATCTTTTGGCCACTTCAGCGTAAATTATTGTTATAGCTGCCCTTTTGTGAAATGTGTGATGCCTGTTCCTATTTTTCTTGTCAGTTTCATTTAAATACTTGGCATTTTAAGTAAACCTTCTTGCCTTATGTATTTTGTTTAGAACAACAGATTCCCACTAAATCAAATACGGGATTTGATTTTTATTCAGTTAATAGGGAGACTGTGTTGCATTACTGACTGTAAAACAGACTGTTGTAGCCTGCAGCATTAAACTGAGAATGGTGTGGTTTTTGAAAATAGAAGTTTGTGTGTTGATTCTTTTTTGTATACATATATATATATCAGGTTCTCAAAAAAATTTATTACCACTCTTCATGCAGAGTTTCACCACAGCAAATGACATGCTATTCCCCTGGATCTTAGTCTTTGTATAGGGAAAAGGGTACAGAATCTTCTTCATATTGACTTCATGTTGCATGAAAAGGTGCTCCTTCGAAAGGCTAATGAGGGGAATTGTACCTCAGCAAGAAAAATTCATGAAGGTAATGTGTCTCTGACTCGGAAGTTTATGTGGCTGTTTCTTCAGTGGAAGGGGGAGCTGCTGGAGTCATTCTGAAACACTGCTGAGTGTCCTCATCCCAAAGACAACTCTTGGAGGGGAAAGAGGATGGTGCAAAGTTCAGAAGTTGACAGGGACTGAGAAGGGAGTGACTGGCAAAGAAAGCTGCACAGACTGTGATGAGTTTTATCTCAGCCCTCTTGCAAAAGCTTGAATTCCCCTTGGATCTGTTCGTGACAGAGTGACAGCTCTTCTGAGCATGTCTTTCCCCTCTGGATAGTGAAGGATGGGAAACTTTTTCCTAGGTGTGTGGGAGCTAGACCAGATGAAATGAAGGGTGACAGGAAGGGTCCCTGCTGCAATGTTAGTGTATTTTGTTTAATAAGACAACTGTGCTAGGACTGAGAGGTGCTGATGCTTCTTCACAGTCCCCACTTCTTTGCTGGCTGGCTGGCTGTGCAAATCCAAGTCCTGCTGTTTACTCCGTACAGAAAAGATTTGGCATAAAGGGGATGTGCACATAAAGACTTGTCTGAGGAGATGCACAATCTGCCAAAGATAGCACAGAACTGTTTCTTAATGGGATTGTAGTACAGTATGTCATAATGGACATTCAGAAGAGTATGAAAAGTATTTGCCTTGGTGTCTGAATGCCCTCTCCAGAGCTGGGAGTGGTCTCCTGCCTGTGCACAGCTGCTTTGGGCCAGAGCCTTGGGCTCCACTGTGGTGAGCAGCCCCTCTTTATCTTGCACCTCATCTCTTCCACTCTTGAGATGTTGTATTTAATAACAAGACCACTCACAGGCTGAAATTTGACATTGTCTCTTGTAAATTAGTGTTTTGAAAGGAAACCAGTGGACTTTGCTGGATGCCCATGAGTTGATCCAGGTGCTTGTTTCTAATGCAGACAGTAGCTCATTCATGGGCATAACCCTAAGAGGATGTAGTTGGTTGTACCTTTTTTTTTTAACTGAAAAAAGTGTTTTTGTAAGTTATTTTTAAATGGCATTAAGTTAAAAAAAATCAAGCAGGTGCCACGTTAAAACATGTAGTGCACTTACAGTTTCACTGCATATCTCTCTTTTCTTCCCGTATATTATTGTTCCTCACAAAAGCAAGTGAATTCAAGACACCAAGCAAATGACTGATCATAACCTTTATGATGCTGGATTCTTCCTCAGGTTTATGCTGCTTTGGGATACCTGTTGGTTGCATGCCAACTGCAAAAGTGTTTGTTTGTCTTAATAGTTGCAAAACAAAGAAGTGCAGGACCAAAAGAATGGGTTACTGTTGAGATGTTATAACTCAGAAATGAAAAATAAATATGCCAAAAATACCTTCCATTTCTTCATAAAATAAATGAAAACAGCATTAAACAAATATCCAGTTATTTTTAGAAATTTCTAGAAAGCTTAGAATGCAAGGACATGAGTGTGACAGCTACCAGCCCACAACAAGACCACATGGAAACGTTTAATTAAGAGACTGTTTTCTTTTCAGATTATAGGATGTGATTTAAAACCAACTTCGGCTTGTTTTTAAAATCAGTTATTTTCATCCAGCAACCTCTAAACACTGTCTGTTTCTGCTTTGTCTGCCCTGCATGCGCTGAGGCTGGGAGAAGGCGAGAGGGGCACGGAAGCTCTGGTATGTGCCCTGTGCTGCCGTGGCACTATGCACCAGATGGTCCCTCCCTGCAGCTCACTTGCTGCTTATTCCTTTCAGTTTCCCAAGCCATACTAATTTTTTTTCTTCTATAAATCATGAGTTTCCTTTCCTAGCAATTAATCATTTCACTTATTTTTTGGTTCTATATTTAATCCTTCCCATTCATCAACTCTCTCACGCATTAATATTCCAATATTGGAAGACATGCATGCATTTCTGTGCCAGTTCAGATCCCTGTCTGTATACCCCAATTTCCTCTCTTTGTTTGGGTGACCAGTAACAAGATTCTCCAGAGGAAGGACCAGTACTCCTGCCCCACCTCAAATGGCAAATACAACATCCTGACAGCCTGTGGTATCTTCACCCCTTAGTTATTGGGTCAAGACTGGAGAGACATGAGATGTTTGTGTTCTTTTCCAGTGTCTTGCTGACATGGGAGACTCATGTCCATTCTCTTTTTTTAATCCAGATGGACTCTTGGCCTGCCTGGTATAAAGGGAAACAAATTATTTTTGGGTAAATTGCATGTTGTATAGGGTATTTTTTTTCACACATAGTTAATTTTTATTGGAGTGAAATTTACTTTCTTCTTGAGTTACAAGAAACACAGTCTCCTGATTCGTCATCCCAGTTTATTTTCTAAAACAGGTATTTTAAGCAGACCAAATGGAACATGTTACCCAGAACCAGAGTACACCTTCCTTCCTCTCAGCAGCACTGGGGCAAAGGTTTTGCTGTCTTCCTTGTTTTTTGGGTCATCCATTGCTGGAGTGCCCCTGTTCAGAGCCTGGGTATGGGCTGGGCAAGCACTGGTCCTGTGCTGTCCTGCCACCACAGGAGGGCAACCCAAGCCATCCCTGGTGGCACCGCAAACTGCTGCTTAAATTGGAGAGGTGTTTGTCAGATGACTTAAAGGCCACCTCTGTCTGGATGTATTTCTCTTATGGGATGTTTTTGGTTGGTTTTTTTTTTTGGTTGGTTGGTTGGTTTTTGTTTGTTTTGGTTTTTTTGACAAAATAAGGTTAGAGATATCAGCTGAGTGGCCTTCTTGAATGTAGATAGGAAAAGAGGTAATGGCTTTGAACTGAAAGAGGATGGGTTTAGATTTAAATATTGGGAAGAAATTCTTCACTGTGAGTTTGGTGAAGCACTGGAACAGGTTGTCCAGAGAACCTGTAGATGACCCATCCTTGAGAGTGTTCAGTACCAGGTTGGATAGGGCTTTGAGCAACGTGGTCTAATGAAGTGTCCATGGCAGGGGACTTGGATCTAGGGGATCTTTAAGGTCTCTTCTAACCCAAACCATTCTATGATCTATAAGTAAGGTCTTTTGTTCCAAGATGCACCTGCAGAACGTGTGTAGACTGCTTTATTTACTTATATCTATGAATTCTACAGAAGACTTTATAAAGTCACATCGTGTCTCTTAAGCCATTCTCCCAACCAGCCCCTGGCATAAAAACACTTCATGAGAAGGATGAGGGGGTGTGCTGAGGTGTTGACACCTGCAGCATCAGTTGGAAAGACCTGAGGCTCTTGTGTCCAGTGCAGTAGGGCTTCCTATGGAACAAACCTGGCCAGTAGAGCCTACAAGAGGGTGTGACAAGGGGGTTTATAGCTCTGGGTTTGAATACGTGCATGCAATGCCTTATTTTTGGCAACATGTGCTGCCAGCATCTCTTACCATTCCATGCCTTACTCAGACGTGAATAACTTCCCACTTCTCAACTGCAGGTTGATAATGGTGCCCTTTGTGGACTTATGTGAACTCCTTTAGGGTACATAGTGTTGCTTTGCCTTTAGTGCATGCACATAACTGCTCAAATACAAAAATAAATTCATAGTACCTCACTGCAGCTGTCAGTTAAAGGAAGTTGTGCATTTTTCCCTTGAGTTTTGGGATAATTTTTCTCCAGCCTTTCCTTCTTTAAAAGTCCTAGTAGCATGGTACTTTGTAGACCTCTCTCCTTCTTTACAGACAAAAAATCACTTTCTGATTTTTTGTGTTCAGAATTATGCAAAGGAGTTGCCGAACATAAACATGCAGCTGTAAATGCCATAGAAATGTACTCTACAAAGATTCCACCGTTAACCACACCAAAGAAAACAAAATTGCAAGGTTATTCAAATCAATGTCACATGCAGGAAGTGACATTTAAATTCTTACTCATTTAAAATTAAGCCATCTTACCATTTTCCTCTTCTGAAGTGTTGAAGATTTTCCGTTAGTTAAAGAGTTGTCTTGCAGAGCTTCAAGAATAAGTTTTTCCATTTTTTTAAAGAGTCTTGAGCTGTAGGGCTTTTTAAAATTATAGCATGCATGTGAGTGTGAGAGCTGTGTACATTTAATTGGTTATTTGAGAAGCTGTGCTAGAAGACTGACCTCAGAAGCATTAGGAAATAGCAGTTCCACTGCTTATCTTTACAATTCATAAAAAGTATTGTTTAATTCTTGGAAGAAGAGGGTGTTTCAGTCTTGCTCAGTTTTAGTCTTTGTTCTGATTTGCTTTGCTTTTTTGGTGTTTTTCCTTGTCCACTTCAGTGCTGGAATATAGTATTGAAACAACTGTGTGTGGTTTATGGCTTTTACTCTGAAGTTTTAAATTTTTCATTGTGTTGAGCCTTCTCTAAACAGATTTTCTTGAATCCAAACAAAAAGCAAGAGCTGCGACATGGAGCCAATTTTGGCTGTGAAATCATCAGGGTCAAAATCCCTTGCATGCATCCAGTCCCAGGGGCAATGGGCTTGGGCTTGTCCAAGTGTTGCCCTTCCCCACTGAAGCCAAGCTCCTGCGTGGGTGGTATCTTGAGCTGTCGGTCCCCTCCACCACTGAAGTTGTCTAAACAAGTGTGTTCTCATTACTTTTTAAAGGAGTGTTGCTGGAGGAAGCATCTTCCTCTTTGTTGGAATTGCTGATCCTTCTGCTTGCTGGTTGCGCTGTGACTTGAATGCAGCTGTTGATGCTGCTCTGAAGCATGAAAGGACAATGCATTTGTTTTGTTTCTCAGGTATCTGCCAGAAGTATTTGATGCTGCTGAGGTATCGAGATGTTATCTCAACCACTTTCGTTCTTGAGCATTTCTCTGTTGCTAAGATTGAAAAAAAAATCAGATTTGAAATATGAACTGTCTTACAAATGAGGTATAACACTTAATGTACTCTTAGTGGTAAAATCATCACAAGTGCTAACTGGTGTAATTTTGATAGTTACTGTTGAATCTTGTTTATTAGACTATGTGTGTGTTCCTTTTATTTACCACTTATCCACAACATTGAGGAAAAACACGTCTTCATTTCCTGTATATTATTTTGTCAGCCAGAAGTGTTTCCTATTGGAAGATGTTAAAATAAGGAAAAAATAAATAAAAAGATAACTTTGTTAAGAAAAAGGGGGGGAAAAAAGCTAAAATCCTGTTTAAATAATTAAGATGCTTTGGGCTCTGTCAGGATTGACAGCTTCTTGCCATAATATACATATGCAAAAACTGTAAGAAGTTTAATATTTTATAGCAAGGATAACTCCAAACTCTAAATCTACTGGCTTGTTTCTATGGTAACAAATATTGAAATATGTCTAGCCAACACTGTAGGTTCCCCCTATTTAATTTTCTGTCTATGGGTTCTAGGAATTCATTAAGGCTGTAGAATCCTTTTAAAATTGGTACATTCTGTTGTAAAATTCCCTAAGATTAATGTTGAACACAACTCTAAATTTTAACATAAACATTTCTTTGAAAGAGATTTCTTAGCAAGTGAGGGATTAGAGTTTTATTCTAAGACTCTATGCACATTGATCTGGTATTTTTGTTCTTCATTGGCAAGTTGAATTTTTTTTTTTCCTGTGCATGACTACTGAAAAAAAAAAAAAAGGAGTTTCAGTCTGTAGATTGATGAAAATATTGAAGGCTGCTTAACTGGAACAATCTGGCTGGAAAACAACAATTGTATGAAGTCAGCACCTGCACGCTTTAGTTAAGTGGTCAGAACTTTGTGGCCAGAGCTCCTTTTAAGGGATCCTATCCTACTCTTTTTATTAAAATGATGATTTACAGGGAGCTCCAATGTTTATTTCAATTAGTTGCACTTAACTTTTTGTATATTACAGAGCATTTTCTAACTGTCGGATTTAAGCCATTTTGCGTTTGACGACTTCTGGTTGTTTTTCTTTTGAGGGCAGCCTGGCATTGTTGGGAAGTAATCTGAAGTGTTGGCTGTGAGATTCCATTTCCCCAGTGGTTACTGAAACCACAAGCACCTAGTCCCAGCTGTAAGAGGAAAATTTCGAAACTTTGAAGTGAACATCAGGTTGATGCAATATTTTGCATCTGGTTGACTAGCCAAAGTTAGATGCAGCTGAAAGCATAAAGGCTTCCTCCCTCAGCCTGCGGGGACTCTGGTTTCTGCTGGCATGTAGTAAAGATAATGAGGCAGCAGAAAGAAAATTTCAGAAACTGGGATTTGTACTTAACAGCTGTGTTTCAGGAGCCCGTGGTTATGGATTAAATGCATGTTTTCTCATAGGGCTAATAGCATCCAACCTTTTTTCCCCTCAAAGAGGCTTATAGCAGGGGACTTGGAAATCAGACCCAGCAAACTTAACTGATGCCTCGTGGGGCTAGGAGGTGCAGCTGGCAGTGACTGAAGTACTCAATAAAAGCAGAAGATGGTGTTGAGAAAAAGTGCAATTCATATCCATCTGGAGCAATAAGCAAGAAGGTGGGCTATTTACTGGGCAAAGGATTATCTCCATAGTCCTGTGTGAAAAAGAGTGATTTCAGTGTGAGCCTGAGGCAGTGATTTTCTCCTAGTGCTGGAGGAGCTGACAATTCTACTTACACCTCAGGCAGAGCCAGGCTGAAAGAAGGAGCCAGTGTATGTGCACAAGGGAACATGAAAAGAAAACAACAGGTATTGATGCTATTCAGCTGTGTTGTGAGAAAAATATCCTGTCACCTCACAAGCCCTAGGTAAATCTCCAAAACCTTTTTTTATTGCGATAAACAATATGCAGAAAAAGAATTTGGGTAACGTTCAGTGAAGAAGTTGCTTTGGGTTGGATATGAGAGACATTCCTGTAGGATCGTTCAGGGTGCCCTGTTGGCAGGCACAGTCCCACCAGCAGAGACTTCCACTGCTGGGACCAAAGCACCTTTGCAGTGGGCAGCTCCAGTGACCTGACCAGTTTCCTGCATGCCTCCCTACACACACCATGCTCACACAGTCCAATAAGGTTTCCTTACCAGCTCAGCACCAGCTTTCCCCAGACATCTTGATCTTTAAAGCAGTTTAATCACGGTGCAGTAACACAGCAATGGGAGCCACACAGAAACGAAGGAAACCCAGGGTTTTCCTACACTTCCAGTCTGTGTGTGAGATAGTCTAGGGTCTTCCTGCAGATTCACTGGCTCCTGCTGTGTCTCCAAGTGTACGATCACCTGGCTGGTCCCTGTGCTTTGTGTTGTGCAAGGGGTCCACAGCAGCAGTTTGTGGCCTCTTGTCTGGCACTCCTGCTACCACAACCTGCAGCTTTCAGACTGAGCTACCCGCACTGAATATATTCCTTAACAATCCTGGCTGTCATCTTGCTTCATCTTGGTGTGTATTTATCTGTCCATGGCCTGAGATACTCCTTTTCTCATTGCACACATCCCGTGGTGTTTTTTTGAACTAGCATGGGCTGTGGAAATAGGAGCTGCAGAGTCGCCAAGAAAAAATGTTATCAGTCTCCCTGTGTCATCAGTGAGTTGTATCACTGTCTGAAATGCTCTTGAGAGCGTGTGCTTTTGTGGTACCCAAAGTCCCTGGGGTTTCTCATACTGGGAAAGCATTGTGGCTGTTGTGGGTGTTTTGCCTTTAGGCACTCCTACACCATGCAGTGAAGAAGAGTGATGTCCACTCTCATCAGCATTTTGAACTCTTCAGGCTTTATCCTAAGTCTGTGGAAAGACTTTTGATGTCTGCAATGGGCTTCACCCAGGGGGCCAATTTAAGTGATAGATGCATATTCCTGTTACTCTGAAATTATGCTTTTCTGCAGGGCTGATGTTTTTTCTTCTTCCTCTTTTCTTTTTGTTTTAATGATGAAATTTCCCTTTTATTGAAATAGAAAACAACCTCCAATCTTGTAACAACAAGGTGAAACTTGTATTTTCAGGATGTGAAGTCTCCATATGTATTTGTAGAGTACCCATATGTTTTTGTAGTGCAATGAGGGTTGTGGCTGAGGTGAAAGTCTTTTTTATTTGCCTTTTTTGGTATCCAAACACAAATTCAGAAGAAAAATGAAGGATACCAACGCAAGACTTCCTAGAAACAAATGAAAAAATTTGCCCATTAATTTCTTGGGTTAAGTGTGGTGCATGGCAAAACCATGGATATGCTCCAGCTTTTTTGTATGTGTAACAAAATGATTCAGTTTTGAGGCTTTTTCACATCATAGTGATGGACTTGTCAAATTTATATTCAGGGAAAGAGAGTAGGATTATACATGTGCATATGAGGGCTGTGAATACTTCCATTCCATTAGGCTTGTAATCTTCCACAGGCAGAGCAAGCCAGCTCACTATAGCAAGGCCAGTTGGTAGCTGTCAGGAAGCTTCCATGACACCAGCTCTTCCACCTTACTTTAAAACATCTGGCATATATCAGGGTTCTACTCACCCTTTCTGACTCTTGGAGCTGCGAAATGAAAAAGCAGCTTGTATTCTTCTGTGATCAACTTTCATGTTTTTGTATGGTCTCTGTGCAATCGGGCACATCAAAATATGCATTGACTTGCTCCTGCAGTCTGAAAAACACTGTACTGATGAAGTGTGTAGTAAAACCCTGCAGAAAGTGAGCATGAGTTGAGGGGGGAAGCACACATGTGGTAAAATGCCAGTGGTTGTATGGACTGCTCAGCACAAGGCAGAGTTCAAGCCATGATTTCTACTATTAACCTTCACGGTGTTCAAGCAGAACAGGTAGTCAGTGTTCTTTTGCAGACCTAATGCTAGTATTTCCTCTAACGTAAGCATGCCTAGGAAGACACATACCAGATGATTAAAAAAATAATAGGCAGCATGAGTACATGCACAGAATACCTGCTTTGTTATAGGAACACGTGTTTCCTACAGGAGTTACAGCCCCTGGTGAGAGGAGAAACAAGGATTTGTAGAACTGCATGCCTTTTAAATGTCTCTCAGTGCTTAGTGCTTTCCTGAAAGTGTGGGTAGTTGGATTTTTTTCTGATAGGTTATTTGGAGGCCTGCAGTTTGGAACAGAAGGTGGATGGTAAAACTCCATAAGGCCTTTTATGTGATATTCACAACAATAATTTTACCAAGAGTGTCTCCCTTCCTGTTTCCCAGCTGATTAAAAATTCAGTTTCTTATTTTTGCGTGCTCTGGAGGCGAATTTTTGAGAGGTCAGGGGTGACTCTGTTGCAGCTTCTTTTCTGTCCTCAATTCCCTAGACTTACAGAGAAGTGTTTTTCACTGTAGTGGGTTCTGCTGTAGTGGTTAAAGACAGAAAATGTTTAGCTTAACCCCGAGGCAGCTCAGACTTTATGCTGGATTAATTAAAAAATAGTTCTCTGCCTTCTGTAGCAGCAGTGTTTGGGAGGGGAATGGAGGAAGGAGTGCTGTGCACTGGGGACAGGAGGGCTCATCATGCCAGCCAGGATCCCTGCTGTCTGCTGTTGTTGTTTTTGGGTTTTTTTTTGTTGTTGTTTTTGTTTTGTTTTGGGGGGGTTTTTTTGTTTGTTGTTTTTTGGGGGGTTTTTTGTTTTGTTTTGTTTTTTAAGTTGTTTTAACAAATCCCCTTTTCCATCCTGGGGAAAAAAATAGCCCTTTGGAAGAGGGGCTAGGTAACTAAGTTCTGTGCTTATCCTCCATGTTATGTACTTTGTGCAAGTTAAAAGGCCTGTTCTGCCTTTCATCTTGTGTGCTGTTTTCTGCAGATATTTCCTAACTTCTCCCATGACGTTTTTGCCTGGTTCTTCAGAAGATTGTATGGACTGAAAGAGACTATTGTTTCTCCAAGAGTGCAGGCATGTGTACATCGGCTAATCTGGTTGGTACAGGATTTCAGGAGTGGGTGTTGAACTGAGGGACAGGGTTGGGATGTGTCCGCCTACGAAATCTTGTGAACGGCGTGCTCTCCTATTCTGTAAATAATATCACATTTCACTTTCTAGGTTTACCATTCATGTTTCTCCAAAAGTTGAGCTCCCATACTATGAGATGTAAACAAGGAAATGGCATACGGGAACGTTGCAAAAGTTTTGGTTAGCAGAGATTGGAAAGCTGATCTGTTTTTCAGTCCTGCGCCTGGATAACTGTCAGCTACTTGATTGTGTGGAGACTCAGAACGTTTGTTTTTCACAAACATCATATGTTTTTAAATTGATACTTCAGTTTCGATATTGTCTTGTGTTGTCTTTCTAGTGTTTTCCTTCCCCAGGTTTGGCTTTTCAGTTTTGAAGTACAAGATATGCAAATGAGTACTTTTTAGCCTGGTGTTTAGGAGGAAGGAGACTTTGGCAGTCAGGGTGCATTTGCCAGCTCTTGAGAAACTGCAGTCTGAACCTTCATTTGCAGCAAACTCATTCTGCAAAGCACTTTGGATACAAGACATCAGGTGAAATTCATTGGGGTTTTTTTTTCCATTTGGATGATATCACTAAGGAGCAAGGAAACCCCCAGTTACTGTTTTTTGTTTTGAAACCTTGCCACGTACTTGTTTCCCGTTTCAGGAACATTACCTAAAAGATGATGGTGCTGGGATAACTCCAGCTTCCTTGTGGTGACCCAGATCTCTGCTGGCGATGAGATCTCTATCTCCGCTGGGCACAGAGCGAGAGCAGCAGTTGTGTTTTCAACTGCTGATCCGCGGGCATGTTCCCATACAGTGTTTCCAGGCTTGTCAGCAACCTTGCAGCGCCTTGGCTATTGCTGCTGACGTGCCTTTGTCTGGCAGCAAAAGGCAGGATTTTATTCCACAGTCTGGTTTCATGTAGGTCTTGTAAGAGGGTGTGAGGCAACTTTTGGGTGGTTTTAAATACTACTTTTAGAGTATGAGACAGCATAAAAATCCTGGTAGGTTTGTTTGGATATTTTGGCAGCAAAAACATTGTATAACTGACAATTTGCTGCATCTTGACTTTGGTACAGTTTCTTTGCTTGGTCAGGAATAGTTGCTGCTTGCAAAACTTTGGTCCTTGGTACTAGAGGGTGTTGACTGGGAAGACTGACACTTGCTAGTAGTTTAAGAATTTATGAGGATTTATCCTGCGGTTTGTTGATGGGATTTGGTTGGCTGAAATGCTTTTTGATGGATGCACAGGAATTCCCGGGTGTCAATAAAAGCACTTGGCGACACTCAAGTCAAAGAGGATAGAGAAGAGAGATTGAGAAGTGAGGAGGACACGGGGGGTTGTCTGGTTTCCTTTTATCTGCAGGCTGTCATATTTAGCAAAGGGCTTACAGTTTCACCCATAGTCTTGTGTGTTTTTAGCACTGCTAGACCAAACTGCTGTGTTGGCTACCCTTGAAGGGTTTTCCCAATGCTTTTATTGAATGCAGCATGGGTCAGCTTCTTTGCTTCACAAGCACCACACTGTTTGCCCAAGTGATGTTTCTAAAAGTGCACATGCTTTTCAGCAGTCCATGGTCACAGTATGGAGCACTGGAACCAGTCTGTGAAACTATCTCTTCCTTTCCAAGATTTCTTTTGTGTTAGTCTTGCTGCTATAGCCAGGAATGTTTGAGACATGTTTCTGCTGACAGCTTTCTGCTCTGCACTCCCGAGGATTGGATGTAGGGCAGTTTGGAGGGTTCCTCGCAGTGGAACTCCCGATTTACAGCCAGTGAATTCATTAGAGCCCTGAATTATTTACCTTAAAGAATTCAAGTCCTGAATTATTTACCTTTAAGGTCTGTCTTCCTGTGTTGTGCATTTCGTTGATTGTAGACCTGTGCTCTGTTATAAGCTGTGAATATCTAAGGCAGCATAATATCCAAGGCAGTTTCAGCTATTTACTGTTAATTTTTTTTGCATACACAAATGCATTGCAATATTACAGCTGATCTTTAATGTCCCTTCCAACCTAAAGCATTCTATGATTGTGTAAGTTCAGAGAGACACTCTGATAAAAAATGGAATTGTGCAGATCTTGTAAATGCATGGACGGTTTTTGAGTATGTCATCACACTCTTCTCTTTCTGCAAGTTGCCTGCCTGCTGCCAGCTGTAGCTGCAAGCCCTGGGCAAACTACCTATTCAGCATGTTGTTTTTTTCCCTGTTGTCCCATATTTGGCCCAAATTTTTATTTATGGCATGGTACTCAAATGCTACTGAAGAAGTTTGTCGTTTCCTCACGATCTTAGTCTGTTTACCAGTGTCAGGCTTCAGGATTTGACAAATGACTTTGGAAGCCGCACTTCTCTTTACAGGAAGAGACTTAAAACAAGAGGACAAAGGATCCTGAGGATGTTACAGCCTTGCTGCTGGGATGTCTCCATACTGTTTCACATACTGGAAATACAGTTCCCTTCTGCTGTGACTGTTCATTACTTTTAGTTGAGAGAATCCAGGTTTTCAGGTTGGTTAGGAATTCACTGTTAATGGCCACTTGAGGGATACTGAGTTTAAATGACTGGTGTAGTGCTTCATTGGAGCTGCGTGGCAGCTCTCCAAGGCACAGCTCGTCTGCCTGGATGCTGGGAGGGTGGCAGGGAGTGTCAGGGTGGCTGCCATCCTTGCTGCCAACAGCTGTTAGGGTTGTCATGCACTCTTACCCTGAAGCCCTGATGCACAGCTCAGGTACATCCCATGTGCCAAGAGTGAAGGCAGCTGCAGCAGGCAGTGCTCACCTGCCACATTTCTCTCACTTTTCAGGGATAAGTGCTTGAACTCATCAGCGTTCTCTCTTCAGCATACCTGGGGTACACCAAAGACTTTGCAGGAAGCAAACAAATGGCATTTCCCACTGGCATCATGGAGTCTTGGACGTGATTCTTTGGCAGCAGTGCAGCTGCACAGGCACCAAGCAGCCCTCCATGCCTAACCCCAATTCTCGCTCTCTCCCCATCCTACCCTCCAATTTTCTGTCTCCATTAAGTGAAATTTCTTGTTTTGACGTGTTTTTCCCTGCCATCCCCTAGCCCAGATCTTGGCTGCTGTGTTCTGAGCATAGATGACTCCAGGCTGCAGTAGGGAGGTCACCTGGATCAGGAGACACTCTTTGCTTGGGAGGTGGCCCTATGCTGGTTGGCAGCAGATGCCAGAGGCAAAGGTCACCTCTCTTCTGCTCTGCCCTGGACTACTAGACTGTGTTCATTGCTTCATGTGGCATTGGGCTAAACCCAGGTTTAAACTCTGTTCCAGAGATTGCCAGAATTTGGTCTTTCCAGCCACTTTTTTGTGGATGTCTCCATCAGACTGCCCTATGATCAAAATCTTGAAGCTAAACTATGTCAGTCATCCATGTCAACAATGGACAGAGTATGCCAAGTGCCTGAGCCCTGAAAAGCAGGAAGGGTATTGCAGCCATATCATCCACCCTGTGCTGTGTGTCTGGGTTTAATTGTGTATGCTCTTGTGAAGGTAGGCAAGGGATCATGTACACATGGTTGAGCTGCATCTCTTTAAGTGAAGGGGTTTGTTTTGTTTGCTTTCAGAGAAAGCAATGAAATACTGACACTAATGGCATTTCTAGTACTGAAAATCCAGTGTCCTTTACTTATCATGTGTCTTCTGGCCATTCAGAGAGGTTGGGGGTGGGGGGTTGAGGTTGTCTTCAGCTGAGTTTCTGCCATACAGGCTTTTTTCTTCCTTATTTAAATGTAGGAATGTCTTCTATGAAGTGTATTGGCAGGAGAATTTGACACTAAAGCTTAAAGCTACTAATATAGGAAGTGAGGAGTAAACACAGACACTAAAAGATCCTTCTCAGTATTTTAAGTGGAGTCACTACTTAAATAATGTCTTAGGTACAGAGTATGGGGAAACTTTATGATTAAGTAATCTACTGTTGATGCAATTTTGCAAGTATTATTTTTACATCACTGGTGGGGTTATTAGTAGCATGTATTTGCTGTTGATACTGGAAGAAATTTAATTAGGTTTCTCTCGCTCTGTATTTCTGCTTTTGGTGGCATTGACTGCTTGGCTTTTGTCCCAGTGCTGCCAGGCTGGATGGCCGGGGAAGAGGGCAGAGGATCTGGGTATAGAAGAGCTGTGTTCTTAAGTGTAGCTCTACAAGTAATGGGCTGTGGTATCTCATCTGCCTCTCCAAACTGATATCCATTGCTTTTATTTGATTAATAAAAGCAGTGAGTGATTTGGGGGAAAAAGACTTTTTCTTGTTTAATGTTTTTATGAGATGAGGCAGAAAACAAAAGACCTCAATATCTACTGCAAAACTGCTGTAATGCAAATAATAGATAATTGCTTGCAGTTAATCAATTTTCTCTTTTGTGTTGTTTTTCACACAGAGCAATGAGGCAAGAGAGAAGTTTTTAAAAACAGAAAAATGTGATTGCATAAACATCGTTGTTGGCAGGAGGACTCAGTGGATTCAGGTAATAATGTGACACTACGTTTTATTATGCTTTAAAAACTGGCTGGGTTTCAGGCTGCCAGTGGCCCTTTGTCAGGGGCTGAGGAGTAGAGGAAGGTGACAAGGTATGACAAGACCCAGTAGCTGACTGTTAATTCATTCAGACCAGATGAGCGGGTGTGGGTGTCCCCACAGTGCTGGGGAGTAATGCTGGGGCTGCAGTAGCTTCCTTCTTTGTCAGGCTGTTGTATCTGAGACTGTGGGGTTTTTTTGTTTTGTTGGGGTTTTTTAGTGGGTTTGTTTTTAACCCTAGGAGATTCTCTCCCTCCACCTCTTACAGCTGCGTTGCTGTAGGCGGGGAAGCTCCATGCCTGTTTCATGGAAGAAGGTCAAATGATTAGCAGTCCCTACAGATAGCAGAACCCTAAATCTATGAATATTTCCCTTGAATTCCCCCTTTAAAAGGATTTCTGGATCAGAGCAGATCATTATCTGCTGAAAAACGCAGACCTAGACCTTTACTGCTTTAGAGAACTACTGCTGGTTGTTTTCTGTATGTGAATGAAGACAATTTCTCATTGCATGGTTGTAGGAAACATAATGTGTGATGTTTAAGCATACTACTAATGTTTGCAACATATTATCTTAAAGTAATGGACTTGAACATATTTGGATCCTGTTTTGTAGGAAAAGTAAATTCCTAGCTAAAGTGCATCTCTTATGATTTTAATAATTTTAATTATTTCCCTCACTGAAGGGGAGTGCAGAATTAAGGCAGGGGGAGTTTACAGTGCTAATTGCACACCACATTTGTAATTGGGAGCAGATCCTATCCTCAATCTTCTTAGGCAATCCTAGTGAAGTCATCAGGCTTTTCACAAGCATATGGTTTTCCCCACGCCTGTTTGATTCTGGGATAAGGGCCTACGGTGTGCTTTTTTGTTCACTGATTTCTCATATGGAGGAAGTTTGAAAAATATGCATCATCTTTTCCAATGTAGATTCTTGGTTTCTAGCAGCAGCTGAAGAGGTTCTGCAGTATTTTATTGAGATGAGCAAAGCTCATTGCCTTAAATTGAGCTATTTCTAACTGGCAAGTGCATGTTCTTCGTTAGGTGTAAGGTGAAGAAAAAAACAGTTGTGGCTTTGCATTGCTCAAGCCATGACCAAGAAGGACGCTTAAAAAGGATATGAATGGGTGTGGATTTGATATTTCCTAAAGCCAGCTTCTTTTTAGTATTAAATTGCATACTCCAGGAAGCTGGTTGCTGTATCAACATTGGTACAATGACGTGTTATTAAAAAAATCAATATCCAGTCATAGAAACAAGTCCTGGTTAAGCAGTTGGGTGCTTACAGCTGTGATTTGTAAGTATTTGCAAATGTAATGGGCTTTTTTTTTTTTTTCCCTCGTAGCACTGGTAACTTGGATAAACACTGTATGTGTGACTCATTGCAGAGTATAAACTTACTTTAAAGGAGCAAGTGTTGGATTTGCTCAATATCCTATTGCTTGCATCCCTGAATACTTACTTGCAATAGGTCATGATTAATCTTAAATTGGCCAACCTGAGGGGAAAATTACTGCTGATGTCTCATAGGTACTTCAGAAACAAACAGAATGATGGAAGTGCTTTAAAAACATAAATAGTAGTTAGAATTCATAAAATCATAAAGCAAACATATGGTACAAGGCCTTCTGAAATGTAACACTTGAAAGCTTTTTTTATCATTTCAGAAAGAGCTTGTTTAGTTACCACAGGAAAAGTAAATATTTTCGTTCCTTTCTCTTCAGCATGCTCTCATTCCATTTCTCTTTTTCCTTTTTTGTTTCTTTTTTTCCCCCTAGAGCATTCTTATTTTGGTGGGATGTGGGACCAACACCTGATGTGCGTAAAAAGCCCTGCTTGAGAGCAGGAGATAAAACTTGTGTTGGTCCTCCTCTTGTCAGGTACATTCTTGAAGCCCGTTTGCAGTGTCGACACAGAGCTGATGTAATCCAAATTGAACACTCTCTGTGCGCATGTGTGCGTGAGCGAGATGTGGTGGACACTGCAGTGGCTCCTGGACCACTCAAGAACTCGCAACACTTATTTTTTAATGCAATATCCCAGACATTGGTGATGAGGGATGCAGTCCCTCTGTGTGCGTGTGTGTGTGTGTGTGTGTGTGTGTGTGTACACATGTGTAGGGGTGTGAGCTCAGTGTCCCCACTCTTCTAGTGCACCTTTCATAGGGTGGTGGTGGTCTCCACTGCTTCGAGCCATTAGTGGGACAGGGAGGTGAAGTTGCTGCTGGAAAGGGGCAAAGGAGGAAGACGGGGAGCAGAGGAGTGGGGAGCTGGGTGGGGATGAGGGGCCAGGGAGGAAGACACAGCTCCAGAGGGAAATACTCTGTGCTTTGCAGTTGCTTGTGTGGATAGAAACCAGATGGTGCGCTGGAACACCCGCTCGCTTGGGCGGCGATGGAGCCAAACATATGGTTAATGGTTAGGAGAAAGAGCTTTTCGAGCCAGGGCTTTGCTGACTGCCTTGCATTACAGATTGTTGCAGTGTGTCATTACATTGCCAAACTAAGTGCTTAATACCCGCTGCGGGCGCTGGGCAGGCATCTGCAGGAAGGATGCAGAGGCTCCCCGGTCAGGGCAGGAGGCTGACATCACGTACAGCCTCCTGCCACACCCCCCACGCCCCCTTTCCCCTCTGGAAACCCCGTAAATCTCCCCGTTTACAAGCCCAAATATACAGCAGGCAGTTTTCCTGCTCTGGGCATCTTTAATGCATTTATTTCCAACAGCGTATGGTTGGTTTTGTCTTTTTTTTGTGCCTTTTTTTTTGGTCCTTAAGCAGATGAGTTCGCTGAGGCTGCAGCACCACACTTACATGTCCGGCATCTGAAGTTCCTGCTCTGGGATCTTTGGGCGACACCAGACCCCATGTTATCTAAGGAACTGCTGAGCTCATTCATCTCCTTTTCACGGCCCGCTTCCTTTTATTTTTAGCCAAATCCGTCAGGCCTGACAGGCGGGTAATTTGAGCCAGAGAAAGGGCAAAGCTCCAGGTCCTTTCCACAAAGCAATTCTTCTCCTCCCTCCTGGGAAGGCTCCAAACTTGGCCTGCTCCAGGCAGATGGATTTGTTGAGTCATGTGAGATCATTTACACAAAAACACAGCAAGGCAGTGAAAAGGAAAAAAAAAAGTGGGGGAAAGAAAAAAGAGAAAAAGGTGGGGGGGAAGGGGTGGGAGAGCGTGCACTGCCGGGGCTGCTGTGAGCGTAGGAAATGTGCTGTGAGGCAGCTAGACAGAGGAATGCAGCAGATTCATTCTTGTATAAGGTAATGTCTCGTTTACAGTACAGGGTGGAGCCAGCACGGAGGAGAAATCTCTCGAAAACAGATTACTCATTTAGAACAAAAATTCCCCTTAAAATAAATAATAATAATAAATTAATAGTAATAATAAAAAACCCAAAACTACAACCCAACCGGCACACGAGCGGCGCACTCAGGCGCGCAACAAAGGCGGCGTTGTTGACAGCACCGGATTACAGTAGCGGTAAACTCTGGGCTGGGAGGTTGCTGGAAAATGAGTTTGCTCCATGATGCAACTGGAGGTTTGCTTTGTCTGGCCGCCAGTGCAAGCGGTGTGGTGGAGACTGGGAGCCCAGCAGCAGCAGGGTGCGCTTTGCTCCATCCAGGGATGGTTTCTGACAGTGGGGAGGGATGGAGTGAGTGGTTAAGAATCCTGAGCAGATAGGCTGGGGGTGCATCACTAACTGCAAAAACAAGGGGGGATGTGCATGGAGGGGGCGGGAGAGAACTTCTTCTTGCTTTGGTTTGGAGCTGCTTGTGACATCTTCATTCTTCAAGGAGTAAATTGCATTTATTCAGTTGAATGTGAATTTTGTTTTCGTTTGCAACCTAAGCTAACCCCAGCATGTTGGGTTTTGGTTTTTTAAGTGGGTGGTAAGAGAGAACATGAAACTTGGAGCTTTTCAGATCTTGTTACATCCTAGAGAATTAGGTTGGGTTAATTTATGCAGTGTTCTAACAAGATGTGTTCAAACCTTTAAATAGACTGTATTTAAGTATTGTTAATATAACTCCCAGTTACTCCAGTTTTCTTAGCAAGGCAGTATCTGAATGTTACTGTTTTGTCCCAGCGGTGATTAAAAATTAAGAACAGAAGTAGAAACTGGAACTGGAAATTGGTGGGAAACATACAACAAAACAAGTCCAGTGCAAAGTATTTCCTAAAATTCTCAGCAACAGTTAAGGAACTTGGGGGAGCATGTAAACAAGGGTTTGTATTTTAACATGACGCGTTGCCCTGCCGAGTAGTATCTTCTGCATTGCTGACTCCACAGCAATGTCCGTTGAGTTGCTTTCCTCTGGGGAGGGGAGGGTTTGTCTGGAGCTTGCCTCCCTCTAACGTGACCTTGTCTTTCCCTGTTTCTCCTCCTGCTGCTTTTTTACACTTTTGTCTGAAAGACGGCTGGCTTTCCCAGCTCACTTGCTGTGCTGGGCTGCGCTGCTGAGCACAGCACGTTCGGTGTGGGGAGAGCCTTCCCTGTGGACTTAGAGTTTTCTCACTTGGTGGAAGCCTTTTGTCTTGTCTGTCTCTTGATGAGGCCGCCTCATTACTTATGTACATGGAGCGCTTGGCAACACCCCAAGTCCCAGCTGGGGTCCTGCAGGGCACAAACCCCCGATGGGGTCCCTGACCATCAGCTGATGTCTGGTGTGAGGATCAACAGAGAGATAAAACTATAAAGGTGAAGAGTACAGCCAGACTTGGGACTTTAAAGGTGCATTAAGCTGTGGCTGTAGCACAGCAGCCCTTAATGGGGAATGGCTGTAGATTCCTCTGAGATCCTTGCAAAGGTCCTGGAGAAGGACGGCGTTCTTATTTATTCTGTTTGCATAGTTACTGTAACTTTCTTTCCCTTTTTCCCCAAAAATCTAACCATTCTACATTTTCTGTTGCTGTGAGCAACATTTCCTGTTGTTACCCAGAGCTGCAATTCCAGTTAAATTCTCACTTTGTAAAGCTAATCTCCCAGCAGTGGGTGTGGGATTTCCAAAAGAACAGGCATTTGTGAAGACCCAGTTTTTAAGATTTTTGTCCTAGTGGACAATTCTGCAAAACTCTTTTTTTAACTATTCACATTCATTACTGGTTGAAAGCTCTAGCTTTGTCTCTATTTATGGCACTTAGAAGACTTGTAGGTTTTTCATTCCCCTACAGAGTGCCCCAAGTCCTCAACGTCTCCTTTTTCCGCTTCAAAGATGCCACATGTGTTGCTCTTTGCATCTTTACGTCAGACAGCCAGCCCGACTAGGCAGGTTTCGGGAACTGTTTATGACCTGTCTATCGGGAAAATCAGCCTTACTCTTCCTTCCCCCTCTTTCACAGCCACTCAACTTCCTCTACTTCTTCTTAAAGTATGTGTTGATGCTATCAGCCCCCTAATTCTTTTATCTCACTTCTCCTATCGTTTCCATTCTTCTGTCTGTCTCGTGATGAGACTAGAAATTTCTCTGCTGCCTCTGGCCTCTCCCCTCCTGGCACGTACTGTGGTGCTGCCTCCTTTGGGATCTGAGGAGGGATGAGTATGGAGTTCATATGTGTTGAATCATGTCCTGTGCTTGGCATCAGTTTGCAAAGGTAGAGGACATTGTCTATGGCAATTTTTCTTTCAATTAATAGCTTTAAAATGAGCAGGAGGTCCCCACCAAGGCTTGGGAAGGGAGACACTGAGAACCTCCTGCTCAGGTTGCTCAACCTTCTTATGTTGTGCCAAAGAAAGATACGCTAGGAGAGAGGTAACCCTCTATGTTTGATGTCATGTTATCCTTTTGACAAGACAGGATAGTGATTATCTCACTCAGAAAACTTAGGCTAACTTACAGGATTCTGCAGAGATACCTAAGGTTAATGGGGCAAGTGTTCATTTATGAGACTTAGGAAATAACCTCAAAATAAATAGATGTCTAGCCTGCCTTCCCCCTAATAGAAAATTATATGTTACAGTGTAGTGGTGGCAGTTTCCTCTTAGTCATGTGTTCATCCAGAGGGCATTTCAGGGGAGAGACAGGATTTATTCTGGAGCTTTAAATCTATGTAAATTTTTCTCATCCAGCGATGAATTGGTGTAGCAGTGAAGTGCAGGACTGTTTGTAGTGTATTCGAAATCTAGCTGTTTTCTGGATGCAGCCAAATCCCATTAACAGTGATTTCCCTGCTTCATTTTTCCTCCTGTCGAGCCTTCTGGATAATGGCTTTTCTTAACAGCTTGTTTGTAGAATCTGCTACGAAAATCTCTCAGTGGCTTCACTCTTCTCAAAGCGAGGGAAACTCCAGGAGCAGCTTATTACGTGTTTATCATCCAGTTTCCATTTCTGCTAGAAAGTCTCCGTCGACCGACCGTAGACCAAACAAGCTTAAATCTCTTCACCTTCCATGTGGTCAAGCACAGTGGAGATCAAAGTTCTTTTGGAGATTAAACTTTGCAGGTTGGTTAAGTGATACATCAATCTAGATGGCACTTTGTGTATAAAATTCCCTTCTTGAATTCCCTTGGGGCATCCTTAGGAAACCTTAAAAGTTCTCTGAGAGTTGATAGCGAGGATGTCCAAGCATCCTCTGACTGTCCCTTTGCAGTAGCAGGTTTTCAAGTCTGTGTTAAAAAAGAGCGAGTTGTTTTAAGGCTCTGTTAATTTCATTAGCTTTTCACTGATAGCTCCTGTAGCATTGCTAACTGCTAATGTGATCCTTTAGCTTTTTGCCTTGATTTTGTTATAATTTAAATTGGTGTCAGCGAAAGCCACTTCTGATCAGATGCTGTAGAAATATCTTTTTTATAACCTCTTTGCAGCCTTTGTACAATTAATGGGAACATACTGTTGCTTCTTGATAAGTTCATTCATGTTTAATAGCTATTTGTGAGCCATATTTGGCTTTTAAGAGGATGTATCACAGCTCTTGAAGCATTTTGGTGGCTAAATAGCTGGGATTAGACACTCCAGTTGCTCTTGCCAATTGTTTTCCCGTGTTCATACTGAACTCTGTGTGTGTTACAAAAATATTTTTAGTTTAGCCTTGTCAGATTTGTTTAAGGGGAAGAAATATCCTCATTTTTCAGAGATGTTTATCTGGGAAATAGTGGAATTATATTAATGTTTTTTCTCACTTGATCAAATTCTAAGTGCTAAGATGAAAGGCCCACTATTACTTGCAAAAGTAAGACCTGCATTTGAAGGAGTGGAGCAATTTATCTTCTGTATCTGCTTCACTAATTGCAACCCTAAAGAGTCCTGCTAGTCAACAATTTCCTTACTCCAACCAGTGAAAAATCAGATTTAAAACGCACTTAACTGATGCTCCATTCCACATTTTAATACCTCTTGATTACTGTGGTCACAGCATAAATACATTTGATTGCTTACTGGATCATGCAAGTGTTGGATGCCTTCTTCCCTCATCAGAATACTCCTTTTATCAAAGATAGCTGCTGTTATAGAGCCCTAAGCTCTTGATTAAGTAAAAGGGAATACCATATGTGGGAATATAAACCAGCACCCACAAAGTTGGTTCTTACTAGAAAGTAATGAGATTTCTATTAGAAAATTCAGCTTGTTGTTTTCTATTTGAATACGTTTTCAAAATTAATAATAAAATACTGAAAAAATAAACTTGTTGTGCATTCTGGGAGAATGGCATAAGTAATTAACATGGGATATCTGTCTGTTTAGTTTTAAGTTGATTGCTAATGGGTTTGAAGCCCCTGTGGTGGGCTTGGATTAGTCTGGACCAGCTCAGACTCGTTGCTGCCCTTCTCCATGCTGTTCACTATGGTTAATGGTGTTGGGAAGGATGGCAGAACCCAGATAGTTATGAGTAAAGAATTCTTCTCCTCGATAAACCACTTGGACACAAGCTCTTTTTGCAGCTGGTGGTGTTGCAGGCAGCAGGACAGCGTGGAGAAGACGTCGTGGGTAGCACTGGCTGCAGAGGGGTATGGGTGGCACAGCCAGACCTGCTCAGCTGTCGTTTTGAGAGCGAGAGGTTAAAAGGACAAGGGTAAACCACGGTCTGAAACAGACTCTTGCATGTGGCAGGTCTGTTCTTGGGTGACACTCATCTGGCTGCGCAGCTCAAGTGCAGCAGGAGTTTCACCCCTGCCCACAGGCTGACAATCAGATACTCAATGGGAAGTTACTTTTCTGCTGGGTTTTGCCCTGTGTGAGTGTTGTCATTGAATGTAACAGAAAATTAAGGGGTGGAGGTTTGTGGGGTATCGTAACCTGTTCACCATTTAAAATAAATCTGTGATTAATTCTCCATGCCCTAAAGTCTGGAGAATTTTCAGTATTTAATGCTAATTTTTAACCCTGAAGCATTAGTGAGTTAAGTAGAGCTCCAAGTGCTGCAGTTGGCCTTCAACAGGAAACACTGGATAGCATTGCTGGAGGAGTGGTGACAGCAGGGAGTTCCCGTATGCATGCAGTGGCACTTCTAGAAGAACTGAAGGTTGGTGTTTCCAAACACAAGTGAAAAATGCACATGAGTTGGTGACACATATTCTGGTTTTCAGTACAGTAGGTGGCAGGAGAGAGACTAAGTGACAGCTTGGCTGAGGTGGCTGTCCACATGCCGCAGTAACAAATGAAGGTCTACGCCCACTACTGTGGAATAAATGTGACATTGTATTGCCAAGTGCTTTTGTGAGGTCTGTCCTCTGGTATGATCAACACAATGCCATAACAAGATGGGAACATTAGATACACGTATTGCAATGTCCCCGTCAAATGCCAGTGTGTCAAATGCCACAACGTGTACTTG
>VZSR01003807.1:36166651-36322185 GCA_013398615.1 Brachypodius melanocephalos
AATATCGCCCAAAAGTCACATTCTGTTCTCTAAGTGGCCAAATGACATGCCAGTTAACAAAAGTAACTTCTGATTGGTCCATTGTGGCTTAAACCGCAAAAAATGTCTTCTGGTACGTGTAAGGGACTAGAGGTTTTATGGCAGCCTAGACGAGTCCCAGTTATGACTGCTCATTGTCTTTATCTTCCTACATTGTCCTTGGCCAGGACTCGCCCTGTCCCTCATGTGCGAGTGTTGGTGCTTATGAAGTTGACCGTGATCTGCTTGATGGGGTGAAGCCAGTCAACAACGAACTAAGCTAAAGACGTGGTTGGACTTTGTACAACTCAGCAGATGCATCTCACCTCATGGTTGTGACACCAGTGTTGAGGTAAAGAAGTGAATTATAGGAAAAGAGACTGACAAATTCGGGCAATAGAGTGCACCTTTGATCAACCCTATACGACAGGATGGAAGACAGTGAAGTAGACACCAGCAACTTCTCTAAGCCAATGGCTGATATACTTCAGGGCTTCTGATATGCAGTTGCATAAAATAGCCTTAAAAGCCTGAAAAACTTTTTAATTACGTAAGAGTGTCTCCTAATGGAGAGGCAAACTGAAGAAGTGAAATTAGTGGCATTTTCTTTGTCTCTTTGACATATGTCTCCTATTTTAGGTGAAAAGGATATTCCTCATCCCACTTCAGTTAAGGTGAACAGATTGTTTCCTTTCTTATTTATGGGATATTTGGTCTCTCGGTACCCCCAAGGACAAAATCTGCTCTGGTGCATGTGTAACTTGAGCAGCGTCAATGAGATTGTAAAACAGAGAAGGTGATTTGGCTCTAGGTTTGTGACTGGAGAAAGGAAGAGCTTTTGTACATTGATTTATAGGGAAATTAGTGTATGACTAAAATATGCCCACCTGTTTGCTGTGCTTTTTTTCCCCAAGGATTGTTCCCTGAGGGACTTTTGGTCCTGGAGGAAACAACTGCATTGTGCAGGCCTGCCTTAGAGCCAAAAAGAGCAGATAGTATTTGATTCATACTTGTCAGAAGAATCTTTAGTATACATACAAGCTTCCAATGATGACTGTAGTCCTCCCTTTATCTGTATTTGGACATAAACTTTGAATTCTGGCATATCAAAACATGCATGTATAATGGCCTAAATTTTGCATTTTCATAAGACATCAAGCCCTATTGCTTGGCTCCATGACTTATATTCTGTTTCTGTGACCACTGGTTTTTTTAAGATTGTTGTCAGTGTTTTTTCAATAAATTAATGCTGTTTCTTTCTTTTAAGATGGCTGAAATTTGAACTGGTGTTGAAGTTGTAAAATTGTTAGTGTAATATAGTAGCAAGGCCATCTTTTGTCTTTGCTGGAGAGTGTGGCTGCCCCACAGATAGAACTCGAGCACTTCATGCTGATGAGAAATGAACGCAGGAACACAATGATTTATTAAAGGTCATGGAGGAAACCTGAAAGGTTGAGACCTAGGTCTCTTCTACCCCAGCCCAGGAAGCTCAGTCCTGTGATTTCTGATATGGTGAAGTTTACTTCCTCTTCCTCTGAGAATGTGAGACTCTTCCCATTGGAAAAATATTTGTTCTTGTCACGGCAGGTACAGACACGCATTACAAATTTGGAACCAAGTTTGACTCCTTGCCACAAAAACAAGCACATTTGGAGAGTAGCTAGCTATAGCTGTGTTGTGCAGAATGAAAAGAGGAAATGGTCTGAGGGGCACAAACAATGGTTAGTAACTGCTCTGTTGTTGCTTTACATACTCAACTCTCTGAGTTGTATCTGGACCAGAGGAGGGACTGCAGCAGCATACACTGGGTTTAAGCAGGTTTTGGACTGCTCCATCCCTTGCACCCAAGCTGTTTTTTTTTTCTCATAGAAAAGCCGTTTTTAAAGAATATGATCTTGCTGGCCAAATTTTCCTTGAATGGGCTGGTATCTTGCAGGTAATGGTATACTGACATAAAGAGTGTGGCTGCAAATAGTTAATTGGTTCTCTAACCAGGTTTATCTGTGGAGGGCTCTGCTTGGTGAAGAGGATCAGAAAGGAGTTCCTATTATTTTAAAGCAAAAGCTGTCTGAGGCTAATTATGAAAAACATGCCAAGTTGAAATACTCTAAATATTCTAAATGAATTTCCATAAACAGATGCTGCACTGGAAGAAGTCTGACTGCACCTTAATGTTGATACCTGGATTGGTGATTAGGAAAAGATTGTTAAACAACTGGAGTTTAAATACCAATACAGCTTCATTGTAATAATTTCCCCAAAGGCACATCGGTAATTCTGCTAAATAGAGAGTTTAATAGACTTTAATAATGTGTACTTGGGAGACCCTATACACAAAGGAATAATGCATAAAACATTCATTATTGTAAACTGCTACCTTTGCATGTAGAGAGGAACCTGTTGGAAGAAAATGGTTATGTTGAGTGCGGCAACAAATCGGGGGTGTTAACAGACAGAAGTCATTGTCACCCCCTTACCTAATTCACCTGCTGTGATTGAAGCTGCATCATTTTATTCAACAGTGAATGAATTATTGAAGGTAGACAGTAGTTTATTTTCTGAGAAGCCCTTTGAAAGCTGCTGGGCCATGGTGGTTCACAGGGCTTTGTTTTCTTTGTAACACTGATTTAGTGTCAAGAGAAGAGGTACCTGGTAGGAAGCATTGCATAGCCCTGTTTTAAAAATTGACATAAAAACGTTAACATTGAAAGAACACAAAGAAGCCTTAGCAAGAGTTTAGTGTTTTATTTTGATTTGTTTTCACTGTGCTGCTGCTGATCGCCCTGATGGAGAAGAGGCAAGAAGGAAGAAGCAGATGCTTTTGGTAGTACAGTTAGGCATTTATCTCTTTTAATGAGGTAACATCATTAGTGCTGACAAAGTGCTGCAAATCCATACGTGTAATGGACTGCTGCTGTCTTTCAGTAGTGCACAGGCTGTTGTACTTCTGAGCATTTGAATCTGCTGAATCATAGGTCAGGCTTTACCTCCTGTCTGATGCAGGGTTGCATTTTTTGGTGGTTTGTTTTTATTTTGTTTGTGTTTGGTTTGGTTGGTTGGTTGGTTTTAACCATTTTATTTTCTCTTCCCTCCCTCCCTCCCTCCCATGCCACTTTTGCATTTAATGTCTGGGAACTGAAGCACTCCAGGTATGTGTTGGGGCAGGCAGAAGTCTACTCATTTTCCAAGCATAGGAGCTGATTGAAATGCCACATGTGTCTATTGCAGTGCAAGGACCTTCTCTTTAACTGGAAAGAGGGAGATTGGTTATATCTCTTTGAGCCTGATTTCTTTTGCCTGAGAGGTTTTGGGTTGGGTTTTTTTGTTTTTTGGTTTTTGTTTTGTTTTTTTGTTTTGTTTTGGTTTGGTTTTGGTTTTTTTTGGGGGGGGAGGGGGTTGTTGTTTTTTTTTTTTTTCCTTTGCTCTCCGCCTGTTTCCTTTAGAGCAGTGGCATAATGTCAGCCACACTAATCATGTCAGCCAGTGACACTGACATTCAGTAACAAAGAGCTGCAGAAAAAGGGAGAGAGGTAGCTGTGGCACTGGACAAGGAGCAGCAGCAGTTGAAGGGAAATCTACAGGTTAGAGCATTCCTCTGTACAAAATTTGTCACTTTAAAGTCGTGTGCACAGGTGTATTCAAGGTGTCCAAGGGAGGAAATGAGATGTGTGTCAATGCGTATGTTTCCTTTATGTCTCACTTTTCAGATGGTAAGCATTACAGCACACAGCTATAATAGTATGAAAATAACAAAACTTCAGCCAAATCAATCTAAATTTTAAAAAGCTGAGACGTTTTAATAATGTCTCTGTTAAAAATTGCTTAATAACCCCAGAACTCCCATCAAAACCTCCGCTACAAACAGGCAGCATAATCTAGACATTTGAGGTGTGTTGTGTGTTTATCAGAGAGCTACAGAGTGACACTTGGGCATCCGTGCTGATTCCAGGAAGGGAGCCTGTCGGTAAAAAAGATTCATCTGAATAGATCACGCACACAAGAAAAAAAGTAGTTCCTCTTTCTTTTTTTTATCTGCATGCCCCTCCCACCTTGGGCTTCCCAGCACCTGCTTGTGCTGAAAGAACATAAACATAATTGTAAGATTCCTCAGCATTAACTGTTTCCTGACAGTCCCAGCTAAACACTGCAAGGTCATCCCATTTTTCCTGTTCATTGTTTTTTCTTGCTCTCTGTGATGCATTCAATGAGCCTCTGCAGCATCCTCAGATGGACCTCCTTTTTTTTTTTTTTTGCTCTGCCACAAACAGAAAGTCAGTTGTGTTTCAACTCACCAGAGTTGACAAGAATCTGCAGTTGGGGGTCTCTCATTGCCCAGCCCTGTTATGTTACCCTCATACCGAGTGGGAGGACATGACTGAGAGTCAAAAAAGTCATAGCTGGCAGGTCCATATACTAGCCTGTACTGAAGTATTATCAAGTAGCCACATCACTAAGTGGAGGTTTGGGTAAACACTACGTAAAGCTCCATTAATACTTGTAACTTTTATTAAATGTATGTATTTAACACTGGAGAGATCCAAGGGTACACTTCAGTGATGCCCAGTCAGCATGCCCCACTGCTGAGCTGAAAGCATCATTCTGTGAGGCAACAATCTCACTATGCCTTATTGCTTCCTCATGCTCTTGGCTGTCTTGAACTAGCAGAAAGTAATGGCCAACAGGTCAAAGAAAAGGTATTGTCTTGGGAAAGCTTTAGGGCTTTTAGATCTTTTTTGGTTTTACACACACACAGACACCCCATTGCTTCTATAAATCATAATTTCTACAGCACATACCAAAGATTTTCTGTGCTATCTTTTTCCAACAGTGAAACCAGAGTTCAATTACCTCTCTTCCAAGGTTGGGATTACAAAAACTTTACACTGTCTCACCCTCCTCTCTTGCTGCAGGCACTCCACTCCAATAAATAAATACTTGGCCGAGTTTTACTGCCCTTTACCCCTTTAACTAAAACCAAATGCCTTCTACTTTGTTGAAGGCAAGTCATGCCTACTTCTGTTGTTCCAGCCAGCAGTTTCTCAACCAGCTTGGCCTCTCAGGGACTGATTAATTTTTAGTGACTCTAAAACTCTTACCAAACCTTTATGTGATTGATGTATGAAAAGAAAGTAACATTGTCCAGGGCTCCTGGAAGAGAAAATAACTGGTCGTACCCTTTCCCAAGACTACAAATGACCCAACTTTGCTCTCCTTTCTGTAATAAAACTGAGGTGAAAGTGTTGTGATGGAGGGTAAAGGGCTAGGATGGAAGGGTTTGACAAATAAACAGCTGATCGTATGACAGACTTCTGTATTAAGGTTATCTACTCCTTTTCTATTTTCTTTCTTGTGGCCAGTTTATTAAAAATATTTTAGCACTTGGCACCACTTCTCAAGAGGAGAAAATGCAGGTCTACTCGTCAGTACTGTTTCAGGGCAGACTTAGAGGTGATGCAGCAGCAGGCTTGGCTGCTTGTCAGGCTTGGTGCTTATTTCTCATAGGAAATACAGGGCAAAGCCCTGATAGAGAAGGGCTGCTCGTCAGCAATTGCAGCACTGGTGGGCCAAAGTGTGTGTGCCTGGCTTTCCTGGGTGGTCGACTGGCTCGTATGCAGCACATGGAAATAGATCTTTTGGAATGTGAAACCATGCCTTCTGCATGTCTCCCACAAGTATTTTATAGTTTTGACTGGCATGTGCAAAGGAAATGGAGAATAATAGAAGAAAAAACTTATATAACCCTTTGGCTGTGCTTCCTTTCCATACCAAGGTTTTGCATTTAAAGTAAAAAGACCAGTCTTGTGTTGTTGCAAAAGTCTTTTTTGAAAGTTTAGTGAAGAGTTCTTTTGGTAAATGAGTAAAGAGTTGGGGTTTTTTTCTTTTTTTTCCTCCTGAAACTTATCTCCAGTTTAGATAGTGGATATGCTCAGCAAAATGGAATCTGATTCCTGGTTCTGCAGAAACAGGTTATGAAGGGAGCTTGAGTGTTTGGGGTTTTTTTTTGTGTGTGTGTTTTTTCCTTTTTAGTAAAGATGTTATAAACCAGTACGTATCCAGGCTTTTATAAGTCTCATACCATGAGGAACAAGATGCACTATAGTGGTGTGCTCTCAGTGTCACTGCAATCTACTTACTGGCTCTGTGGTCATGGCTCTCAACATTTGCTGTGAAGTAGAAGTAGCATGTCTTTTAGACAGGTCCTTGCCACCAGGACTCCTTTCTCCTTCAGGTTCAGCTGAAGAGCATGAAGAAGACAGCCTGCAGGTATAGAAGTTGTCTTTTTAGAGTCCATGGAAGATCTAGCTTTAGCTCATCTGTGAATCAGCCGTTTAAGGCTGAGGATCCTCTGTACTGCCAGAGAAGTTGCCTCACAGTAACAAACAAAAGGATCTTTGCCTTGGAAGTGAGAGTTTAAAAATACACAGTCATGCAGAAGGGGCACTGCAGCAGTACATAGGTTAAAGCAGTAGTGCAAGAATATGGGGGTGAATGAGCATGTGTGAGTCAAATAGAAATGCTTGCCTTTCCCCCAGTTCTGCCTTCAGAAGTAGCTTTGTTCTCCAAGGACATGGTCCTGGTTCTGTGAGGAATGCCTGAGGGCTCAAGTCGCTTAGCTTCTGAGCTTTGTGAATCTAGGTATAAGTGTTCTGTTGTTTGCGAGGTGCCTTGCAGTTCTCTGGTGGGAATGTGTAAAAAATACACATGTAAGAAGTACCCCTGCCTTTGCAGTGGCTTTCAGATTAAAGATCTGCTTTGTTAACTCAATGGCTCCTTAGCCTGCTTTGTCAGCACTGAGCATGTACTGAGATGCTTCCCAGTGGCTTACAGCTCTTTGGTTTCATCTAGCAAGAGCAATCTATAATCCAGGGGTGTACAGGTAAGTGAGCTCTTGAGAGGTTTGTGCAAAAGGAACGATGCATTCAGCATGATACTTGGAGAAGGTGAATATTCTGACAGTTTCCCATTGTGTTGTGCTATTCTGTTTTGAAAATTGTGCCTTCCAGTTAGCCTTTCAGTAGAATAAGGCACTTCTCTTGGGCGCCTCCAAGAGCCCAAGAAGTGTGCACTTATTTGCTTTATGAATAATGTGAAGTCTTGGAATGCAATCTAGCTGTTGCTCATGAACTAGCTGAACCTATTAAACCTGGACAGCAAGCAGCATTGAGTTGTCCACCCTTGATTGCAGGCAGCTAACAGAGCTGTGGGAGCAAGCTGTGATTGCAGAGTGGAATTGGCATTAGACTCCCAGCAACTCTCCCTGTTTTGAACTTGCCCTACACTCCATTTAGACTTCAGGCTTTGAGACATGATTCCAGAGCAGTGAGAAGTGGGGAAGGCAGGGTGTGGAAAGCATTGTCTTTGCAGCTATGTTAGCTTTGGTCACAAGTTAAAAATGAACCACAATTCAAATGGCACTGGTAATTTGACATTCAAACCTGCAGAAGCAGAGGGATTTGTCATCTGGCCATGGTTGGCTTTGATTATTGATTGGTACGCATACAGATAGTTCTGTTACACAACACTAAACAAAAAAATAGTGTCCAAACAATGTGACTTGGCATTTCCTCGGTGTGTTTTGGCTCTGAGGGAATCCGCTGGTCTTACAAAGCCCATATAGAGGTGGTTTGGAACCCATGAAGCACATCCTGTCTTGCAAAAGAGCGTGGTAGCACTTTCTTGCATCTTCACACCACTCTAGCAGCACAGAAGAAAACAAAAATCAATAGATTTTGAGATTTTGTTGGGTTTTTTTTTTTCTAGTAGCATGAAATAAAATGGAAATAGTTGGGATTTGCCCAGGAAACTTGAAGTGTTTAACCTTTTAAACATCTCCTCAACTGGAGATGGATACAGCCCTGGGTATGTACTGTTTACCTCTAGAGCACTCTTGGCACTGTGCCGGAGCATTGTTTCAGATGAGCTTGTGCTGCTGTCTGAATCTCCAGGATCTCATCCTTCAGCACTCACATGCCTCCCATCCAGTTGTACTTTGTGCCCAGCCTTATTTACCTTGTGGGCTTTGCCAAGATCACAGCTTGGTGGTGTGGCTTCGGGCCCAGTCAGACCATCTGTCAAGAAGAAGGGGAGGAGAAGGTAGTGGTTTTGACATGTTGCTTGAAGAAGCACATGTCTAAATGTGCTTTGAAATCTTTGTTCTACTTGCGTGTTCAATACTTTCAAGGTGCTGTGTATTGTGGAATATTTTTCCATTGTGCTGCCTTACTTTCCCTGTTGTGGAGAGATCGTTTCATTTCTAGTCTGGATTTGTACATTTTGTTTGTGCTCCTGGCAGATCCTATCAACACCCACTTTTCATTGATATTTAAACTTTAAAAGATAAAATAAAAATTTTTGGTGTCATGGAACACTGTCTTGCTTGTAAAATAGTTCTATATACCAGAGATGCTATTTAAAAATATTGTAGGAGTCTAGTAATACATTAGCATTTTATGCATTTCACTCTGAGCAGTCCCAAAGTGCTTAAACTGTAGTGCACACACGCAGCCCTGCGGAGATGCAGTTTCCGGGACAGGGGCTGTAAACCAGTCCCTGCATTTGCTGATGGAGGGATGGATGCAAGCAGCTTCAAGCAAAGCAGCCAGAATAAACGGCCTTCTGGATGAAAATGCCATGTCTAGGTGTACAACTCCCAGGAGTTCAGCTCAGGATGCTGTCAGAGTTGCCTACCCTGGGATCATGACGCTGTGTGTGGACCGGGACCCCCTTAGCCTGAGTTGCCCTGGGTTTTATCACATCCTCAGGTACAGCCCATGACCAGCCCTTGAGGCTGGATATTTGAACAAGTGTACTCGGGGGTTTTGTTAAGAACTTGTTGTCTTTAGCACTCTTCACTGGACTAACAGCAGGTAGCTCTTCTGTTTGTCAGCAGCTACAGATGGAGGCAGGCTCTGTAGCTCTGGGCTGGGCTGGGCCCGGTTGGCTGGCGGAGGCCATGCACGGGGAGCAGTGTGCAGGCAGGCAGCTGCCACATGTTCTTTGGTGTGGTGCCTGAGGATTCCTTACACGATGCCAAAGTGGTTGTGTCCCTGTGTGTGCAAAACACGCTTCTCTGCATCATCCTAGGTGTCCTTCAGCCCATTTTTATTTTTGTCCCTCAGAAATCATTGTGTGAGTTGATCTCAAATTAGCTATTCTGGACATAGCTCAGCAGAGGGGAGATGTGAAGCTATAGTGTGAGGACAGAAGAAAACATTTTCAGAAAATTTTGAAACAGCAGTTACATCATTCTGGGAAATTCAACCTTGCAGAAGTTAATAAAAACTAAAATTCAAGCTCTTATAAAGTTAAGCAGAACTAATACCACAGTGTGTTTTCTGGTTATCATTTCAAAACCTCTGTGACATTTTCTCTGAATGTTCCCATACAGGCGTGGTTATTCAGGTGTGAGAATCTCAGGAGCAGCTGGGTGGTGGTGGGAGAACAGCAACCTCACTGGTGTATAAGAGAGCTCCATCTTCCAAAAAGAATTACATTGTGGCCAGCTGTGATGTCACAGTTCAGGGTTCAGTGAATTGTCAGCAGCCACAGTCTGATGTTTCTAACCAAGCAGCGTAGCAGCCTGTGCTCCTTTTCCACTCTTTAAAGAAAATGAACCAATTAATTCTTTCAGTTTTAAAATACATCATGTCTAAAACAGAAAACAAAAAAAAGGGAAAAAACCCACATTATTTTATTTCCATTTGACATGACTCTGTAAGACAGAAAGAATTTTTCCATATATTGAGTTGGGAAGTAATTAGTCTTGGGTGTGTGAGATGGGTTATAATCTTAATGTCATTTTACCATTACTAAAATAGGTTAATTTTGTCTTTTGCTAATCCATGTAAATCCCTTTGATTTAACAGTGTCGTATGGATGAAAATAAATGCTGCAGCCTGTATTTTGGGATCTCCTTGCTTACAGTTTGAAAGCTTACAGAGCACATTGTTTGATGAAGCAGCCATCCCTCTTGTACACTAGAACACCACTACCGAGTGCTGGCACAAGCCAGAGCATCACCTGCAGCTGTTGCTTTTTTCAGATGTAGCAGGTGAAGCACAAACCCTGTCATTTCTCTAGATTCAGCAGAATATGTGTATGTGCAATTTGTCAGTATGTTTATAGCAAAAAGGCTAAGAGCAGAAAATATTTCTAGGGATAGTAAAACCTGCTTTAAAAGAAATGAGAGGCTTTAAAAGCTTATACAAATCTTGAAAAACACAAAAGGACTGGACTGAACATTGCCATTTCACTCAAATTTAGGACTTCCACCTACTTAAAGAGGAACACATTTAGGTCAGCGTTTTGTGGTTGGCAAAGTCATCTCCCTAATCTCCTTCGGAGCAATTCTGACTGTGATTTAGGTGTAGGGGGAGGGCAATGCTTCCAGGCTGAGACTTGTAGCTAAATTGTCATACCAAGTTAATCTGTTGATTACTACTGAAGCAGTGTAGATGGATAGGCGCTGAATTCTGAAACCTGCTAGTCACTGTACACTTGTGTGCAGTTATTCATTTGGAAGCATTCAACCTAGGTATCCAAAACCTTCTGGGTTTTAAACCATTTACCCAAACCACGGCAGCAAATTCTAGTTGCCTCAGTTGATCTTGCATTGTTTGTGTGTTTCAGCAAGATTCAGAGAGGTTGTGTCAGTTGATCTATATGCAGTTTCTTGCATTTGTCAAGTAAGTGGAGCAGAAATACGGTTTCCTCCTTTCTCCATGCCTTCTTTCATTTAATGGAATGGGAAATGTTGAAGTTACTGGAAACCTCGATGTGACATTTCTAAGTGTAGTGATGCTGTCTTTTAGATTTGGGTCCTGTAAACAAGTTGCAAACTGTTGTTTTATGAAGCTGATAAGGAATAAGTGATCACACTAATATATATTTCAAAACAGATGATAAAAAGTGCTTTCTTGGCACATTATATTAGTGGTAAAGGTGTTGGTAAATCTCTCCATTACTATAAAGGATCCTGATTTTGAGTCTGCTGACAGAGGACTTGGGATAATGGGAGATGGGATTGCAATTTAGGATATCTTTAACCAGCATCTTGAGAGCAGAGGCTCCAAGACAACTGTAGCTAGTGCAGCTGTGATTGCGGTATGAACGTGGGTGTCTCGTAAGTGAGCTGAGTCTCCTGGGAATTAACGCTGGTGCTCTGTCTTCCATGAAAGCCCCATGTGCTCACCCACGTTGATATGTACGGCTGTCGCCTACCTGCTAATGAACAACGAAACAAAAATGTTCTGCAAGGAAGTCTTCCCTTGACGTTCTTCCCCCAAGTGTTTCTTCTTCTCTCTGCACAACAGGTGCTGAAATGGAAGACAAGAGAGTTACAGAAGTGGAGGAGTTTAACTAAGGTGAAGGTGGCCCTGTGCTCCCTGGGGTTCCCACGTATCTCAAAGTTCTTGCTTTTGGGAACAGGGATTGGAGCTCATTCCTGTTTGAGCTGATGCTTCAATTCTTGCCTTTCCATGCTTGCACTTAATAAAATCCAAAGCTGAGAACAAACTCAATCTTGATGGGTTTGACGGTAGCTCATCTTATCTACAGATAGTATTAAAATGTGCTCCATCAAAGAGGAGTAGTTATCAGGATGTAGAAAGAAAATTGCAGCACAGTCATGCACAAAATTATTGTCTAGCCATTAGGAGGCCAAGCAAAGAAAATCAGGTATCACAAAGTCGAAATTCACAATCAAAGCAAATTAGGCACTATTGTTATTACTTGGGGCAACAGAAGCTAGCTGTCCTCTTAGGAATCTGAAATAGTCAATTCAGTCTTCCTTCAAATTTCTCTTTGCTTCCTCTGAGAAAAGCTAGCTACAGATTTTTCAGACACCTGCCTTTGGCTTGTGAAAAGCTACACCAGAAGTTCTTTCCTGGACACGTGGTGTAGGGAGTTGGTGCAGACAGGTACCAGCCATGTCCTGCATCCTCCTGCTGATCACTTTTTCTCAGCGGGAGGTAACCCCATGATGTGGTGGCCCAGACTGTCTAGGGGTATCGCTTATTGTTGTTTTAAAATCTGGATCTGAACAAGTGGATTCCAGCCTCTTTCTGTTTCAGAAACACAGCTCATTTTTTTATGCTCTCTGTACTTTCCAAAAAAAAAAAAAAAAAAAAGAAAAAAAAAGTGTTTTCTAGGGAGAAATTAAGTACCAGATAGCCATAAATGGCAAAAATTGCATACCTTTCCTCAAAGTTATACACTAAAACAGTACTTCAACCACCAAACTTTAATTAAATTCACCTTACAGATGCTAATTGTAGTATATACAGCTTTTATGTATGTATAAGCTGAGGTACAAAATAGTTGCTTGGGGTTATGCAAGAAAGTTTTTAACACAGCCTAGGTCCCTTGTTGTTTGTTTTCCATAGCTGTTTGTTTATTACAGTGTGTTAACATGAAGAGGTGAAATGCAGATGGTTTGTCTTTTTTAAAGCAAGCTATATAGTGGTTACACTTGCTCAGACTGTATTTATACTCCTTGAGAGCTTGTTATCTGCAAATATCATTAAGACATCTCTGGGTTTTATGTTCTTCTGAACATATCTTCTTTGTCTTCCCTGTTTCTATCTTCCATTGTGACTAAAAGACTCATGCCACTCATTCCCCAGTATCTTGGAAATAGCATTTTTTGGTCTCATTTTTTTAACCAGAAAACTCTCTTTTATGCTGAACTGTGTTTTTTTCGTTCTTCCCTCTCCCCACCCTATCTCCCACACCATCTGGCTGGTGCCAAAGATGACACTCTCAGTGCAGATGACCTCCATGCACTGACCTAATCCATTGTCCATCCTGTAGATTTTCAGAGCATCCTGATTTGGCTTCTTCATCTCTCCTTTGGTCGATAGTTACCCACTGCAGTTTTGCTGTGGAAAAGGGATTTAGCAAGTCCCAGATATGGCCCCCTGGGTTAAATTTCCTTCCTCTCTGTGGTGTGTGTCTCCCTGAAAAACTGGGCTTTTTGCAAGGATGAGCAACTGTTCTTTTCAACACTGCTGGCCCATTTTGGTTCTCCCTCAAACCTGACTTTGGAATGTTAATATTTCAGGTCTGTTGCTTCACCATTCAAGTGCAAAGTCTGCTCTTTCCTTACAGTCTACCCATTGTCAGGTCCAAAATTACTGTGTCACATGGGGCCGAAGTGTAGCTAACATCTCTCACGTGAGGTAGTAAAAATTGTTGGCAAAAGGGATCTTTCTTTTAATTCTCCATCTGCTGAACCAAATAGCACTGTAAGTGTAAAAGAATATGAGCTAGTTCAGTAGCAAAAAAAAATTTATGAATTTTTTCTCCCGACTCTGGTAGGGTTAAGTTTCTGTGTTTCTCCATATTTAGGGAGCAGTTCCTAATGTGAACCTGCATAAGATTCAGGTGGTGATGACTACTAACACATTAGTGTGCTGGGGATGAGGGAGGGAGGTGATGCAAAATTTCATAAAGAAGGAGTTTTGAACAGTTCACATCAGCTCTGGAGACAGAGCACAGCCATTTCTGAGTTGTAAGATGTGGTTTCTTTTTTAAGCCAGATATTGAAATGGCTGCTGTTACTGTAAACTGTGAGTACCCGGAATCTTTTCATCTTCCAGCATCCTTATCAAGTAGAATGTAGGTGACAGGAAAACTGCTGCTGCGCTCCTTTAGCAGCTGGCAGTGCATGGCTACCACTTGAACCCAGAGGCCAAATCAAAGCTTCAACTGACCTTGCTGAGGGCAAGGTTGTAGAGTCTAATAGTCCAAACTGGTTTGGTCAAACGTCGTGGTTGTGACAAAAAGCAGTGATACAACACTCTGTATTTGGGGTTCAGCTACAGGCAAAGAATCTGTCCGTGGAAAAGAGGCAAAATAGAGTAAGATGGCAAAGTAGCTGTTCCAGCAAAGTACTTGCCAGGTAAGTAGCAAAATCTGTCTTGGATGAAATGATGTGACCTGCTTTGGTGAAAACGGTGAGCCAGACAAGCCTCTGAAGAGTTCTTTAGGGAAGGGTTTGGAAAAAAACCTAACCACAGAAAGTAGGTTTCTGGAACAGTGAAATAAAGGCTGCAACAACAAAAGAGATGCAGGTGAAGGAGATGGAGGAATAGAGTAAAATCCTTTGAGTAAGCAAACTGTCTGTGACCGGGAATTGATGAAGAGCAATCTTAAGAATGAAAACAAAGCTATAATATATTCATGAAGCACGATGATGATAACTCGGAGGGAGTAGCATAAATTATGACTTCCAAGGCAGAAAAATAGCTTGTAGACTGGGAACCAATTAGTGGTCGATTGCTCTGAACTAGATTTCAAACGCAGTACATGAAATGACAATTACGCAGTATTACAAATAGACAACTACTGTGATAAGAGCTGTCAGCAGATTTGGACCAAATTCCTTAGCTGACACCTGCTTACTAAAAGGGAGACTTTTCTTGGGGTTAGGGCCAGTGACATAACAGAGGAATCAATGGCCAAATGTCATCTTCTGTCTCCAAAACAGTAATGTGGGGCCTGGCAGAATCCTGCCTGCTCTCTGAGCTCTTGGTGATGCCTGGACATAGTGTAAAGGTGTCCCCACTACAGTTGGTGGAATTGTTGTGATCTGAGTATACTGGAGACAAACGCTGTTTATCTTCAGCACATCTGAGCATGCAATAGAAGTGATTTTTTTTGGTGATAATAAAAAAAAAAAAAAAAAGAGAGAGAAAAAAGTGCAGGAGAATCAGTAAGAAGAATTAGTAAATTAGTTTTACTACTTAAGTGAACTGGCCGTATTCTGCTAAAAATGTAACTGGTTTTCAGCTAAGGAGTCCCAGACGGTGGGCTTCCCAAGGATGGAAATACCAAAACCAACACTGGACACTTGAATACATCCAGCAAAATCAGCAGGAAAATCAGTTTCAGAACAAGAATAGAGGCCCCAAGAGAAATAAGAAGATAGCCTTGTCCAAGAAGCTGATGAAGTTCCTGAAAAAGCTACTCATTTTGCTCAACAGGCCAAGTTCTACAAGCCAATAGGCCTGTCGGAGGTTAGCAAGTGATTGCTGTTTAGTGACAGGAGAAGGATGATGATGGCAGGAGGAGCACTGTGACTTTGCCAAGGAACTGAAAATTCCAAAGGAGAGATGTTGTCTCACAGCACAAAGGCAGATGTGAAAAGCTATCTAAAACAACGGTTTGGAGTAGCTGAAGGTAGAGACCATTCCTGAAAAATAGTTGGATGAGTAGTTGCTGAGTTCTTCAAGAAATACAGGAATATGAAAAAATTAACATAATCAACTGATACAAAGAAATTGCACTTCAGGTAAAGTATTTCAGAAAGGTGATGCAAGCAATTGCAAAAGTTGAAGAGAAGTTCTGTTCCTTTCACTGGTACATGCATCAAAAATGAAAAAAACCCCAAACCAAAATGAAAAGTGGAGATTCTAATTTTTTTTCTCTTACTGGTTCAGCTCAGACATTTCAATTCAGGAGATAAAGCAATGGCCAGATTTTTGGATGGCCTCTGCTATCCATATTTTGGATAACCTCCTGCTCCCTGGCTTGAGGCAGATCACCTGCCAGTTCAATGCGGTTGTTTGTTTGGGGCTCTTGATGAGAATATGTTTATTACCTTTTTCAGGAGACTAATCTGTTCTTTTAAAGTATGTATTTATAATGGCTGTGAAATCAGTGACAAGCTTGAGCCATTGAAGCAAGAAGAGAGCTGTGTGAATGGTTCATCATGGATAATGCTGGTGTAAAACCAGTGTGCATTCTGTCACCACTTTAAGGTTGCTGTTGAGTGGACAGTGACATGGCCAAGTCACCGTAAGAAAAAGTACAGCTGGATGTAGCGTAGTGAGCTGTTACATCAGTTAGCTCCAGCATCCTGAGTATGGGATGCTTTAGTGACAGTTCAAAAAACATGTAAGAAAAGACTGTCTGGCATTGCAGGGCTAATAATTATTTAAGGAAACAAATCTAAGAGACCTTTATGCGAATTCCTACTGAAGCATTGTAAAAAAAGGCAAAGGAATACAAGGAATGAGTCAATTTACATGTCTTGGCAGAGACGCACCAACCAGGGGGGAAGTCCAAAAGGAAATGTCACCAACTGGCAAGGCAACAGCTGCGTTTACCAACTTAAACAAAATTAGTCATTGAAAATACAAATGTAAAGACCAAACTAGGAGTCTTCCACTCAGATGTTATTTCCATCTCAACATGTGGATGTGAGTATTGGAAACTCACCAGAGGCAAAGACATCTCCTGCCTCCTGAGCTAAATACCTGGGGAAAATACTAGGTAACAGATGGAGTGAATGTGTCACAAATGCAAAGATCTGTCACTTTCTCACCAATGTGTCCCCCAAGTTCTCCAGTGGAAACATTGGGTCGTGTGCAGTGAGTGGAGCCAGCAATCCTGAATGAGCAGATGGGCTCTCAAGCAGCTGGAGGAACATGCAAATGGTCAGACCAGATATTGCCTGGAGTGTGAACATTTACTGGCACTCAGCGGTACAGAAAAACTGCAGAGAGTGGCTAAAGATTGGCACAGGCTTTGGAGCCACATTGGCTCCCAGAGCAACATCTGCAGGTGCAAGAAGGCTTCGAGGGAAAAAGTTACTCTTGGTGCCCTTGGGAGAGTGGTGGCGGGGAGGCTGTGCTCTACGTGGGATCTTCTCCTTTAAAGATTGAGACTATTTAAAGTTAGGTTACTGAGAGGAACCAGAGCTTCCCAGTGACAGCATTCCTGGCTCAGGCTGCAGAAGGCTGCATTGCATGGACAAGCCAAGAAATCTGTCATCTCTGGTCTAGTGTGCTTTTGCTGTCTGACCTCAAGGAAATCACGCGACCTCACCAATTCTCCAGAGCTCTCTGACCACAAGACTGTAAGATTTTAATTAGAAGCAGTGGACAGTACAGTACTTTTTCTAGTTTCACAAGCTGTCCTGAGGGGCTAGTAGGTGAAGTAAGTTTCTGTGGAGATGGAAAAAAACCCATGTGTTTCACATACTGCACTGAGAGTAAAGAAGTTGCTTATAGCTTTATTTATAAATGGCCTAACATGATGTAAGTGTAACTACAAATTGTCTTCAGAGGTGAAGAGTAGCCCTTAGCTTTGTACTCTGTGTACTAAGTGCTTGTATGTTATATTTAATACAATTTAATGAGTTTAGTTCAGCTGGTGTTTTAGATGATGGCAGTTACTAGAGTGAAAAAAATGTTTAGGTTACGCAATTTTAGTCCAGTTTGTAGAGCATAGGGCCAAAAATAATATCCCATGCTGTTTTTTTATCAATAGTACAAATAGATTCTTCAGTTATTTGTTCTTCATAATTCTGGTTCCTATATGCAAACCCTGCTTTCTTAGAAAAATTACCAGACCCTATTCATTCCTCTTGCTTTTATCACTGCATCTTAGCACCCCATGTGTCAGGATTGAAGCAGTTTGCACCCCTCTTGCTAGGCCAGTTGTGCTGCCTCACTTCTGCTGCTCCTCGTTTGACATCTGCTCTGGGGAACAGCCATCAAATGATTGTTTCTAGTGGTGGTGTCACCTGCCTATTGGATAAGAAGCTGAGCTTTCAGAGTGTTAAAAATTTAAGGCAGTAAAAACTGATTCTATCATTTCCTCATGCTTTTCCAGCCAAATTCTTACTATTTCTCATTCAGCCTAGCTTTGAAAGGTTGAGGCAAGAAGATCCCCACCCTGTCTCTAGGGAGACTGTTCTAGCACCCAAACCAAAGCTTTCTGCTTTTCTGCTGCATTTGGAGTGAGAATCCCAATGTCTTTCTCCCAGATATAAGCTTGCTTTTTCACTTGCACATGCCTCAAAGACATTTATTACCATTTACTGTGACCAGGTGGTATCTAGCCAGGTTTAGCCCTTTTGATTCTTCCCCTGTAGGCTTGTAGAATAGCCGTGGCTCCTGGGCACTACAAATCTGAGACCAAGCATCTCTTTTGAGGGTTTCTTTCAGCCTGCCCTGTTTCATGCAGCTGGCCCCCTCTGCAGCAGCAGGGTGAGCCATGGCAGTAGATGCAGACACACCTGCACACTTCACATGATACCACCATCTTTTTGTGTCTGTAGCCAGGTGACAAAGTACAAAGTCACCTATTTGCTGGGGTGAGCGAAGCCGTGCATTTTGCCTTTGAGAACTGGTAGGCAGCACAAGCAGCTCAGTAAAGATGCCCACAGTGGTTTCCTGTTCTGGTGGTGTGAATTATGCTGCCAGAGATCATCCCTCTCCAGAGATGCCCAGAAAGCAGGGTATGACCTTGGGAGCATGATCAAGGATCCCCTTTCCAACCACAGTGAAAGGCAATCTATCTAAAATGATTCTGCTCCCTTTTGAAAAGAGTCTACTAAGTGAGGCTGCAGACAGTAAGGGCAGCCGCTATCCACACCAAGGAGCTCATCTGGATTGCATTTAAGAGGCAGTTTCAGATGAGTAAACTCTAAATGAACACAGGATCTGCTGTATCTGAAATTTTGACATCAGCAGACATCAGAATCCAGACTGGCAGCAAACCCTGTAGGTAGGTTGGGATGCAGCAGAGGGCTGTTGCCAGAGCTTGGGCCTTGCTGTGGGAGCAGATCTGATTGCCCAAGGGCTTCCTTGGCCAGTGCTCTATGAGGCCCCAGGAGCATCTGGCAAGGCTGCTGGGTGGATTCTGCAGGGAGCTTCACTTGCAGGATCTCAGCTGGCATCCCTGCTGAAGTAGCAGCCAGCCTCATTGGGACCCCTTCCCTCACCCTTGCCTCAGTGTGGACATGAACAGCACTCACTGCCTGCCTAGACTGGGCTGGATCAAGTCTTTTGGGCCCCTCTCATAAGTGGTTGCAGACACATCCCCAGAACAAAGTCATAATACAAATTGATTGTGGCAGCAGGGATGGAGTTCAGGAGGAATTAGCCTTTGGGGTATTTTATCAAATTTTTGAAGCATGAATTGTTGGTAAACCAGAGCTAACATTCATAATCTGCAGCAAGAAGCAATATGAAGCAGCTGCAGCCCTGCTGCTGGTGCCTGGCATTGTATTTCTCTTGCCCATTCTCTACAGATTGGTTTTGCTGTCACCATTCTTCCCAGGGACTTGGGGTGCACTGAGGACTGAAACACTGCTGTGACCTTTGCCCAGGAGACCAGATCCCGCTCTCCTGCTGCCAGGCCCCTTTCAGCTGGAGTTTGGGCACCGTGTGCAGGTGGCCACAGTGAAGCTCTTAGTCCCTTCCCTAGGCAGTAAGGGGTTCATTCACCACCTCGAAGATGGATACCTGCAGTGGTGTGACATGTGCCCTGGAAGGGACTGTCACTTTGCATCGACAGTAAAGGGAATCTGGAGAGCTGACGGTCACAATTGAAGGTTTCTACCTTGCACCTGAATCAAACAGAATCTATCCTCTTGTAAATGGCTGGAGTGATTGGGCCATAGAATTAGCCAGATAGTAGACAGCTAATTAGACCATGTTTTACTTTGTAAGATGTCCTCTGTATGTGAGTGTAGCCATCAGCAGAGATGGAGAGCTGGGTGTGAAAGGCACAGTAGCACTGAGATTCTTGTCTCTTTAAGTCATGGTGCTTGATAATAGTATTAACTGGCAGAAGCTTGTGGTGGTCTTGTACATTTTGACAGAGAAAAGTGTTGTATAAATTAATGGGGATGTTCTCTAAAATACATTAATTTCTGCAGGAATATCATAGGTAGCCTTCTGTTCGCACCTATCCATTTCAGGATTGCATCAGGAATAACTGGATCTTCAGTTCGAACTTTTAATTTGAAGAAGGTTTTTATAAACCTTGAGCCATAGGTTTTATCTTCTTCTGCAAAATGCTATGAAAATATTGTAAACAAAAACGTAGCTCTTCATGGCCCCAGCTTGATTTTCATACATTGGTTAACTTACTTCTTGTATTCCTCTTGATGAGGACAGGAGAAAGAGCTTCAAAGATATTTTCCTTTGTATGAAACTATACCTCGTCTGTGGCTAAGACTGTAAGGACTTCTCACTTTCAACTGGTTTCCATGCCCTTTAATCTCTCACAGCTCCACATGTCTTTTTGCATAATTTCAAACCGATTAGATAAAAAATGAAAAGTTTAGTTGGAAATTACAAGAAGTACTGAAAAGTGTCATACTCTTTGACTGCCTTGCTTACAGGAGGCAGTGGGTGGGAAGGAATAAAAGAGTACCTTAATTATACATTCTCTCTGTTTATTTTCACAGCTGTAGCTTTGCTGAAATGTGCAGCAGACATCCTAAATCTACCAAGCAGGGTCCCAGTGTGTTGCACCTGCCCGTCCTACAATCTTGGTACCAGTTGGGGATGTATGTGTGGCTGAACAATGCAGGAAGACTACAAGAGGTTTATCCCATTAGAAATAAATTACAGTGTAGTGTAGCATGAAAATGATGTGTCAGTGAATACAGAACACAGGATTACCTTCTGTCTCTTCCCTTTATCATAGATAACAGCAGCAGTATGGGAAAGAGATTTATATTGCGCTTATTTGAAGCTGACCAAGCAATTTAGATGAGATGAAATAGGGATTTTATTTCTGGAGAGAAGAATGTGTTCTTGCTAAAACGCCGTTAATTGCTTTATTATTTAAAGCACAAATTTTATCCAGCAATTTGTTGGTCTCCTCTTCATTTCCAGTGAAAATAATTCACCGTGGAAAGATTATTCTGTCAAAAAATAATGATGAACGTACTAACAAATTAGGTTGAAAGAAGCTGAACTTTCAATTCAGCTTCTATTTTCACCCCCCTTCTCTCTCTTAAGTACTGTGTGCATGTGTGAATTTCAATAAAAACTATAGTGGCTTGGCTAACTATGAAAACCTTTTAAAAATTGAGGCAAATACCACTGCAGCACTGGCATCAGGGGCATCCCCTTACATGTTGGGAAGCTGCTGTCATGCTGTAGTAGCAGTGGCATGGCACACCCATTGCAAGCACAGCCCTGTTGTGCTGGTCACACATAAAGCAGAGGAGCTTAGGAAAGCTCCCAGCCTCTCCAGTCACCAGGGTGGAGCAGTCCCTTCCACGTCCAGTGCTGAACTCTGCTCCTACTCCCCTGCCCTTGTTATAAAAATGCCATGCCAGCTTCTTCCACAAGCACTGACCCTGTTCATAAAACTTTCCTGCTTTAGCTCTTTCTTGATTTTTTAGATCAGTCTCTTTGCAAAAATGCTCCTGTCAGTGCAATTTCTTGTTTCTTTATTTCGTTCCTTCATTACCCTACCAACAGCAGGCTGGTGGCCAATCTCCATCCCCCAAAGCTGTACTTTTTCTCCTAGGGATTCATGCCTGGAATTTGCTCTGCCAATAATAACCCAATGCTTGCCCATGGCTGATATATTTGCCATAAAGGCAAATTGAACCCAATGTGCCTCCATGCAAATCAGTTTTCTTGTACAAGCACTGCTTGCAGGAATGGTCACTTCTGTATCATGCCCAAAGCTTTGAGATTTCTGCTTTGCCACAGAGTGAAGATTAAGAAAGATTTGGAGCTTATGAGGTGAGCAGAGTCTTTTGTACCGTTGGCTCACTTGAGTCACTTTAGAGACCTTGAAAGCATTGCTTGCTTTAGTTGTGGCCCTAAAGATCTCCTTGCTTCCAAGAGGACAAAGGAGAAGGCATGTAGATGTGTTTTCTGGAACAAGGTGATAATTATGTTTTACTTAAGAAATAATAGCTGGTCCATGGAAAAAGAGCTTTGAGGCCATTTCTTGTGTCTTTCAGTTCTTCACAAATAGAAAGAATTCCAAGATATGTATATACACATATATATAAATACATATATGTACATATATATATATTAAAAGTTTTGTTCTTACTGTTTTACTTGTGAGACAGAGTATTGCTCTCTGTCTTGATCAGTGATTAAAGCTGCAGCGAGACCCCTGAATTGCTAGTGATTCTGTATCATTTGTGTCACCATTGATAGGGAAGAAGAATAGCTTTTATGAAAACTATTTTTATTACAGATGTGTAGACATGAATTTATAGCTTCTATCGTGCTTCCAAGAGAGCAGCTGTGAAAGTGAGATAGTTAGAAGGCTGGATGAAAGAGGAGTAGATGGCTGCTGGATGGCAGGAGGAGTAAAACATAGCAGGATGACTCAGGAGGAGATAACACCTGGAAACATCTGTTGGGAGAAATAAAGCTGGAGAAGGCATGGAGCTACTATATCTCACCAATCCCTGTCCAACTACTGGCTTCTTGCCTGCTTTTTGTTTTTGTTTCAGCACTGCCTGATGTATTTATTTATCCCCGCCCTTATTTGCAACAGACAATTTTTATAAAGTTCGGAAGTGAGTTACTGCTTTTTCCAGCTCTCTGGTCTCTGTGCCTGCTGGAACATCTGTACACACACACACACACTTTTCCTGTCTAGTTTGAGCTAGTGTGCCCAAAATACAGCTTCAGGCTTGAGTTTGTTGTTGTCTTAGTAAGCATAAAAATATGTTCTAATATTATGTCACTCCAGTTATGTGTTTCAGCAGCTGCAGTCTGTCTGTGTCCAGTTTGTTGGGAATGGCCTTGCTTCCTGGGATTTGTTTTTCCATAGCTGGAGCCCTGGGTTACTTAGTTTGGCCAAGACTGTGTGTTTCAGTCTTTCTGTGAGTGCAATCATTCTTGACCAGTAGAATAATTCCAGCAGGGTTTTCTGCTGGAATGACATGACCTCCTCTGACTGACCTCACGCTCTGCTGTTTGAACCTCATCCCTTCCCACTCCCTCTGGTTCCCCTTGTCCCTATAGGCCTTGCTGCAGTTGAGCAAAAAAAAAATAAAAATCCTTCTTTTTACAGTGCCATCACTATGTTAAATAACTCTGCTTTTACTTCTCAGGTTTTCTGGCTTGACCTCTCCACCTCCCTCTATCCAACAAGGACATAGTACCTAATTGCTTTTGCGGATATGTGTGTTCCTGTGGTGTGCACTGAAAAAGCAGGATTTAGTCATTGTAGACCTTTCCTTATTTTTACTTATATTTTGTTATACTTAGTTTAATGCACTGTAGCTTGTGCTGTGGAGTCACAAAGCATAATCTTACTTTCCCATTGTGAAGTCCCAGGTAGGAGTCTGGTGTGGGAGCTTTGTGTAGCCTAGAGATGCAGGAAAAGGAAACTGCTAAATGGCAAATTGTGTACCAGCCACAGTTCTGGGTTGGCTGGTGCTTGGAAAGCTGGTGAACACTGAGAGATTTCAGAGGAGGCTTCTGGGAAATGTAAAGAGGAGCAGGGAAGTGACCAGGATGAGCAAGTGTTTGGTGTTCACATATCTGTAAATTGATATCACAGTCCATGTATTTGTGTGGGGATGTTAATGTTTTCTGATAAATGACAAACTATGCTCAGCACTTTCATACATAAAGCAAAAATGGGACGTGACTGTGCATGATTGTAAAAGCTTTTATACTGCTTATTGCTGTAACTTAGGAAATGTGAAGGAGTCAAGTGAATTAATTACATGGGTCATCTCAAATGAGTGCCTGTAAAAAATGTTGTGCAGCTCATTGTCTATTCTCTTTCTAAGAGAAATATTCTGTTCTGTTCTATTCTATTCTATTCTATTCTATTCTATTCTATTCTATTCTATTCTATTCTATTCTATTCTATATCTTCTAAGGCTTGTTTTATTTTGAAACTTGGAAGATTCTGATTTTTATTGATGATATTCCCCTATCCTTGGAGCAGCAAAGGCAAGCTCTCCTTGCTGCAGGAACCCAGCACACTTGAAAGGAAGGTGAAGGTGTCAAAGTTTCCTTAGCCAAGCAGAAGGGTGTCCCATCACCACTGCTGGATGGATCCAGGAGAAGGACTCGAGGAACTGCTGGCATCCTGCTTACGACTCTTAGTGTCTGCCAAAATTGGTTTAAAATAGCTGTATTCAGAGAGCAATATTACAGATTTGTATTTGAGCTATTTGGACTTCTCACAAGGGCTGGAATACAAGATGCCAAACAGTGCAGCTTGGTGGTTTTTTAATACAGACTTTCACACTGTGAAGTTTTTGTCACAGAAATTTCTATTTCAAGTGCTGGGATACAAGGTGTTTGTAATAAACCATGCTGTAGTTGCAGGGGTGAGTATCTGCCCTTGGCTGGCATTTAGGTTATCCTCATTTATGCTGCAGTGATGCACAGAGGCTGAGTGAGTCAGGGCCCCGCTGCACTGTGGGCTGGGTGACAGCAGGGTGACAGTCCCTGCCCCAGGAGCCAGTAGCCTGGGTCGCTGGCTTCAGATGGCCACTACCCTAAGCTGCTTGGGAGCATCAGCTGCTAGGCCAGAGCATACTAGGGGCATTAAGCAGGGATAATTTAGGTGAGGCAGCAAAACATGTGTTTTAAATGCAGTTTATAGTTAGGACATCAGAAGTGCCGCTTTTGCCCAAGTCAGCAGATACAAATGCACAGCTCATTGTCAGTGACTATCCTTATATATTTCAAAGCCTTATAAACCCTGACCTTCAGTTTGATCTCTGCCAACACCGATTCCCACAGGAACACAGGACCACTGTGAAAACAGACTGTTAGAAACAGAAATGTATATGCTGTTTCACAATGGAGAATCTCTGTCATATTCTTCCTTGTGCTCTGTGTGCACCATCACTGAGTGGAGTACAGGGGATGATGTCCATGGATTCAAGTGAGAGATTGAGCTGTAATAGTGAAATGCTGGGAATTTTTTTCATATTTATAGTATGCCTCAGTGCAAGGCATGTGCAGGTTGGAGAAGAGTCACAGAATTGTTTATGTTGGAAAAGACCTTTGAGATCATCAAGTACAACTTTTAACCCAACATTGCCAAGTCCAGTTGGATAAAAATGCACCACTGGGTGCCATTTGTGTGTTGTATAGGAGGGTGTGAGGTGGTTCCTATAGCACATAGTCTGGACCACTGGTGTGATTCAGTTGTGCCATTGCCACTTAAGATGGGTCTGCAGTTCTTGGAACTAGGGCAGATCAGGCCTTGCCCCCAGGTCTCCTTGCCAGGCAGTGTGTGTGCTGTACACAGCACCAGTGTGGGAACAAGCTGAAGGGAAACTTCATTATGTTTGACATTGCCTTTTTAGCTGAAGCACTGCCACGATTGGCATGACAGCAGTGAATCCCAAAATTGCTTGATTGCCGAGAGAGCCTGTGAAGATAGACATGAGGGATAAAAGGAATTAAATGCTTAATTAATAGGTTTGTACTTCCTATTTCTTGAAACATGACTATTTTTCCTCTCCTGTTTTGTTTACTTTAAGGTGCCATATGTTCCACTTGAAGCTGTATAGAAATTTGCTAAAGAAACCGGCACATCGGGGTTAAGAGAGTTCTTAGCTAGGTGATCTGATGCTTGAACGTTGGATTTTTGAAATAATAAAATGTTTTGAGCTACCAACATAAAAAAGATTATTTGGCCAGTATTTTGTACGCTAATGATAGCACCTATACAACTGTGTAGTTACTCTTGATCCTAAGGGACTAAAGCTTCAGCTTCTCATGGCAGAAGTTCTCTCCTGTTTTCCTGTATTTCTGATAACATTTTTCATTAGAATTCTAGTTGTGAATATCAACATTTCTTTGGTGTCTCCTTCTGTTAGTTCCTTGCTTCCCACATGCTGTTCTATGTGAAAGTCTTTCTGAATTGCTTAAAGGAGTAAAATCCTTCATGGTAATGGAGATGCTAACATGCATGACAGTTCTTATCCATCCAAAAATGGCAACAGTCGACTTGTAGTTTTTCATATAAGCTGATTTTTCACTCAGAAAAGTTTTCACTTAGAGAAGGTAGCTATTAATTACTTATCTATCCATGTTTCAATATGCCACCATCTCGTTAAATAGCTCCCTTGTCTATTTCTTTCTGAAACTATAAAGCACTCTTTTTCTGCAGAACAAGCTCAATGACATCTTGACACTTCCCTAATGTTTTCAAATCCTAGTGGGTTTGAGTGAATTACTGGATTTATTTGAAGTTCAGATTCAGGGCTTGTAAATATGCACAGATGAAAGCTAAAAAGGTTGACAAGGATGCCTTTGCAGTTGCAAGTGCTAGGTTTGGCATAGCTATCTTTGGCAGCATGAACCTAATCAAGTCCAGGAACTCGAGTGATCATAAATCTGTTGTGATACTGATAGTCGTCTTGTATTACGGCAGTCGGTACTACCTCCTCTATTATTAGATTGGACCCTGGGGAAATGCAGAGGAAAGTGTGAGTCTCACCCACGATGTTTTGGTACTAAGCAAGCCAAGCACTTGGAGAAGATCCTTATCTTCGCGTAGCAGATGGAGAGTGAGGTGAGCATATGAGACCAAGTTGCTGAAGAGGTCTCGTCTTCCAAATGTTAGTCCAGAGCCTTAACACGGAGTGGCCCTGCTTTCATGGATTGATACACAGATGTCCTGTTTCCAAACAGCAGTGCTGCTGCCCACAAGAGACCTGGGAAGAGGAGTCCACCCAAGCAATGAAGCTTTCAATGGATGGCATTGTTAAGGATGATTTCAAGGGCTGACTTCTAGTATTTTGGTGATCCATGTATTTGAAAGATCTGTGAAACCCTTCACTGTGGATTTATTTTAATGAAAGAGTTTGGGTAGTGATATTATGTACATGTAGGTAGCCACTAAGCAAACAGGGGAAGTAGGTGGCATGTCTTTTGCTACTACTTCTGCCCCTTCATCTTCTGAGGAGAATGCTTTTTAGTTTAAGGGCTCCTACCATACCAGCATCTCCTGGTGAGCACTGGTTAGCTGGCTCTGTACACAGAATGATTTGACTAGTAGGTGTTTAGTTCATAAGTTTCACCTACTCATCTTGTTTGCTATTAATAACTTTATATTTTAATCCTGTAAGTGTATTGTGCCATTCATCTATCTATTTGGGGAGCTAATCCTGTAGTGGTAGGCATCTATTTCAGGAGCAGCCTAGACAAAGCACAGCCTATTTGAGTGCTGGCCTCCCTTATTGTGTGTAGTGGGTTAAATCGCTGGTATTAGTGTAGTGTAGGAGTTCAAAAAGGAACGACTTTATTTGCAGCGTCAACTCATTAAAAATACTCTGTACAGATTTTTCCAAAAGAATAAGCAGCCCAAGCACACTGGGCCCCATGCCAGGGTATGCAATAGCCTTGCACAGCACCAGTTGAAGCACCAGGTTGGATAAAAGGCAGCTTTTTCTGGATTTGTTAAGTATTCCTTTAAAAAAAAAAAAGTTTATGTACAGACGTAGCAAATTAATTCAGTCCTATCAGAAAGTAGGTCAGTGACTGACCTCCCGATAGCATGAGGCAGCAGTTTCAAGCAGAAGTGACAGCTCAGCAGCGTGGACCCTCCATGTTTCCAGGAAACTTGTTTTGACAAATGTAAACACATTATATCCTGTATTCCTCTTGCTTGTTTATTTTTTTGCTGCTGCTGCATTAGAAACCACAAGCTGTCACTCTCCATCCCCTTTCTTCACCCTTTCTGGTCCCCAAAGGGAAATGCCTTGTATCGTAGCTAATCATTTTTGCAGGGCTGCGTAATGAGTAAGGCGTTCCAGCAGGGTTGCTGTTTTTTTATGACACACAAAGTTGGGGACTGTAAACCAGACTTGACTAAAATCCAAACCAAAGTCTTTCCAGTGGTGGGGGAAGTCAGTGGGAAGACAGGAATTGGATTAATTTAGGATCCTTCTGTCCTAGTTTTGCTTTTCTTTGTGCTGAATGAAATTTTTGCATATACCCACGTGCCTCTTCAATGTTTACGTTGCCAGTGTTGGTGTCCACATTGCTGAAGAGACAGGACTTTGAACATGTCTTCACTGCAGCCCAGCAACTCCTGAAACTGGGATGCTTTTATAATTTTGGGTGAATTAGCAAAGTGTATATAAATGGGGTTGTGGCTCCTTGAATACCCTATAAAAAGAATTGCCTCAGAAGACATGGGAGTATGTTCATCTTTTCATGTAGCTGTTACTATCAGCAGATATTAAAGGTAGAGTGTACACTACTAGTTAGTTGACTACTTTGACTTTTACCTTTCCTGAAGTGATTTCTCCTGTGGAAATCATTGTGGATCATGCAAGGTTTTCAGCTGTCTCCTTCTCCTGACTTGTAACCAGATTGCACAGACAAGATTCTGATGTAAATATATAGAGCAGGATTTCAGACTGTATTAGCCAACATGGCTCAATTTAAGCCATTTTGCTAAAAGATCTCATAAAACTTGACGTGATTTTCTTCATTACCTAGTTATCTTTCTGGCCTGAGGTGGCACAAAACTATCTGGAGAATCCTATGGATATTTATACAGATGTTGTCCAAAGAATGATTTTTGCCATGTGATAGATAAACCTTCAGAGCCCTTTAGCTGTACATTGCTATTTAACTGATTTTTTAACTTCATCTGCTTAGAAGCAGTACACTACAGTAGAAGTTGGATGACACTATCTCACCTAGAAGTAGAGATTTATTTAGGAGGATGGGAATATATTTGTTAAAAACAAAATGCTTCTGGCTTTAGTAAGGGTTTGATCTGAATAGATCAAATCAAGCAAGAAGTCAGATGGATTTATGTAACAAAACTGGCTATGAGAAGCTGGGGAACAAGAAAGTCCTCTTTCAGTGAATTACGTTTCTGTGCTGTAGATAATGTTGGCATTGATTGTTACATACCATGCAATGGATGTCATGCTAAGAAAGTAGTGAAAAATATACTAGTGTATACAGTTTTTTAAAAAAGGCAAAGGAGAGGAATGCCCATGTACATGTGTGTGATTACACTTGTGTCAGGGGGGCAGACAGTTCCCAATCTGCCTCCTGAGGGATCTTTGCATGACACAGATAATGGCTTTCAAGTCATTACACTCTCCACAGGGCCACCAAGTTTCCTCTCCTTGAAAGGGCTGTAAGTGCAAGGTATGCTCCGGGTGAAGACAAAGATCTAATGCTTTTTCCCACTGTTTCATGACTGCAGAGTTACTGCTTCCCTTTGCTCCCTCTTGCACTGGGGATAGAGTGTCAGGAAGGAAACAGCATCTTTAGACTTTTAAGATCATCAAGTTCAACCTTTAACCCAGGACTGCCAAGTCCAACCCAAAACCCTGTCCCTAAGCACCATATCTACACATCTTTTAAAGACCTCCAGTATTCCAATGCTGAAATCCTTTTAGTTCAAGGCAATGTCAACATCTCTAAGGTTTAAGAACTGGAAGCACTTTTAAAGTGCCCATACACACACGTGGAGACCTGAGAGGTTTCCTCCCACCCCCAAATGCTTATAGGATGTCCTTCCAGGTTGGCCAATTAAGCTGCTTCCCTGTTGCTCGTGGGTGGCAGAGCTCTGTGTAACAGAGGTGGTGTGGTGGCCTTTGCAGCAAAGTGAAGATAGGCGTAGAACAGAGACAGGAAGATTGCCCATGGTGTAGGCAGTCACTGGTGTCACTTGCCTTTGGGCTAGTGTCCTGTCTCACTTGGTGGAAAAGCAGTTCCCATGAAATAAGAAAGCTGAAATCCTCCTTTTTTTTAATTTCTAGCCAGGGGATTTTCACAGTCTGCATCCCATACCAGCAGTGACTACCAGTGCATATTTGGTATATATATTCAATGTATGCATTTACCCCTTCAGCTGTGTGCATGCATCATCAAGGAGCAGGACACCTTCAGATGTTCCCTTTTGCTTTTGAGATCTTGGTGATGATGGCTTGCTGGGATGAATGTCATCTTTATGGCTTTCTTCTGATGACCTGCACATAGCAGTTTTGAGTGAGTGTGGCTGCAGGATCAGCCAAGACTGCCATCCTCTCCGTGATGAGACTGGCGAGCAGAGCAGCGAGGTGTGATGCAGAGAGGCCATGGGAAATCCTGGGTCTGCATTTCCCCGATGCTGAACCTTCCTGTGCTGGCCCTGTGTTGGGTAGAGCAAGCTCAAACTTATGCAAGGGCCTTGGCAAGAGCAGCTCATCTGCTTAGGGGTGGCTTTTTCATACTCACAAATTGAATCCCTGAAACAGACAAAACCAAACAAAGAATGCTTCAGAAAAACCCAAATCCCACCTTTTCCCTCACAGTATTCTTAATTAGATTAGTGGCTTGGATGTCTTAGGCTTTTTCCATCCCAAAATAAGAACTCAGGGAATTTAAATTGTTTGTTCCTTTCTACACAGCAAAGCGAAAAGGTACAGGAGAAATCATATTTTGGCAGTTGAGATAATTTACAGTAAAACTTAAGATTTTATTACTTTTCTTCCAAGGTTGAGGAGAAGAAAAAAAATAAAAACTTCCAAGGTTGTTTTTACCTTCTATGTAACTTATCAGCTGAAGTTTTTGACTTAATAGTCAAATCGTCTTTATTTCAACCCTGTTAACTCTTGGACTGAATCCAGTGAAATAATGCATTTAATGTGATTCACTGCAATTATTTATAATTTTTTGTTACTTTGAGGGGAAGGTAGGAGTTGCCACTTTAGTGCTTTTCTGAATGTACAGCAATCTATGCTGATTAAGCATGGATGATTTCATTTCAGTCAACACCACAAGGCAATGTCCATCCTGACCATAACAATGTAAATGTCCTTTGCTTTCTTTAGGTCTGTCTGAGACTATGTCATCTATCAGAGTAACATCTCAGATGGTGAAGAAATGCTATACAGTGTGTGTGAAGTGGGAGCAAGTGAAGTCTGTATGAAATTTCATCCCTCCTTAATGCTTTGCAGGAGCTCTTTTTGGTTAAAATAACATGTACAGAATTTTGTACAGAAATTAGGTGGGTCATTCTTGCACAGATGCAGGCACAGGGAAGGTTCTACCAAGGTAAAATGTTCTCTCTCCTCAGGACTTTGGAACCACTCAAAGTCTCTACTTTGTACAAGTGTTAAGGGGGGGAAAGAATAGAAAATTAAGTCCTTGTACTGCCAAGCTAATTTCCTGACTGAATTTACTCTGCATTCTTGTGTGGTCTGTGCTCTGAGATTTGGTGATCTTAGGGAGAGCTACTGAAGCACTGGATGTCCAGGTCACTGGTGCACAACATGAAGCCGTGGCTTTTAAGGGCTCCTTGTGAAGCCCATTTGGCAGGTGCTGTGAGTGCTCATTTTGCTTGGCTTTGTTTCTTTCCCTTGATTTAGGCTAGTTTGGGATTAATGTTTCAAGTTTGCATCACCACTGAAGCACTGCTCATGTCTGCTGGCAACAACTTTGTGTCCATTACTGATTCCAGGGTATAAACAGATTATTTGTCCTGCCCTGAGGAAGAAGAGAAGGAGTTAAAATTTAAGAGCTGCCACTGGTGGGCATGAGTGGTGACTACCACCTACTATCTTGGGTACACAGAAATCAATTTGGACCTTGTCTGATGAATGCCACTGCTGGAGTTCTTTCTTTTCCATGTAGAGCTACATACGAGAATCGAGAAATAAATGCGTTCGCTTAAGATAACATCATGTGGCAGCTGAGAACAATTAAAACTCTTGTAGCTATATTTTTTTCCTTCCTTTCTACAGCAGGAGGGTGGTGTCTGCAACTCTAAGGAGTTGATACAGGCTATTTGTCACTGCTGTGATCTTATCTAGAACAAGTATCCTGCAAGGTTATTTATTTTACAGCCTTTTCTTCTAGTTTTGCACAACACACAGATCTTGGGAGATGGGAAAGGATTTTTTTTCTTACTAGAGTCTCTTTGGCAATAAACACATGCCTAACTGTAAGAGATAAAACTTTCACAACCAGGCTTGTTTTGTGAAGCCCAAACATTTGTGAAGCTTACAAACCCTCAAACTTTGCATAATGTGCCCATCTCTGGTCTCAAACATGAAGTGGCAGAAGAGGGAAGTGTTACTTTTTTTAACCAACAACTTATGACTGTGTCAACACATGACAATTTGTCAAAGCTTGCTGTAGCGGTACTGTAAATTAATTTTTAGCATCACTTGTGAGTGGTAAACACTTTGTGCAGTGTGAACAGCTCCTAGTACAGTGTGAGTTGTCAGCAGCTTGTGAGCTACCCTGAAAAAAAAAAAAAAAACCACAGAGGGAAGGATGAAAACTCATTTACTAGTACAAAATGGATCTGAGTCTGCAAAAATTCAGCATGTGGTGGTATGTCAATTCAACCTTGAAAACTTATTTTTTCCATTAATAATAATCACCTGCAAGGCTGGGAAATCACAACTTTCCATTCTGTGCCCCAAGCAGTGCCTGATAGCAAGCAGCTTTCTCAGGCTCATGATTCGGTGAAGTAGAGCCCTCTCTTTGCTCTTGGGTTTTGCCTTTGCTTGCTTGCCTTGAAAGCAGAACATCCTGCAGATGCGAGTATGTTCTTTTGCTGAGAAGTCTCAAATCAACCATGTAAAATGACTGGAAAAAAATTAAATATGGCAGCCCAAAGAGAAATGGTGAGGGCTGAGTACTGTCTTCTCCTCACCTCTCCCCTTGCTGTTTCTCCTTGCCTATCCCAGCTGCTGTGGTGGAGCTGGCAGTGATGGTTCATTCAATAGGAGTTGACATGATGTAAGAACATTATTGTTGGGAATATGTATTGTAGAAAACAACTTTTCAGATACTAACGTATTTTAACCTGTCACTTTAGCAGAACAAGCATAATAACCTCCCAACCTAACAATGACTGTTAAGTTGAATGTTAATTGGCTCAGTCGTTGAATTGCTAACATGTCTACAATTTACAAGTGAACACCCACTCAAGAGAGAGAAAATAGAAGTTGATGCCTGGAATTCCTGGCCTTACTGAAATCACCTACATTTTTCTGGCACTAATTCATCTTGCATTTCCTGCAAATGTTTCGAGTAGAACTAGATTAAAAAAAACAGCTGGGCGCATTTGTTTGCCACTTTGATGTGCTCGGTGCAAGGTTTTTTTCTCAGGCACAGTCGCTCTTGGCTTATACACCGTAGGATGGCTTTGGCTGCAGCCTGGGGCTTGTTCCTGTGAGCAGGCAGCACACGTGAAGCTTGGCAGGAGAACTATTGAGACCTGCTGAAGCTAGTTTTAACCTGGTCATAGTTTTAAAGAGAAAGATGACTTCATTTGTGTATTTGCTCATAAGGAATTTTGGTTATATTTCCTTTTCTAGATACGACTGTAAGTGCTGCCTGTATGAAAGAGCTGAGCCATACCATCCAGTAAACTGCCCAGAGCAGCAGTTGGCTTGCTTGGAAATCACTTCCAAGACTGTGTTGTAAGTAAGTGTGTTTTTTACAAAAACATTATCAAATGGTTTCTTCAGTTTTGGAGTGGTTTTGAGATGTTTTGGTTGTTTCTGATAATTTCACAGTTTTATTCTAACATCTAGTGAGACACTAGCCATGCATGTGGGAACTGGAGCACCCCCATATCTGTGTATAGCATAAAGCTAAAGCCCTTTCAAGGCTTTTTGCTGTCTTGCTCTAAAACTCACGAGCATAGTACCTAAACACTTCTGAGAATAGGCAGCTACATGGAAGCCTAGAAGGAAATTTGATCACGTACATAGTGATCTATTTGGTCATTAACTCTATGACATGCATGTTTTTCAAGTGTTTATTCCAACCTGCACTTCAGCATTTTAGCTATGCTGATGTAGCCCTGCTAGAGTACATGCTTCGTGGAAGTTTTCATAAACTGTGATCTGCCTAACTCCATTTGAAATGATCCATGAATAGTTGCCCTGTTTGATCCAGAAAGAGCACTGCTTTGTCCCTTTGGCCATGCAGGGGATATAGCTAGGGAATCCTGCGCAGGCTGTGAATGGAGGTGAATTTGGTCAGCTGCATCTGTTTCTGTAATCATGGAATCATAGAATATCCTGAGTTGAAAGGGACTCACAACGATTTTTGAGATCATCCTAGTGATGAGTGAGTCTCAATGAAAAGGGCCCTATTTTAGGTTACCAGCCAGTTGCATTGTATATGGCATTAAGAATGTGTTTGCATTTAAAATTAATAACATCATCCTAGAAAACTTTGAGATGTACACCAAAAAACCCTTATTATGCTATTTATACAATTACAGTTCATTTTGAAAGCATAATCCATTCAGGGATGTTTGTGACCTAAAATTTTGTAACTTTTATTTCTTTTTATATTGCCTTCATTTTCTTGATGCTGCAGGTTATGAGAAGTATGATATGAGAAGTATTTATGACATAAGTGCATTTCCATTGAAATGGCCTCTGATAACATGGTTGCTTGAGAGAGCAGTGGTGGGAGAGTTGGTGACTTAGAGTTCAAATCCCTTAGTTAAGCCTATTTATTATACAGGCTGCTCACATTCCTCAGCATCTTGCAGAATATTACCCACAGGTGACATTTGATGTACACATACTAGGTATAAAGTTTGGGGGTTTTTTACATATATATATATATATATATATATAAGCCTGTTCAATGCTTGACAGTCCTTTCTGTGAAAAAATTTTTCCTAATGTCCACTGTAAATCTCTCCTGGGGCAATTTGAGGCTGCTTCCTCTGGTCTTGTCACTTGGGAGAAGGGACCTGGTCACAGCCTCCTTTCAGGCAGTTGTAGAAGGCGGTAAGGTCCTCCCTGAGCCTTCTTTTCTCTGTGCTAAACAAACCCAGCTCCCTCAGCTGCCTCTCATCAGACTTGTGCTCCAGACCTCTCACCATTTTCATTGCCCTTCTCTGCACTCGCTCCAGCCCCTCAATGTCCTTCTTGTAGTGAGGGGCCCAAACCTGAACACAGGATTTGAGGTGTGGCTTCCCCAGTGCAGAGTACAGATGGATGATTGCTGCCTTAGCCCTGTTGGCCACACTTTCAGCATGGGAAGCAGGACCCTGACTCCTCTGGGGGTCTTCTGGTCCTTTCTCACAGGGCTCTGCTGCACTTGTTCACAGGAAGCCCTGCTGTCACTTGGCCCCGGGCTGATGCCCATAGAGTTGTCCATAAACCCCTGAGGCTGTTTCAAGGGTAATAGTTTCTCTATCACTGTTAGTAATGGATTTTCATCCGGTTTATGTCATAATGTTTGCATTGCTCTGGCACCACGAGCCAGAGCTGTGCATTCATTTCCTTTACCCCTGGGTAGTTCCTATTGATTTGGTTCAAACCTGGTGTTGCAGCGTGCATGCTACTGAGGCAATCCCAGTTACACCAGTTCCTTGAAGGAGCGGCTATTCCAGTGTGGTTTTCTGCCTCATATCCTTCCAGCTTAACTGTATTAGTCTGTTTAATGGTGCCAGAAAGCCACATATTTGCTCTCTGTGAAGCCTCAAACAGTAGATGCATGCTTTTAAATAGTTAAATAAACGTTAATTATGATTCACAAATAGTTTTTCCCCAACTATTAAGTAATATCAAACACTGAATTTTTCAGTCAGTAATTGTTTTTCCAGCTGCTGAGTGGGACCAAGTATTCAATATTTTTACAGAGTTATTTTTGCAGCTGCTTGGCTGCTTTAAGCATAAAAGTCCTATGTTATTTTGTAGGGCTTGACAGCCTTGGATGCACAGTGGGCACACAAAGCCTGTGGTGGGAGTGGAATGATTATAGTCTTCTGATGCACCTTGGTTAACTGTGGACAGTTTGGGCTGCATCCAGATAAGCTGAAAATAGCATATTGGGCACTTTTAAAAGTTTGTGGTTTTGCAACTATTTCTCACAAAAATGTGAAGTCTTTTTCTTTCTCACTGTGTGAGTTATTACACATGGGGAAGTTAGTTATTTTTTCCTTTTCAAGATCTTGAGACATTCTGTGAGGGATTCAGCCAGTGTGAATTATTTCATGAAACAGTGGTTTGACTCGTTGCACCTTCTTGCAAATAGTATAATACCAAAGAATTTTGTCTTAAAAGTGCGTATTATGTGCTTTACACAGAAAGATCGTTAAAAATTTTAAAATATCAATTAAACCACAGGTCATGATGATAGTGAAAGAGACATTGTTTTCACCCACCATGACGACTACCCTGGCAGTGAGCACATGGCTCACATTTTCCCAGTGATTCATTAGCCAAGCCAGTAAAACATCCTAGGCAGTCTGACTCTGGCTTACTGGTAGCTGTTTTTCAGATGATTGCTCATGTCTACATGATGCATGGCAGCGTCAGAACATTCACTTTGGAGCTTAACTTTTTTGTGCACCTTTTATCCAGTTTTCCCACCAGATCTGCTCTGCTGCCTCACAGTGCTGCTGTTTGCATAAGCAGTTGCTGTAACTCTGTGAAGCTACGAATAAGACATCTCCTTCTAAATATCACTGGTGGCTTTTGATGAAGCCACAGTCATGAGCACAGGATGCACAAAGGACACAACACTGAGCACTAGGGAGAGGACACTTAGCACTGAGCACTAGGGAGAGAATGTTGTTGGTTGGGGAGCAGATCAAACTGTGAAGGGTAAATTCTGTTTGATGTTCAGTTGTGTTAGGTTTTTTAAGCCAAAACAGAAAAGAAGCAGGATCAAAAGCTTTCACAAAGCAGAAGTGTGAGTCCAATGAAACGTAGTGACTAGACAAATGAAAAAAAAAATAATAAAAAAAGAAGTTCATTATAAAACTCACCAAATTTAAATTTCAAAGCCCCAGAAGAAGATGTGATCTGTCAGCCACCCAGCTTGGACTGAGCACCCAACTGGAACCCTTGGTCTGGATTCAGTTCCCTGCCTCAGTCACAGGTTTCCTGTGTGTTCTCAGGCAACCTCCTTCATCTGCCCCATGACTGACTTCCTCATTTGTGCAGTGGAGATCATCTTCCTCAAGTTCATTGTGAGGACAAAGCCTACTGATGTTGCTGAAAGAAGTGGATGTTGCGATGGGAAGAGCCACCCTGGAGACCAGAGCAAAAGGGATGTGCTTCCTCACAAGGGATAGTCACCCATGCTGCTTGCACCTCTGTGTTAAAGAGTAAAGGAAATGATTTCCAGATCTCAAAAGGGTTGATTTTTTTCTTTCCAAGTGTTTCAGGCCTACTTTTTTGTGGAGTTTGGCTGCCCCAGTGAAGCAGCAGGCATTTGGAATATTCCCTGTCTCTCACCTTTCTCCTCTCAGTCTGTCTGCTTATGGCTTTGAATCACTCCTGTCTGCTCAGTATGCGCACCCAGCACAACCCAGTGGGATCAGAAACACAGTTTCTGTCATCTCCCAGCTTACGTGGAGATCTCCTAATGTGTTTGTATGTACATATGGTTGTTTGTAAGAAAGAAATTGAAGAGTGCTTGAGGCTGGTTGGAGGGTACCAAAAGTGACTCTAGCAGCTGAGGAAGGTGGTACAAGGCAGTGGAATGTCACACTCAGGAACTCCTGTCAAGGTGTGCACTGGCACAGTGTCTGCTAAGGACACCACCACCACTGGCTTTAAGCTCCTCTGGTCCTCCACTCAATCTCTCATAAGCAAAAATATTCATTTAAGGGCTTTTTATGTACTCTCACTCTATGCTGATGCTAATTCTGAGTAAGGAATCAGAAATGACAAGTCACGTGTCTTTTTGTGTGGTCTTTTATCTCCTTTGGGTTGGTAGTTAAACTTCTAAGTGTGAGGACTTCTCAGTACATGAAAAGCACTGTCTCATTCCTTCCAAGGCTGGTCAGCTCAGAGTTCCTTGCTATGAGAAAACACACATGGTTTAAAATGTAGTGCTGTCAACACTAGACATCCTCTCTCTGCCTCCAGTGCCTGTCCCTTTTCCCAACTGGTGAAACTGGAAGTTCTGTCTGCCTGCAGCTCTAAAGGACTAATGCCTGAAAATGCAGCAACTGCTTAGTTGTCCATTGCTGTTTCAACCCCTCACCCAAGCTACAAATAATGAGTTATTGAGCTAATTTAGTTTCATACAGAAGTGATCTTCATCTTGCAAATCAGGAAGGCTATTTAATGCAGTGTAATTGACTTCAGCTGTAAGATTCAATGCACTTATCTAGGATTACAGTTCAATAAAATCTAATTGTGCTGAGAGCAACAGGAATTATGGAAACACCTGGGGATTGTTTTCTGCCTTTCCTGTGAACAAGGTGAGCTGAATGTCTTCTGATCCTTATGGTTTGGGTTATACTGCTGCTTGATCTGCCCATTTGGTGGGAGCAGCTTGAGGTGACACCATTTGGCGTGGGGAGGTGAAGCCAAGCGGGTGAAATGATGGGTGGCCTTTTTCAGTGAGCTCTGTGTGAGTGATGCTCTCTTTTCTGTGTGCCCAGCCAGAGTCAGGCTGGGGGAATGGGAAGTAAGTGAAAGTCTGCTTTCATTGTGATGGTGATGATGATAGGATCCATGAGGTGTGTGAGATTAAAAGCCCTATAACATTGCAGGCCAAGTCATTCACAGAGGACGATCCTGAAATCAGTTCAGTCCCTAAACATCCTTTTGTCTTGCCTCATCCAGTAGAAATAAATAAGGGAAAACAAGTGTTTATTCAGTATTTCCTCTCACTATTTACCAGCTAGGAAGTTGTGTAAAGCCAGTTGCTACACATGGAAATGGAAACATTCTCTGGCCGTCATGCTTTGGCTTTATGACTGTGCTGCAGTTGTAGAGAGCCTTTTTGCCCAAGTATTCATTAATGAGCTTTTCATCAACCACTCTAAACACACGGGGAAGCATTAGATTTAATTTTTCACTTGCAGAGCTTCAGGGAACAGTACAGACCTTTTAGTGGAATGAGGACACTGGCACAGGTCGTGAGTAATTTGGGATGATGGTGGAGCAGACAGTGTGGCAAGTGTCCTTGTGACACACAAGGTGCAAATTTTGTTACTCTCTTGTAGAGAGACATCCCAAACATCAATCCTTGGTCCAAACATAAGGTTGTGTAATTACGAGTGCTTACCTAACACCATGCTTATTTTCTCCATTATTTCTGCCAGTTATTAATTATCCTGTTGCAAGCAGGAAAGGAAAAATGTACTTTCAGACCAAAGTAACAGATTTGGCTGGTTCCAGTACTCTGACTTCATGAGCAATAAAATATATATAATACTGCTTGCTGCGGCACACGCTGTACTAATCATTCTCTGTGCAACTGCCTACTTTTTACATCATTTTAAACAAATGCCAGGACTGTGGGGAGTAATAAAACAAGATAATAACAGCAGAACAGGTAGGTTTTGTTGCACAAGTTAAAAACAAAACAAAACAAAAATCTCCAAAAGCCATCTCCAAAAGCCATGAGAACTGTAAAAAGAGGCTCTTTTTGTCTGACAAAGTTAAGCTGTAATTAGTGAGTGCAGAGAACATATTTCTTACAGGAACAAGCAGTGAGAATGGATCATGCAGTATGTCCCTGAAGCTGCTGTAGTCACATTTTAAGAGCAGAGAGATTGAAATGAATTTTTTTTTCTGGTTATGGAGTTGGCTTTGCTTGTGTCCTAATGATTTCTGGTTCTTACTATTGCTTGGCGTGATTGTTAACTGGGATGGTGAAAATACTGATATTAAACTTCTGTTCTCAGAAGTGACATGAAACTGAGTAAGAAATACATGTCATGCATAAGTTTTCAGTGTGAGTTGAGCTGTCAAGGAGATCTAGATAGACATTTGAAATGAAGTCTTTGCTGTTTTGGTTAACTTTATGAGGTGATAAACCCTGTTTTGCTTTGTTTCTGACGCCTTTATTTTTTGAATTGGAACATTCAAGAGTTGGTACAAAATGAACTTAAAAGCAAATACAGGGGGCACTTCAAAATTTGTCCACTTTGCATGCATCAAAGTATTAATGTAAGCTTGTGCACAACCTGCTGGTATGCAGCAGCAGACGGCAAATGGTTTCTTAGTATTGGCAATGTCTCACAAAGCCAAAGACAATTCTTGCGCTTGCTGGTTTGACAGGCCAAAGTGCTTTTCATTCCTATCCATTTTTTTTTTTGCTTCCTCTGTCTTCATATTGCCACCCTTGGACCTTAGAATAGTAAAATGAAACTTCAAAGAATTTGTGAAAGTCACAGTCGAAAACGTGTGTTATTTTAGGTCAGGCAGATGAAACCAGTGCTAAGTCCAGTCTCTTATCAAATCTGGCCCAAACAGCGTTTCACCTATGTTTGGGGAGTGTGGCAGTCCATTTCTCTCTGAAATAGCAGAAGTTGATAGAAGTGTTGTTCAGAAAAATACAAGATTCCCCAAGATGTTGCAAGGTTGATCATACTCATTGGATTCTGTGCTGAGCAGAGCTAAATCTATATGCTTCTGGACATTATTTCTCAAACACAGTTGAGATTTCGTCTTGTTTAATATTGTCATGGGTTTGTTTCATAAGTGTAGCTATGCAGTAATTTCTTACTTCAAAGAAATTGCTTGCCTGACAATTTTTTTAAAAGCAAGACTTTCATTTAAGTCCAATTCCACTCCATTCAAAAGAGTACAATTTTTGCAGATATGTTTGATATTAGTTTCATGTCCAGCTATCTATCACAGTTACAGAAATAAAATATAATGTCATCTTCAGCCAGTAGATTGTTTCCTTTTCCCTTTGTATGCCATTTGTTTTATCTTTTTTTCTCCTCCACAGCTTTGGATTTTGTCTGTTGTCTTGTTTTAAAATCTGCTGTTGTTTTACTCTCAGTACCCAGTGTTTAGATGAGTCCTCTTCCATCTTCTCCAAAGCATACCAAGGTTCTCCTCCTGTCTCATGCCTCATATATGAGAATTAGTGGCATGATGTGTAATGCATGAGTTACTGACACACGCTGAGAATTGTGCCTCCAGCAGTGCTGGTGATGTACTCCAGCTGCTGGTGGGTGCTCAGTCTGCAGCACTGGGCTGGAGTTACTGCCGGATAAAATACAAAAGTTGGGCATCATATCAGCAACATGGTTCCAGTGGAGTAGCTTAGGTCTAAGGGTAAAAGCTAATATAGACATGGCCATTAATTTCTCACTCCTCCAGGGGTGTACTTCTAATTAAGACCATGTATACACTATTGGATGTTTCCAGTACTGTCCCCTAATCTATAAATTATTGGTCCATTTAACAGGGCTCTGCATACAGCCCCAGCTCAGACATACTCATTGATCCTGGTCCTCCTGCCACAGTCATCTCCTCTTCATTTGCTTGCTAATGGAGTAGCCTGTTCTTTCTGTTACAGTCTTACATTGTTTCTCTAATTGGCTTCTTTTTTTCTTTTGTTGTAATGATTTTGCTATTCCAGGGCAGATTCCCTGGCAGAAGACTCACAGTATGGCAGTCTAACATCATGCTTATCCTGGTAGTAGCAACCATCCTGTTTTGTGTCACCTTTTCTTCAGAAAACACCACTAGAGGCACTTGCAACCTCACTTAATCTTTCCCTGTGTGGAAGACGTGAAAATACCTAATGAATCATTTTGGGGAGGTGTGACCTGTGGGATGCAGACACGTGGGAGTGTTTATTTGTTGCAGTCATCAGAAGGGGAATCACTCCGTTATCCGAGTACCCATGTCAAAAAGTGGGGAATCAGCATGCTCTGAAGTTTTACTATGCCTTGATTCTTCTCCTATCTCTCTCTTCCTGGAAGGTAGTTAATTTTGGAAACACGCACAAAGAGGAGAAAAGTAGCATGTAAATTCCCAGGATTTCCTTTGGGGGAGAGATCCCACAGGGGAAAGAGAGAACTCTTTTAATAATCTTTGCAGCATTTAATCCCAAGAAAGTGAAATAAAATCAGCACTTCCACTGAGAGTTGGTAGCGTATTTTTTCTGTAACAAGACCAGTTTTTAATTTCTTTGTAGTACAGTCTGATTAAGACTATATCGAGTTGATTGAGGAGAGCAAAATCTGGTTTTGACAGATGTTTCCCATGATCTAAAGAATACAAACACTCCTGCAAGATGACAGACGGCTTGTTTACATAAGAAATCTTTTTTTTTAATTAAAAAAAACCAACAGAAACACACAAACACAAAGCAACATTTGGATCAGTCATTCTGATCAAGGCAGTGTCAATTATTAGGCTGTAAAGGGAACTGATGACTCAACTTAGGCACAGCGCTGCGGCGGTCTCCGATTTTCGGTTTCATAACAGATTCTTTTCAGGAATGCTTTTCATTCATGCCCGATGTTGAAATGTGTCTCTGGGAGCGTGTATCACTTTGTGATCGGGATGTGAGAGACCGATGGCAGCGTGCTCCGAGTGGTTGGGCAAAATCTGGGAGGCATTCCTGTACCTTGGTGGGATGCCCAGTGGGAGAAGGGTCCTCTGACATGTCGCATTGTGCACTCGTACCTGCACATCGCCAGTGTTGTTACCATGGTAAATGTTATAGATAAGTTCACATCAGTAAAATTGAAAAGCACTTTGATTCAGAAAGTGAAATGTTTTGATGAGATCCCATGCTTAGTAATTCCAGCGAGTGCGCTTGTTAAAGCGGGTGACTCAGAAATGGAAATGCAAAGCATTTCTCTGAACAGTGGCCGGAAATTAGCTTTGAAAACTGAAACAAAGCCCCGACCGCAGTTTTATCTATTTACCTAACAATTTTAGATCTGTGAAAATCCCTTTGTCTTTGGGATACATTTTGGTTCCTCTCCTGTAGTGCGATCCTTAGGCTGGATAATCAACCTTGTCAGGACTGTCTTGGTGTGTCTGACTTTCACGGTTTAAAAAATTGAGTGTCCCATTAGTGGCTTCATTGTCTCTGGTGCTGCCATCTTCTGTCACAGCTTGTGGTGGAAGTTGGTGGAAATGTAAGTCAGGATGGGATATTGTAATATTTGAGTTAATGTAACACTGAGGAAGAAAACCAGGGGAATTGAGTGGAGTCACTCATCTGCTTATTACGCAATGCAAAAGTTGTGTGTGTATATATGTATGTATGTATGTATGTATGTGTACGTACAGCACATGGGGCTGTCTGACTGTTCTGGCACGAAAAACTGCTTGGTTTGGGGCTGGCTACTCCCCAGCTTAGCATGGAGAGGCTTCAGTGGTCACGAGCCTCTCTGTTTGTCAGGACATAGCCCTCCATCTGTAGGGAGAGGGCAGAAGGGGGTCATGAGTGTTTTCATGTTAGTAGTGGTTGTCTTGCAAAAAAACTTTAAAATCAGCATATTGAGTGATAGATAGCAACATTCTTTACCTCATCCTGCTGCTTTACCTTTCCTCTCTGCTGACATCTTGGTACCTCTTGCTTATCCTTGCTGGATGCTTTGGACTTGTCACTCAGCTTCAGACAGCATAAAGGCTGGCCGCTTTTCTGGCAGCTGTAGTGTGGTCTGAGGCCCATCACTGTAAATTGTGGTGGAGGAGGACAAAGTAATAGATGTGTTTAAGGGACTTGCAGTTCCCACAGCGAGGCTGGTAAAGTAGAGCTCGTTTCAAAGAGAAGGCGGTTTGGTGATTTTTCATAATTACTGTTTACCTAAATAAATAAATAATGCATATTCATGGCTTTAACTAGAGTAAGTCATGTTGAAATGTTTACCTCTCCTGAGGATAGTTATTAAGGGTGGGATGTGGGGTGCAGCAATTAATAAAAAAACATTTAGATGAGATTACAGAAAGCTCTGATTGGAATAGTAAACATTATGCTAGAAATAAAAGCAAATAAACAAAGCTGTCTTGTATTAGAAAAAAATAAATACTATGCTATCTGAAGAAACATGCTGAACAGAAGCAGTTTGGGTGAAAGGGCCATGCCCTTGTAGCTCTTCAATATCACAGGGAGGTTTCTTCAGTCTAAAAAGCATCCCTGTGGAAAAAAGCCTGTCATTCCCAGTCTGGAAAAAAGATGATACAAATATTGGCATCCACACAGATTAGTGTGGCAGATGTAACACCTGTCAGCACCACTTTGAGGCTGGGGTCCATTAATTCTTTAACCATGCAACAGAGACTATTTCACCTGCTTATATCAGTAGTAAATAAAACCTTCATTTGCATTGTGAACTTCCTCCCTCCTCATTTTGCACGAATATTCCTTTGAATGAAATTCTTTGCTCAGCTGAGAGTTTGAAATTTGGACTCATCCTTTCATATCTTCTGGCTGTGGTTCCTTATCTGGTTAATCAGATCAAAGAGAGCCAGTGATGTGTTCAAAGATTCTTGTGACAGCTGTGTACCATTAGGCTGAATGATTAAAAAAACCCCATAATTGTAATTTAGCGCAGTAAATACAGATTGGTCTTTCAGTTTAACATACGGTAGCAGGCAAACTGAGCCTTTGACAAAAGACTTGCTGCTTTAACACCATGCAGACAAAGCTGGTTTGCCCCCAGCCGCAGCTGTTTTGGGCCAGCAAAGGAGTGTGATCGAGCAATGAGTGTATCTGTCCTGTTGCACTGGGTTGGGGATGAAAAGGAAAATAGGAGATGGGCAGAAAGTAGGTGGGAGCACCAAGGTAGCCTGTGGGGACCAGTATTCTCAAAGCTCCTTGTGCAGCTAGGATGAGCTCTCTTTTCCCATCAAGCTGTCCCTTTGCAAGCTGCTGTCCTTTCTGGACCGTTTCCTAACTTGGGCATCTTTTGGGGATGAAGGCTTCCAGACCCCCTTATCTAGACCAAATTGGTCCCTTCTGAAGTGGCTTCACAAGTGCTAGGATGCTCGCTGGCACCTAGTGCACCCGGAGTGCTGCTGGCTTGTCTCCTGGACTCCCTCTCATCTAGAAACCGAAAAGCGGCTTCTCTTTGACTGGGAGTGCGGTCTGACTCTTAGCTGTGGTGGAGTCTTTGCTTGTGTCAATCACTAGTGCAAGTCCCTGGCTGTTCCCTGAAACACAGCAAGATGTCAAAGAACGAGCACTGGCAGATCGGCTGTCTGTTCCAACCACAGGTGGAGGGAATGTCCCATTGACTTTGGTCCTTGTGAGGCATTTTCACAGCTGTTTTTTTCTGGCCAATAAATTTCCCTCAACCACATTTAGTTTCTCACTTCAGTGGATAAACCTTTTCCCTGACCCATTTGCCTGCGCTGCAGGATTTGTGAGTGGTGTCTGTATCCCAGAAGACGAGCATGCTAATGGTGGCACAAGGTGTCCTGTTGGTCCACCATCTCCTTGTAACAGAGGGGTGTGATTTTATAAACATGGTGCATTTTCCCCATTGGAAGAACCATTCTGGGCTACAGACAAGATTTCTGTGGAGCAGAAAATACCTATTTCCTTCTTCACCTTTTTTCCCTGAGGGTTTCAGGGAGTTCCAGCTGCATGCCTTCTGGCAAAGCCAGCAGCAGCAAGGCAGCCAGAGCCTCGCCCGGGGTTTTGCAGGTTGAGAACATGTTGTACACACGGAGTGCACAGCACAGTAAACCCGATATCAGCTCACAACTAATTATCTCTGTATAAAAATTCCCCTGCTCAACGTTTTGCCGTTAGAGGCTCGCTGGTAAGATTTATGACTCTGGCTAAAATGAAGTACCATTTCCTTTTTCTCAGCATTACTGTGCATGGCCTCTCTGGCTTTTCTTTTTAAAAAGACCTGAGTTCACCTGAGAGGGAACATATTTTTGAACCTCTTTCCCATCACCATTCTGCCTTTCTCTTTTGTATTTTTAACAACCACTGAAGATTACCCACTAAACAATTTCAGTTCTTTTGACTTCCCCTTGCTTGGAGTGAGAGTGGAGACCGAGAAGCTAAGAGGCAGCTCCTTCATGGGAGATGCAGCATTTGCCCACTCTCAGCCCTACCACAGTTTGCACAGGCAAGATGTGTCCATCAACATGGGCTTCCTCTTCATAGTTTGGTGAACAGCTATTGCACCCAGGATTTATATGAGCTAAAGGATAATTACCTCCCTTCATGCTGTAATGTGGGGGGGGGGGGGGGGGGGGGGCAGCTGTACAACTGGGGAATAAACTTTCTCCTCCCCTTATGTTGCACATGTATGTCCTCATTTCAGGATGATGAAAATGAGACCACTGACTGAACTTTCTGAACTTGTAACTGTATGGCTAACTTCATCCTAAATCACCTTAAAATTAGTTTGTGTGACACTGTAAGACAGTTGGGGTGTTTTTTCTGATTACAGAGGGGAAAAAGGGATCAATGTTGAGGTGCTGCCATCTCTTCCCAGTTGCAGTTGACGTAGTTATTTTTGTATTAGAGCTTGGAAGAAAACGGGTAGAGATGCCAGATAAACCTTCCTAAAACAAACATTTGTGTTAATACTTAAATATTGTTCATCTTTCACAGCATTAACTTATCTGTTTCCCACATGCTGAACCTTATGGGAATTTTTTTTTGGTTGACTGTGGCCTGTTCTTTTGTTCTGTATATTAACTGTTTTCTCAATTTGCAATTTTTAAAAGAAATTAGCAGTAAAAGTCTGACTGTGATAATCATTCAACAACGGGAACATCCCTTTGGCAGGGGTGTGTTTTTGTGGGTCACATGTTGGGTCAGGAGTCCAGGAGCTGACCCAGTCAGCTGTGTCATTTCATGATGACCTGGGAAGCATTCTTATCCCAGAGAACCAGCACTGGCTAGTCCAGTATCATTTTCCAACATGCCAGACTAAGGGACAGCAGTTTCATCCTCATCACTGAACCGTCTCATTTTCTCCTGTTTGCATGTATGTTAACCATAATTTCCAGACCTTAAGGGGAAATAAGCTAGGTATCTGAATTTTCATCAGATCTGACACAGAGTATTAGGCTGTGGCTTTTTATGTCTATTGGTTTTACTGCGCAGGACATAAATATTCAACTCGTGTCATCTGATAAGGTTGCTGGGGAGGGGGTTTTTCTCACAGAATGTATTAACTTTCCTTTCACACCTAGCCATTCTTTCATGAGTCATAACCCCAAGATGAAATATTTTTGATGGTGGCTTTAAGTCAAGTATATTCCAATGAGAAAATCATTCAGGTTTTACATAAAAAGATTTACAAGTTCCTGTGGCAATGCTCTTGAACTACAGCCTTATGCCTTCTCCTAGCTCTGACTGGTTGATGTGTCACAGACCTAAATGCAACCAGAGGACAAGAAGGGTGGAAAATTCTCCCTATGCATGTTCCTCAGCTCGTCTGAAGATTTTCTGTTTAAGCCCAGTTGGTTTTGTTAAGTGTAGCTGGTGAAAATCCAGTTTGCACACTCCAGAGTGCTCCAGGGCAGCAGCAGCAGCTGCCTTCCCCTGCAGCCAGTCAGCCAGCAATAGTTGTCTTGAAGGTTCTGCTGGTGACCTCAGTCACAGTTTCTAGCTAGGGTGGTTCTTCACATCATTTTGTCATTATCTGAGGGAATAGCTCAATCTCATCTCCTCTGACTGTTGACACAGCTCACCCAGATAGGGATGCGCTGCAGAACTGGTCCTCACAGCCCTGGGATGGGTGGATACCTTCCTATTTGTGGTCCACACCTCCTTGGTTGTGTTGGTTTTCTGCATTCCACCTCTGTGCACTGTGGAAGAAGCTGCTGTGACCTTCTGACTCCTGTTTTGTCTGCCCTTGGTTAAACAGTGCACGTGGGAACAAGCAGGAGTGATAGATGAGCGTGTTCTTTCCCTTTGGAAGAGCTATCCAGGTTATTATGAGGAAATTAGGTGCACTGAGAGTGAAGCAGATGATGTCTCTTTTGTGACATAGGTATCAATATCATCTTGGGTTTAATTTACAGATTTCAGGGAGGGATCATGCATTAGATGTCAGGAGCACTGCAAATGCCTTCTCAGCCTCAGGCAACCCTTCAAGCTACAAATGTTCCAATGAAGCTACTTCAACCAGAAAGAAATTACACACAAAACATAAGGAAAAAACGTTTGCTGATCTTTGATGTTATTGCTTGTAACAAAGCGGGATCCTTGACTTGACTGGGATCAGTTTCTGCACACATTTGTGTAAGTAGCATCTTGCACTCCACCAAGTGAGGCACTGCTTCAGAAGACACCAGCCCTGTTTGCACACCTGTGCTCACCTCTCCTGGCTCGCAGGTGCTCAGCCTTCCTTAAATATCTTTTCCTCCTGTCCACATCTGACAGAAGCTCACCAACTTCTCTCCTTGTGTGGGTCATTTTACTTAGCCCTCCTTTTACCCACCTATGCTGAATATTGGGATAAACAACCCACCGTGATGTGTTGCATTTGTGTATTTGTTGCTCACTTCCCTCATGGACCACCCAGCATCTCCAGTTTTCTTGAGGACAACTACACAATTCGCTGTGTCTGAAACATCTTTCATGCTAAGTGGAGTAATGCCCAGGTACATTCATCGTGCCCTTCTCAATGCACCTTTCTTGGTTTGTTTGTTGCAAATGGAAGAACTTGCCAGTTTTCTTCCTCTTAAGCATTACAGCCCTATTAAAAACAAAACTTCTTCAAACTCTCTGCATAACAGAAGTCCAGACTGGGAGGTGTTTTATTGAAGCAAATGGTTTTTCAACTTCATGCATTCTTCTGCCAGTTAGAGTGTCTGGTGTGTCTTCCTTTACATTTGCATTCCTCAGTGCTAATTTCAGCTGCCAGGCGGTACTGGAAGCCTGGCAGAAGGGGGGAGAAAAAAGGTAACCTGGTTCAAAAATATACAAGAGGTTGTTAAATAATGTAAGTTTTAAAAAAAATCAAACAGATTTACAAAGTCCAGTTGGAAGTATTATTTTTCTAGGTTTCTTCCCAAGCTGTTAAGGCGGATGCTTCTTTTTAGAATAAATATAAGGTTTTCTTGCAACCTCCAAGACTGCAGGAGCTGGGTCTTCAAGCTGGTGTAGGACAGTGATTTTGTGGCCTCTTATGACCCTGTTAACTGATGGCCCACACGTGCAGGTCTGTGCTGAGAGCTGAGACCTTGATGTGAGCAAGCCTTGGAGCAGAGTACATCTTACCCTGCCTAAGATCCAGCTCTTCCTAGTGCTGTAAATCAGCCTGTTAAACTGCTGAAATTCCTCTACTGTAGGTGCACTGTTGGCTCTTCATGTGAACTCAGTTTTTATGTATTCCTGTAAGTTTGCAGCTGTAGTAACAGCTTTGACTTTGATGATTTGCCTGTTTCAGGAAAAGTCTTTTGTCGAATGGAAAGCATGAAGAAGCCCTCGTGCTGAGCATAGGCAGGGGTTAAGTTTCATTCTACCCTAAGCTGACCCCTGGGCAGAGAGATTCCTGCTTTAGTCTTTTAGATCATGTGTAAAACCTGATGCTGGCTGGATCATCCCGCATAGGGCAAGAATATCTGGGGAACATGGGGAGAGGTATGGAGTGAGACATTTGCAGAAGGGAATGAAATGTTTGGGATGCAGCCTCATGCTTTCTACAGCAGTGAACATCAATCAGACCTTCTCAGAAAAGCTTCAGTGGTGCTGAAAGTCTTCTTTCTCACCCCTCGCCCCCTTTTTTTTTCTTGTTTGCTTATTCCCACCTTCTCTTTCTTTTCTCTTTATTCTGATACACTGTGGCATGTGCAATTTTTGCTCAGGAAACTAACTTATCATTGAAAACACTGAGACTTTCCTGGTTTTAGTCCTTTAGCCATTGAGTAAGCAACAGTTATTTTTGTTCTACCAGTGATTTATGACTGAACAGATTTAGAGTTTATATTTTTAGGTTTATAGACAATTCAGATAATGTATATTTGTGACTATAAATATTTGTTGCTCTTACAGTCTGTCAGTGAATGTTATGCCCATTTGGAGAAAACTGTGTAAACTAAAGACACACAAGCATTGTGTTCCTAGCACAGCCTCATGATTCTTTTCAAGTACCTAATTAGGTAATCCTTAAAGGTAGCAAGAGCTTGAGCATCTGTTGGTAAACCATCTAGGAGGGTGCCATCGAGAGGAAATAATCTGCTTTTCATGAGTGAACCAATTCTCCACGAGACCTGGAGTAAAATGCAGTAGGATCACTGCTCAGAAAATATTGAGGTTTTTTTGCCAGGAACAGCATACTCAGAAAAACAACCACCAAATCTCTCTCATTTGCACTACATTTTGGTTTCTTCTTTTTTCCTATTTTTTATGGTGTCATAAACAGGCATTAGTCATAAATTGAAATAGCAGATATCTCTTGAGAAACCAGAATTTTTTACTGAAGAGTTAATTTTGCAAGGTTTTTTTTTTTTTTAAAATAAGAGCAGTTCTTTTAAAAAATCTAAACTTTAGGGGTTTATTTTCCTCTTCCTCACCTCCCTCTTTATCTAGCTTTAGTTTGTGGTGATTTTGCAGACACAGCCATTTCAGTGATCCTGTGAAGACAGATACATGCCACTGCTTGTACTGCTGCTGTCCCCTTCTGTTCAAAAGAAAACCATCTTCTTTTCCACTCCCAGTTGCCAACTTCACTCAAGTAAATAGTAGTTAAGCATTCCAATGTTTTTCCAGGAAAACAGTAAAGTGTTGGGCACTGGCAACTTAAAAACCTCAACTTGAGAACCCCCGTAGCTTAAAGCTAATTACTTCTCCTTCCACAAGTATTTCCTCCCCAACCACTTCAGAGTGTGACCGCTTCCGTGATAGATGGGGGAGGCCTTTTCCGGAGTCTGGGATTGGGATTGTGCGCACTGTGGGATCTGAGCTGTGTGGTGATATTGGGACTTGGCTGCTGGGGGTTTCACCCTCCCCTCCAGCCCCTTGGCCCCAGCCCTGCGCTCATCAGCCTTCCCCATCCCAGGATGCCTCCCCTCCAGTGACTGAGCACTGACCCCTTGCACAGAGGTGACAGCAGAGTGACTTTTCTGTGGGCAGATGAACATTTCATTCTCTCTCTGTTTTTCTTTTGACATGGACTGGCGTGACAAGTAGCTTTGCTTTAGGGTGGCTGCAGGATTGGAACACACATCGCATCAACTCAGGGATACCAAGTCACACTGATGGTGTTTCTTCTTTGAAGCTACCCAAAGTAAAGGAGAAATGAACAAATTTTGTGTTCCTAACTTAAATTTCTTGATAAAATCGATGCAAAGCTTTGACAAAAACCAGTAGTAATTATTATTTAAAGCCTACTAGATAAATTTGCTGGTTTTGTTGTAACTCCTTTCTGGTGTGATGTGCAGTTTCATAGAACCACAGGGTGATTTAGGCTGAGCTTTAAAGCTAATCTAGTTCCAACCCGTCTGCCATGGGCAGGAACAGCTATCACTAGACCAGGTCTCTCAAAGCCCCATCCAACCTTGGCCTAGAACACTTCCAGGGATGGAGCATCCACAGCTTCTCTGTGCTCCAATGCCTCACCACCGTCACAGTAAAGAATTTCTTAGTGTGTATATATAACAATGCACATACCTGTGGTGTGATCTGGTAGAAGAATCACAGAAATGTTAGTTTATCTGTTGGGTAATTCTTTTCAGGAGTCTCATACTATACGAATGAAAGGAAAACATGATCTTTGTAGGAAAGTATCTACAGCTTAAAGCTTTGAGGAAGTGTGAAATGGACATAAAGTAATTCTCATGTTTAGCATAAAGACGTTTTGGTTTTTTAAAAAAGGTGCCCGAATGTGTTTTTTAGAATCAAAAGGAAAAAACAAAGAGGTGTTTGTGAAGATTCAGTGCTTGGGGTTGTTTTAATTCTTGCCTTTATTTTATTTTAGGTTGCTCCAACTGAGTTGCCAGAACACTGCCCTACAGAATTTTGGAGGGTCACTTCTTAATGGATTGCTGCAGCCTCTTAATTTCTCCATTGATCCTGTTCCCTGCATCGTGAGAACATTTTAGCCAGCACAGGACCTAGAAAAGTTACATGTAAGTCATGATTCCAATTCCTTTCTATTTAAAGAAAAAATAAAGAAAAAAGGGAAAAAAAGGTATCTTGAGAAGGCAAGGTAGAGGCAGTAAATATCACTTTAGAAAAACACTGTAAAAGCTGTAATTCAACTGCAAACATTAGGTGGTGAATAAATTGTTATTGAAGTAGTTACTTGTTTTTTTAACCTAAATAGTGATAGTCATTTTGATGGCTTTTTTAAGTGTTCTGCTGCTACAGTAAACCATAGTGAGAAGTACTTAAAATAGCTCTGTTCGCCCCCCTGCTCCAACTATGCTTTGTTTTTCTCTGCAACGGGCTGCCTGTGTATACACCTACCTTGATGTGCTCTGCCAAAGCTGCACGTGCTCTGTGTGAGTTTAGAGGCCGTCATCTACACAACAGGACTGCAGGCACCCTTCTGTTTCTCCCGTGATAAAATCCATATCCTGTCAGGTTCCCAGAGTATTTCCCTTGGAGGAGCCCTGCTGCTGCTTCATCTTTCAGCCTTTCCCCAAAATGCTCTGTGAGCATCAGAAGTATCTTCATTGCTACTTCCAGCTCCTTCCAGGTGGAATTAAGTGCTCCACCTGACTGTTGAAGGGTAAAGAAAGTTGTGCATAGATCTGCTAGGAACAGATTGAGGGGACTACAGATCCTTTCCTATCTTCTCAGCTGGGGTAGTAGTCCCCAGTGCTTGTTGTGCTTTGATATTTCATCCAAGATGGGGAGCAGCTTGTGGTCCTGTGCACGTGTTTCATCCCTGATCCCACGATGACTGAGTCTTCCTCTGAAACATTCCATAGCACAGCCTGGCATAGAATCAGGGGGGAGAAATCGCTTGACCCTTTGCAGTTTGTCAGCAGTTCTAACCCTAATTCTGCTTTCTGAGGTAGAAGAAGCTTCTGGACAACTATAAGGATGGCATGGATGTGATGGTCTGTGGTCTGTGCTCTGTGGAGGGTGGGACACCCCAGAGCTGACAAGTTTGGGAAGAGGCTTGAACAAAACTTAATTTCATTAATTTTTAAAACAAAATCAAAACTCTTTGTGGTTAAGAGCTTTTCATCTTTGGGATGGTGGTATAGAGCAGCTTGGCAAAAGGAGGTAATATAAAATTGGGGTTCCCAGTGTGGCACTGTGCATGTTACTGCCCTTGTTTGTTCACTGCAGTATGATGCAGTTTAGTCAGAACAGGTCAGTGAAGAAGAACACTCCTTACTGGTCAGTTTTTCTTGAATGCTTACTAATACCATTTTTAATCTTAGGAACTGATCTGTAATACTGCTTCTAAAAAATATGAGTGTTTTGGCACCAAAGCATTTCTGTTAGAAATATACCTTTATTTGAAGTACTTTATTTGCTTATATGACACTGGAAGATTTATTTAGAACAAGAAAAGTCTACTGCAAAAGGAGGATAGTGTTCTTTAATGGATATGGAAATTCAGTTTGTAAGGAGAGGAATTTTTTTTTCTGGTGTGATGAGTATCAGCAAAAACAATGGTGAAGTCGTAGGCAGTGGAGAAAGTCTGGGTAGCAATAGAATTCACTGTCAAAGAGGCCTTACAAGGTGGGAGTTTGATTTTGTTTTCCAAAAAAAGGGAGAGTGTTGCCATTTCCTTGAGGGTCTGGCATTCTCTCATGCAGTTATTAATTAAATCCCCCTGAGCAGGAATCGTCTGACTACAGGAAAATTTTGGATCTGGCTTGAAATTTGTTTTTAGTGCTTGTCTTAAGGGAAGAAGACTTGAAAATAGGAGTTGTAACAGCTAGGCAGGCAGAAAAAGCTTGTTTTTCATTAGTCCTACTTAGCACTATTCCCTTGAGGTTTGGAAGCCTTATTCACAATTTTTTGCAGGCTTTTCTCATGATGTTTGAAAAGCTTATCATTAGGCATCTTGCAAATTCACTATTAAAAACACTTCAAGAGGAACTAACTTCAAAAATATCATCCTTGTTGGGGGACTTGGAAAAGCAGACAGAAATGGAAAAGAAAAACCCTCTCTCATTCCAAGAAGTGCATAGGAAGTTTTGTCATGCTTTTTGTTGTGCTACAAATAATCAGATGTCTCCTCTTCAAGGAGCAAAATCAGGTCTGAGGACCAAATGAACTTGAAAACCAGTGTGAGGATATAGGAGCTGTCATCAAATATGTGCCTTTCCTTTTTTTTTTTCTTTCTTCTTTCTCTTAACTGTGGTTATATGCTTGAGCTATGCATCATTTTTAAAACATGGTGTGTACTCTAGCTCCTAGAAGACCCACACACCACCTCACAGAGTGTTGGCTGGGGTTGCACCAGATCGTGTGTGCAGATCCACGCCAGCACAGGTAAACACGAAGGCAATCTGCCCATTGCTTATTTGATTTCTCAGTGTTTCCCATTGTCTGGCTGTTTTTGATGACAGACTCTGCTTGTAACAATTACCTCATTATAGCAATTTCCATAGAAAGAAGCAGACTTTCACTTGTTAACATTAGCCCTGCTGGAAAGAGCAGTTGCACAAGGTTGACCCAGCTGTGACAACTCTGTTCTTGTTGCTTTTCCCAGGGTGCAGTGGGATAAACGAGTATGCCTTCCCCCTCTTCCATTTACTATTTTGTTTCTATAATACTACTAAGATGCTAATTGATAAAATCTCCATAAATATCGTTCTTACTGATGTGTGACTTCAAAGCAGAATGTCCCTTGCTTTTTCCTAGAGAGCGTATTGCAAAACCCTCTTAGGGTGCATGTGTTGAGCTGGTAAAGAAAAACCCATTTCTCCAGGTCCTCTGGGAATTAATCCTGGGTAGGTTAAACTGAGTGTATTGTAATGTGGGAGTACAGCTGTGGAGGAGAAGCTGTGCTCTCTGCTGAGAGGCTCTTTCCATTTGTTATCCCAAACAGTCACAAATGACTGTACAGAGCTGTGTCTTGGAGCAGCTGCTGGCATCCTAGTGGAGGCAGGTGACTATTGCTAGCAGTGTCCATACTCTGTTCACATTTCCCATTTTGTTTTAGCCCTGTGTGTTTTCCTTTAAAAACAGCAAAAATAACATCCCAATCAATGTCCTTCTGCATCCCATAAAAAGGCCAGATTTGTACTGCTTATCCAATGTTATGAATTCAGCAAGGGCCTTTAAATGGTTTACACAGGATAAAAAAGCAAGGCAACCCAAAACTCTGAAAGTTCTGTACAGAAATTACATATTTGCTAGGTATGAGTTCTTTAGAGTATTTTAAAAAATTTTAGATTTCTTGAAATCTGTCATGTGCCCAACTCTAGGCAGATGTAAATAATGTAAAATCTTAAATATGCAGATATTGGTGGTTAAATGTCTGTCACCCGCCTACCACCACAGCCTGGGGAAAATGTAATTTTTAAAAAATCTACACTTAAAGGTCAGATAACTTGACAGAATTCAGAAGAAAAGCAGATTTCTGAAGGCAAAATTGTATCACTTTGGACACTGACTTACCAAACACTCCAAACCATCAGCAGCAAACCCTCTTCCTCAGTGCCATGACCATACGTGTGGACATTGACAGGTTTATCTTACTGGATGAGAGATGCGGCCATGTCTGCATTTCAGGATTTTTTTGGTACATTTTCCTGTTGGAGTGCTGTTTTCATAGGGATGAAGGCACTCTCTTAGCCAGTTCATGGTACTGGCGTATCAGGACCCTGTACCTCGTGCCACCAGTGGAGTGTGGAGTGTCTCCTGTCTTGGGGACCTTTACAGCTTCCCATGGCATCCTGTGCATTTGCCACTGCCAGCAGCTCTCTGTCACTCCCTCGATGTGATCAAATGATTCTCAGCACTGTCAGTGCCTCTGTACCTCAGCCAGGCTGGCGGCTGGGGATGGCTTTTGATACAAATACATCTGTTGACTAAATATCGTTTCTTTATGCATATGTGCAGATGTATGCGTATACATAAAAATGAAACATATCTATTTATAAAAGTTATATACATATATAGGTATGTATAAAATTTTTAAAATAAAATACGTATCTGGACAAATGTATGGCCTGAAAAGTGCTGGTGTGGCTTCAGGCAGACTGCCTGTGCGTGCACACGTGTGCAGGTGATGAGCCAGTGTCCCTTCCTCGAGGTTTCTGACCTGGACCCCCAGGTTGGAGGCATCCCCATCCGGGCACAGGTGATGCCCGGGGGTTGTGTGGCCGGGAGGAGCGCTCTGCTCGTGTTTAGCTGTTAACAGCAGCAGAGGACAGCGGAGTTTGTGGCAGTGTAGCGTGCCATACGAACCCAAATTACTCTGACACCTCTTGCCTTGCTGCCATTGACCACGGGTTTGTTTGTTCGTCACCCCAGCGGTGCCACGGGCTGTGTGGGCGCGCGGCGTCATTGATCTGTTTACTCGGTGTTTCCCGTGTGGCCACCGTGTTGCGGCGAGGACTTTTATTTTTTGCTGTGGCAGGTGACAGCGCGGGTGTGTGGTGTGTGTGTGCCAGCCCGGGGGACTGAGTCACAGCCCTGCCTCCGCCCGGGGCCAGCGGCACTTCCCCTTTCCCAGTGGGGTGAGCTGCCGCCCCATCTCCACTGGACATCTCATCAGCCTGTACTTTTTTTTTTCCTTCTTTTTTTTTTTTTTTTTTTTTTTTAACCAGAAAAGCCTGAGACATGGTGACAGCAAGACTAACTTTCTCTGTAACCCAAAGCAGTGAAAAGTAAAATCCATCTCACCACATCGGTTTTGTTTTCGCTGCCGGCTCAACCTCTCCTCTCCCTCTGGCAGAGCCCTGCACAGTCATTCAGTGCCCGGCTTGGGGGTGGTGTGGTTGTTAGCTCAGTGGTGTATGACCCATTTATTTTCATAATACTTAGATACCCGCGCTTCTGCGGCGTTCAGCACACAGGTCCTGCGACCTAAATCCTCGGCAGAAAAGCACACACCTGATTCCAGCAGCGTGCGTGGAGAGCAGCCGGCTCTGCCCCTGCCTTGTCAGGAGCTGCGGGAAGGTGGTGCGCTTTTGGCTCTAGCGGGCAATTGATGAGCAAGGGCAGGTAAAGGTACATTTTTCTGGAGCCATCACTTGGTCTTCGATCATTTAGTTAAATATTGATTGCTAGCTGGTAGGACGTTTCCTGTTACGATGTACAAAGAGTTGAGACGTAAAAGCGTTGTGTTGGATCGTTTTCTTGCTATAATAATCTGCAGTTTCTGCGACAGCAGGAAGATTAATGGCACGAGATTGTTCACTCTCAACATCTCCAGACATGGCATCACCCTCGTGTTGAGTCTGGTCTTAAGACAGACCGTTTTTTCCTTTATTCTTTTTTTTTCCTCAGTTAGTTGAATTAGTTTTCTTCACGTTTTCAGATGATAATTAGGTTCACGCTTGTGTTACTTTCTGTAAGTGGAAAGAATCAGGCACAGGAGAGTAAACTGGCATCACAGTAGACCTGAGAGTTTTAGGTATAAAATTAAAGAGTAATTTGCAAAGTGACTTGAAGTAAAGTGGATTTAAACACAATGAAATCATCCTTGACAGCAATTTGTTGAAGTTCTTCTACTGTTATGAGTGTAAAGGGATTTTTTTTTAATTGCCAGTTTCTGGGTAGAGTATTCAGCATAATTTCTCACAGGTAAGTGAAGCATTAACTCCTTGTACCTCAGTACTTTGGGCAGTGAGGGAAGAAACTGAGAGTTAGGGGGAAGCACCTTCTCTGCTTTATCATTTGAAAATCAATCAGTGGTCAGCTAACTTAGAGGAGAATTTTACCAGGGACACTGGTACTGAGAAAAATGTAAAAATCCAGCAGAATCCTGGACAGAGATATGCATGGCGTGTGAAAAGTTGTCTTCAATGTTTCACAGAATGTAATGTCACTCTAGATATAAACTGGAAAAAAAGTAACAGCAACTAGCTAGTTTGCATTCCTTGTTCAGATGAGCCATGAGTTTTGGGGCTTTTACGTTTTTATACTTTTGCTGTAGGTGTTGGAAGTGTGGGTGGCCATGAAAAAGCAGTGGTTACAATAAGATTTTCCATTTATTGCCCTTTGTGTACAACTAAAAATAAGATTCAAATGCTTCAGCATTTGTGGAGCAAGCATAATATTCCTCTGAGCTCTGATGACTGGCTTGCCTGTAGCTTCAGCTCTGTCTGGTGGGTGAGTCCTAGGTTTTAATGCTTGTAAATGGGTCTGTGTTGGAAGGAGAGTCAGAACTTACTTGTGGTGTGGTCTAGCTTTGTTAATTCATCAACTTCTTACTGGAAAAAAAAAAAAAAAGAAAAAGTAGTTAGGCTTAGTACGTAAGTTAAAGGTGGTGATGAAAGAATTTTGGAAGCAGAATTGTTCTGCTGTCTGGAAAAAGCAGCTTCGGAGAGAGCTGAAAGATCTTTTAAGTCAAAACTTTCAAAACTTCAGTGGTGTACCTTGAATTGTTGATCCAGAACTTCATCTTCTGGCAAAGAAAAAGCGAAGGAGAAAAAAAAAAGGAAATCTATATAAATCTGCTGAGCTTGAGAAACAAATTCTCAGGGCTAACTTTTGGCAGATAAAATCCTTTTGGTTTGCTTTTTAGGGTGACTGTTGAAATACACTGTGTGATGCTTTTCCAGGTAGTTGCACTGGTTAGGAATCCACTAAACCAGTTGCAGTGTCTTGAACTAATAAATGTGTTCTGACCACATTAATTGATATGTGAGCTTATTGCCAAGAGAAATATTAAAGAGAGATGTCAGTGTATGCAGGGAAATTCATAGCTTCATGGTGTCAGCTTTGGTGCTGTCCCAGCTTCACTCATTAAGTAGCTGTGGCATTTCCAGAGAATGAGTGTGCCTGTGCGTGTCAGGCTTCTTGGTCTGATGTCATTCTTGTGATGGATGAGAGGAGAGAGCATCTATCCAAGAGCTCCAGGACCCAAGGTAGTGCCTGAAATCTTGCTTTCTGCTGTGTGGCAGCTTAAGTATCACTGCTTTCTTGTCACTTCATGACCTTCCCAGCTTTGCAGGGTAGCAGAGGTGTTGGTCTTGAGAATCGGGCTCTATAAGACAATAGGTTCTCACTCTGACTAACACCACGTGGTGCAGAGGATGTGGGGTGCTGGGGGCACTTAGAGCTACACGCGCTTGTTCTATGGACTAGTCACGCTGTCAGTGGTGAGTGTTTCATTAGGCAATATAAAATTCCTTTAAATTAGCTTGGTGTAGTCCTCCCTCTCTTCCTTGGAGAGCTCAGTGCCTGTCATTGCTGCCTTACTTTTGCCTTTTTGCTGAAATGCTCCTTTCTGCTTTTACATCCATGCCTGCTCTTTGGACCGGCTCTTGCCTTGATACAAAGTACAAATGGCAAGAGAGATGATGCAGTAATCAAGACTTCAAATATTTCAGATGGGAACGGGCAAAACTTCAGCAATTATTAGTTTCCCCCAGAGTGGTTGCTGCAGGGAATTACATTACCTCTGTTATAATCACCTGCACGTCTCAGTCCTGTGGGTGCCCAGGTGCTTACAAGGGGCATAATCATTTGCTGTAATGTTTTTCTGTGGAATTTTCCCTTTTTCGGTGCAGTTGTAGAGGTGGATTTTTTTCTCTCCACCCACCCTTCTTTTTCTACAGCTCTGCCTGCTGCAGGTAAGTTCAAACCTGATGGCTTTGAAGATAATGACAGGAGAGAGTGCAGCATGTGCGTCACGCGGCAGCGGCACTCCTGTGCCGATCACTGCTGCTGCGCTTTCCAGCGGGATGAGACATGCTGGACTCTTCCAGGGGTATGCCACACAGGTTATTTTTAGAGATGGCACATTGGGTGCATTGTGCAACTATCAGTACCCACTGCTGTGCTCTTCATTTTTTCCCTTGTATGGTGATGAAGTTTTTAAGGTGTTTGCCTTTCTCTCGAAGAGGTAGAAGGATCTCTTTGATTTTTTTAGCTACTTGTAGAGCTGCTCCGAGGAATCCATGAAGTTGTATTTTCTGTACACAGTTTGAAGGGAACAGTCCTACATTTGGCCACTAAATTAGGATTAGTGCAAGTGACACAAACAATGTGGTTGAGATTTTCAGCTGAAGAGCTCCAACAACCTTTTGGGTTGCAGACCAGAACTGCTACCTTGGGAAACCCCCAGCCTGTTTTTGGTTTGGTTTTATTTTTTTAACTTTACCACAGAAAACAAGCTGTAGTCGGGCATTTTTACAGTTGTCATAAACTCTTTCTGTGGCTCTCAGCTTCTGGAGTCCTTCGAACAGCCACCTCATGCTGTACTGTGAGAGGGTGACAGCAGCAAATGCTTTGGGATGTGGTGCAGCCTCACCGTGGGAGCAGAGCTGGACACAGAAGATGACTGGTGGCTTTTGCCCATCGCTGCTGGAGGAGCAGGGCTGGCCAGTCACAGGCTCCTTATTGCATTGCTCAAATAATGCAAAAACATTAGCAATGGAGATTTGCTGTAAATGGTGTATTTTAAGTGCGTCTCTGCTCTGCCAGCTTCACTTTTAATGCACTCGGTTAAGGAATGCTTTGGAGGTTGCTGCTAATGGATGAATCTCTCAGAAAATTGGAATTTTGAAATAAGATTGACATTTTGGAGTGAGAAATATAAATCTAATGAGAGTATTTCAGCAGAGGTTTGTAATTAGGAATGAATGGAGGGAATTTGTACGCGCAGTCTGCAGAAGGGCACAATGGAAGGTGAAATTGCACCCTCTGTGCTGAATGAGGGATGAAAGCCAATGTATCAGTGTCATGGCATGACAGTGTAGAGTATAAATGATACTGTCACTGAGTGCTGCAGAAGGTATCAAGGGAATTCCACTCCAGTAAATTACATTACTTAGACAGACCTGAAGGCATTGTGTCTGAATGATTGGAGGGAAAAAAGGTTGTCAGCACAAAGCAGAAGATATTACAGAACAACTGGCTGCAGGCTTGGAAAGCGGTGTTTTTCTGATGTTTACCATGCAAAGCTTTTCAGGTGCTATTTAAATTTCTTTTTTGGTTGAATTACAAATGTATTGATGAAGCAAAAGTATTTTTTGAGATGGTGTTTGGAGTAGATACCAGCCTGCAGCAAAAGGTGTGAGCATGCACAGCTCCCATTTTTTCATTAGGAATTGGGACTTCTTCAGAGTTGAGAAAAATCTAGTCATGTGTTCCCAGCTCAAGCACTGTTTTTTAATGCTTTGCATCATTTCACTGAGGACTTCCTTTTTGGCCTGGATTTTGCTTGTGGGGTAATTCTAGCATGGATTTGTGGAGAGAGATGCTTTGTTGCTGTTCTGACTAGCAGTGAGGGGCTGGGCTATGGTAGGCAGCAACCGATCATGGTACACAAACTTTAAGGTCTCCTTTAGAGGCGTGGTGAGGTCCATGATGTGGGCGGGTAGGAGCATGATGTCATGGTGACAATGCAGCAAAAATCCAGAGCCTTACCCTTTCAGCATGTAGGCACTAATGTAACACAGTGTGTTCCTCACACTGTTCTGCTTTTTGCCCACCAAACCCCCCTGCTAGCACCAGTCCCAGCCACAGTGATGGTGTTGAGAGGAATTGTTATTTCTCACAGTTTTATTCTCTGTAATGACCTACTACATCCACCCGCACAGGGATAGTCTCATAGAGATGGGTTTAGCTGCTTCTCTGTCTCTGACCTCACACACAGACACCACCTACAAGCTCCTGTAATTTCCTAGTTTGCTCATGGGTGAGACAGCCCAGCTCCCACAGTTCTCCCAAACTGCTGCTTGATGATAAAACATCTGTTTCCTGAAGATGCCACATTTCATCCTCTGGTACATAATAAGCTCTGCTTGTCTTGGGGCTTCTTGTAAAACTTCAGTAGTCTTTGTCCTTCTTAAAAACATACTTTCCCACTTACCTACTCATAAAATACATCACTGAAAGTACATGCTCTAAGTAATGATAAGGAAGCGGGCTCTGTTCATCCTTTCGATAACTTGACTTTTGGCAAAATCCACACAAGGCAGGAGGATGGACATGCAACACAGTTTCAGCAGTCCGTAGAGCAGGCTTCTCCACATGAAGTGGTGATTCAAGCTGTGGGAGCATTAACCAGGAAATATGACCAAAATGAGGGGTGCTGACTCTAGGAAGGTAGCAGTTCAAATGCTCCCCTGTAAAGATTTCAGCCCCTACAGACTGTAGCTGGAAACCAAAGCATCAAACCCACAGACTGTGTGAAAAAGCAGTCAGGCATCTGTGGAAAAGAAGATGCCCCATGTGGGATGGGATTCAGTAGTAGAGAATTTAGTAGTGGGTCCTGATCATAGCCAAAGGTGAGTGGGAGGAAGCAAAGTGCAATTTCTGTCTGTACTTCTCACATTAGAACTGAGTTGGAATAGTCCAGGGTGTGGGACTCTCTCTGTCTGTCTGTATCAAAAGGGGATTTTCAGACATTAGGGCTGTAAAGTTTGTCCTCAGACCATCATTGTCATGGGAAACTACTATGCCTGTTTGAGCACCTGTTCGTAGCAGTATTAAAAATCTGCTGTCACTCACTTGTCCTATGGTATTTTGTGTCAAAAGCTGGCATTTTGACACATTTGGTTTTTTGCATGTTCGGAAAAGCTTTTTTCTTCTGTTCAGTGTTATTCCTGTGATCATGAGCAAGCTGTGTTTTCAAAATGTGGTTCTCTGTAGTCATCCATTAATCCACAGAAAGTCCATTAGTTCTCACAGCCATAGTTACTCATATGAGGCTGTTTTCCTCTTCCCATGCTTGGTCCTGCAGCATGAATGCCTATAACCAGTACCTGTGAAGTCACCAGGGCCACTCGGGGGAGCGATAGGTGCAAAACTGGAATTAAAATGCTGCAAAGTAGTGTGATTAATTGCAAGAGTGGAATAGAGCAGGAGAAGGAATGACCAAGCCATGCCTTAAGGAAGACTGGGAGACTAACCAGTATTGCTTTAACTGAGAGAGATATCGAGCCTGCTCAGTCAGATCGGTATCCCCTGGCAGATGTATTTTGTTGTGTAAATGGCTCTCTGCAGTCCCAGAAGACCATCACTATCTCTTCCTATCTTGTACAGTGGATTTCTAAATAATCAATCTTGGTGCAGGAAAGCTGCGGTTTAGTAAGTGTAGCTTGCTAATGAGTGAGTGGTTTAATCTTAATTCTCACTCCTCATGCTTTTGATAACACGGGGCTATAAAGTTTGACATTGTAGAATCTTCTCTATAAATTCTGATTTGCTTGCCAAAAAATCAGCCTATTATTTTCAATGCCCCTCTTATCATTAGTGTTATTAAACTGACGATTGATGTGTAAAAACTGCCATTTGCATGAAGTTCACAAAACTGCAATAAAAGACACTTTTGTTCTGACTTGGTAAAGAAAGAAAAAAACCCCAGCTAAATAATGCTAGTTCTAACAGCAGAGATGTTCATATAAAGACATGTTCTGAACAATAAGATCATTTATCCACGTATGACATAAATACATCGGAATTTAAGTAATGAGAGATCTTGTGAAATGCAGCAAAATGCACACCAGTGGCATTGTGAAGTTTCCCTTCTCTAAAGCCCTGTTCTCAGGGAAAAGCAGCTTTACTTTTGCTTTGAAAATCCATTATCATAAGCCTTTTAAAAAAAACCCGTTTGTCGTAGTGCAATATTAAAGCAATTTTATACCCTAAGAGCAGCTCTTTCGTAAGGTAAAATGCAATCCCATGTGTGTATGTAATTGCGGTTTAGAATACTTCTCACAGCCCTAATTTGCCCAAAATTAAGAAAACCACTAACCTTTTTAGGCTTTCCTTTTCCTAATTGTTTTTTGTTCTCCCTGCCTTTCTTCCACAAAATATTCTTTTTTTAAAATCCCTGCTCGAGAGGGGGAAAAAAAAAGGCACAGAACGCTCTCTGGATTCATTGCAAAACACTGCTTGAAGGAACCATTTTAAGAGTTTAGGTTAAAAAGTTTCTGCTTCTTTCAAACTACATGGGTGACACTGCTATTTTGGGAGACCATACCATCTGCTTGTTAACCAAAAAGCAGGGAAGATATTCCTAGTTCTAGTATAGATTTTTGGGTTGATTCCACATGAAATTCCCAACTGATCTCCACTTGTGTTTGCCCCCTCTATAAGCTAAAGAGAACAAGGCCACTCATCTCTTCCGCTGTCACAGCTCCCAAGGTAAAGATGCTCAGCTTGTGGTCCTGAGTAAAACATGGTTGTTCACAACAGGAACAATCCATCAAGATGTGTGAGATCCCTAATTCTTCCCTGCAGGTGTTCATGTCACAAAAGCCATGACAAGGAGTAAAAGAGCAATATAGTGCCCAGCCCCTGATGTGCCACAGGTGACTGCTACCTGTGGATGAAGAAGGTGTTCAGGGGAGGCTTGGTTGGGTTCTGTTGGAGGAGCTGCATTTTTGTTTGTGTTTGAGCAAGAAAGGGGGAGGACACATTTTCTAAGGTTTTTCTTGCTTTTGAGGGCAAAAAAAAAGGCAGAAAGAGAAGGTTTCCTGGCCCAGAGATCAGCCAACTACCAGGTAGTGCAGGTGGAAAAAGTGCAGGAGCTCGAGAGGACAGTATTCCTATGTCCTTCCCTAGGTGAAGGGGAATGGGAGGACTTGTAGTGCAGATGGATTGAAGGAAAATATTGACATGAGTAGGACCAAGGTGGAGTCTATGTATTTTGTCTGGTGAGTCTGTGGAAATGGCACAGCGGAACATGAAAATGTGAGATGTTACTGTGGTCCTCCATAGGTGATGAAGACATTTGTCTGAGACGGGAGAGATTTAAGTCTATATTATATTGCTGGAGTATCTGCAAATACATATGTATCATCATTACAATATCTTCCTGACTGGCAAAATGTTTCATCCAATCTCTGTTGACAGAAAAGATTGCCTACTGATAATTGCTTTGCTTAAGTGTCTGATAATATGCCAGAAATGAGAGCATTCTCTGTTAGGTCATCTTTAATTATGCATATACCACCTGTCAGCTTTAAATCTGGAGAAGATTCGTTTTCTCATTGGATTTAGAGTAGGGAAGAGAGCCTTCAACAAGAGGACTAGGCTGTTGCAAACAGTGTCTATGGGGGAGTTTCACAAGCAGTCTCCTCATCATCCCTAGTCATGGATACCGCTGTTGGCACATGCGGAAATATTTGAAATATTGCCTAAGCTTGCTGCCGTAGTGATGGGTTTCACAGGAAGAGGATTTCAGACCATCTGTTGCGTTTTCTAGTTTTCATCTTTCCCCATTTCAAAGGGAGAGGGAGCGCTGAGGTGGGGGAGGACACGTGGCAAGTTGTGGCTCCTTTGGCAGTGCTGGGGGGGAAATCCCCCCCAAAAAGCCATGTGAGGGGGTTATTCACTTGCCACTGGTGAAAGCACATAATAAAACTGGTCAGGCCAGTGCAGACATGCCAACCTAATAGGAAATTAAGGGCTCAAAAGACTGAAAAATTATGAGGATGGGTGCTTTGCAGAAAACCCTAACAGGGAGAGCTGGTAAAGATCTCTGAGGATATTAAATTAACGGGGTTGCCATTACCAAGCCTACTTAGGATATTAAAAATTATATTGGAGAATAAATTTGTGGGGAGTGTAATAAAGAGTGGGGAGGCAGTAATTGTTTGGGAATAGTTGAAGGAATTTTCAGTTCATAGGAGAATACTAGCTGTTTACTTGGTACAGTAATAGATTTTAGGAATCGCCATGGTTTTCTCCAAGGCCAGTGTGGTTGGTTGTTCCCTGAAATGTTTCATTTGCACCAGAAAAAAAGAATAAGTCTTTGTTAAGCTTCTCACCTGCTTTTGGCAGAAGAGAACATCACTTAAACTGTCAAACGTTGCTCCTTGCCTGTGTATCTGAGTGACCAGTGCTTCCCTCTCTCTGGGATTTTGGTTTTCCAGCTTCTGTCATCACTGCCTCAGCTTCCTGGAAAGAATTCCTCAGTTACACTGGTTAGCTGACACTGATCGTTTTTCGTTGTAATACCTTCAGCCAGAGCTATTTCTGAAAATCTGGGATTTGGAACAGTAGGTCAATTTGTAAAACAACGAGCAAAGAGGGACAGATGGCTGTGGATACGAGAGCATGTTTCTGTTCATCTCCATTTGGCTTTTGCTGATGCTTCGTTGTTGCGTGAGCATTTGAGGCTGTCGCTTTGCATTGGTTAAGTGGCTGTTGCTCCTTTGCTTGAAAGATTGGCCTGTGGCACTTGTCATGTCCCCCACTCTGCTCCAGTGGGGCTCCAGGGCAGGCTGCCTCTGCAGAAGCTTGCAGTGCCTTTGCACCCAAGGACGTGGAAAGGGTTTGCAAGACGAGTGGATTTTCTGCTCGGAAATCTGGCTGTGTTTCTCCTGACCTTTTCTCCCAGGAGCTGCTCTGGGCGAGGCTTTCCTGATGATTCCTTTGCTCAGGGTAAGGTTGCTGGACTCACCTTTCTTTGTTTTTTCTGTGTAAATGATTAAAACTCCTCTGTCCTATGTTGTGCTGCTGGGTTTTGCTCACTTCTTAGACAGATTTTGATTGATTTAGACTCGCTTGCTTCTGTCTCCCTGAGTAGTGGTGCCAGTAGCATTACCTCTACATAGCTGAATTTTACAGACCTGAAATGGAAAAGCGTGGGGGTGTGCCACAACCTTTTTTTCCTTGCTTATGATTCATACAGCCCTTCTTTCCACCCTCCTATTTCATACTGGAGGGCTCTCCAGTCTTGCAGTGGTCACTGGAAGAAATCTCTTTTGTACAGGCTCCTTCATTAAATACAAGGGTGTATGCATCCCATTATCCCAGTGCTATTGCCAAGCTGTGCAGCACCACTGGGCACCACAGATGTCCCTCCTGTTCACTGGTCTGAGGAACAGCCATACTTAACTGAATGTAGTACTTGGCTTTTGTCTCTGGAAAAAGGGACAACTAGATGAGATTTAAGAACACCCATAAGAATTGAAATACATACTTCAAACCATCTGAGCTCTTTTGGCTTAAGAGATATGGCTTAGTCCTCAGACATGGCTGGTCCTGGGGACTCTTCCTTGTCCTGTATTTTACTTAATTTATGGTGGCTTAAACTACCTGAAACAGTTTTTCTGGAAAACTTTCCTATTCTCAAACTTGAGATGTCCTATGTAATGACTACTTCCCTCTTTTCTCTCCTGGACTCTTCATTGGAGCTTGTCCACTGCCTTAGTCACAGGAGGGACTTCAGCTATCCTCTCCATTTCTCTTGGTGAAACTCATTTAACAGTTCTCTTGTAGCCTTTGGTGTGTTGCTGGTTTTAGACTTCATGTGTTTTCTCTCCCTTTTCACTCTTTTAGAAACACTACAATAAAACTCTGCACATGTCAGATTTAGTATCTCTTACAGCAGAGACTTCCTACAGGATTCATAGTTTTCCTTGCTTGATAGTGAAGCTGGTGAAATTCAGAGTGATGTGTTTACATTAAGCTATCTGACTATATACACTGCTAGTTTTAAGAGGAAGGGGAACCCTTCTTGGGATAATTAGTTTTGCCATGTTTATAGACACGATCTCTTGCTGAAGCATGTTTTTCTTGACTCCGAGGCAGCTGCTGACAGCTGGCATTACAAGAGTTCATTGGGAGTCTCATGGCCCATGCGTCCTTATGTATACACAGCACAGACAAGACAAAGCCAGGGAGAGATAATGAAGGCAGTGATGCTAAACCCTCTAGCAGTGCCCAGTAATGAAGCATTTGAACAGCCAATGTGAGCCAAATTCCAGCTCCTGTCTAGGCTGTAATGATCAGGAAAATCACCTTGTCCTTTAACAGATTTTACCAATCTGGCTGAGCAGCCAAGTCAGCGGAGTAATTTCTTCTTACTGTCCCAGCATTGGCAGCACAAGCTCCTAAATCAGGGGGTTTGCCTGTGGCCCACCAGCACATGAGGGTGCTGCTGCATGTCCCCTCATGCCCTTCTGTGGTGTAGGAGAAGAGCTGTGCGTGGGTCGTGTAAGTGCCACCATCAGGTTTTGTGGTCTTTCCACCACAAGTCAGTTGGCAACACAGGGCTGAAGATCGACAGTAAATACGCACAACCTTCTCGAAAAGTTCAAGTGGGCAATCAGAGCACAGCAAGTGGCTGCCTTTACACTTTGGTTACAGAGCGATTCTGGAGGGATTTCAAGGAAACCTCTTTCCAGCAGGAAGCTGCTGCTCTAGGCAGCTCATTCCATGAAGGGGCTGTGCCTTCTGCGCCTGGTGCCTCCTTGCCTGGGCTGCTTAACAAATACTTGAGTGCAGCCATTATCAGCCAAGCTCTGCTTTTTTCGCCTGTGCTAATGTGCTGGTATTTTATGTCACATCAAGTGAGGAAGAAAAGCAGTGATATGAAGCCATTCCTCCCGTTCCTTAAATAGGATTGATGACCACAGCTTAATAGCATTCCAAGAAAAAGACGTTTGATTGAAAGTGGCCAGAGCTTCCCCTGAGATGCTGAATAAGGATGTCCATCCTGGTAATAACTTGCCTTTGCCATTTTCAAAGCAAGCATTCCTACTGCAAATCCTGCATTAGCTTGCTGCAGTTAAATGTGCACACACATATGTAAAGGTACGTCTTTGATTTTCCTCCTCTGCCTCCCCCCACCTCCCGCACAGGCCCAAGGGAGCCCCATCGGCTCATCGGCAGCTCTATCTCGAGGTGGTTCCTCCAACAGCCCTGCTTGGTGCCCTTTGGTGCCCCTTCAGCCGTGGGGGGATCTGCTCTGCTGTGCAGGAGCATCGGCGAGCTTTCTGCACACCGTGAGCTGGAATTCCCTCTGGGGCCCTGCAATGAATATTGCAAAAAACTGTGCTGAGCAGGGAAGGGCATTGTGCTTTTCTGTGCCACGGCTTGCCAGTTTGAATCACATCTGTTGTGTTGCAGAGGGGAATATTGCTTTGTTTGCAGTGGGTTACTGGAGTACTAGCAAGTCTCGTTTGTAAAGGGTCCTGGGCTTAAGTCTCATCTCATCTGTCACCAAGAGAAAGAATCTACTCTGACAACTTCTGCAAATGCTGGTTTCACTTTTGTTTATTTGTTCCCCAGCCGTGTCCTTTGTTTCTGAAATGGTGTTTACGTACCACAGGTTTTTTTGGTGCAAGTCGATTAGCTTTAATTTCTTTCTCAACTACCTGATTTTTATCCCATTTATTCACCGCCATTCTGTTGTTAATTCATGTGATTATGTGATGCGATATCCCTCCCTGGTTAGCAGAATGTTAGAATAGCTGTTGGCAGACAGTATCTCGAAGAGTAATTAGCAAATAGGAATTACTCAAAGATGTGCACACTAGCCTAAGTAGGCATTTTCCAGCTGTTTGCAAGTTCAAAAACTCGTAGGCACTTTTTGGGCTCTAACACAAGATTAATTACTTGCTACTACAAAAGAACATTTACAAAAATGTGTAGTGTGCAATCCAGACTACTGTGTTTTGTTCCTTGAATTGGAAGTGGACGTCTTTGTCAGAAAGAGCGGGATTTTTACAGCGCTTGGTAGTCTTTTCCCTGAGGAGCTGAGCCTTTTTGTTACAAGGGGGTGTCACTCTCAAAATCAGAATAGTGAGAGCCACCTGAGAAGGTGCTGGGGGCTCGTTAGCTGAGTCCTGGCGCTGCGGGGTGTAGCTGTTCCTGTGTGGGCACAGCACAGTGCTGCCAGTGCCTTTGTGCGAGTGCCTGAGCCAGGAGCCCCAGCTCCCGAGCCATCCCGGGCTAGTCCAGGACATCCTCGATTCCTTTCTCTCTAATGTGCGGGAATTGCTGTCCACGAGGCTTTCTGCAGAAAGCCATTTACACTGCTGTGCCTCGTTTTGCATGGAGAAGTCCTTGTAAATCAAATACAGCCACAAAGCGAAAGGTCTCCTTTTTATCCACGGGCAGCTACTGTCAGTCTGCTTTTATTTCTCCTCATTCCTATTCTGTTCTTCCTTCAGGATCTGCCTGAGGGCAGCTGCATTTTTGTTTGTTCCCTTCCCAGTAATAAGGTAGTTGATCCCTGATGATGCAATGGAGAGGGGGCTGGCAGAGGGGAAGTGCATGGCTGGCGTATTTGGACTGCTTGACAGTTTTATTTTAAGCTCAGGGTCTTCTTGCCACATCCGTAGCCTCTTCTGTACTCTGCCTTTCGCTTGACATCTCTTGTGCCTAATTCTCTAATCGGCTGGATTATCATCTCTTGGCACCGTGTCCTCACCCATTCTCTAGCCTCTCACCAGTGATTACTTCTCCCCTTTCATCTCTTCTTCCACTCTGACACTTCTCCCTGTTTGCTTCTCTCAGTGCTTGTGACTTTTCTCTCTCCTCACCTCCCAGCATCATCCCACCTCCCAGAGGGAGAACAGACAATTTCTGCGAATCTTGTTTCTCGGCGTTGCCTTCATTCCCACTGCTCTTTCAAGCTCCTTGGCAGTCGTTCCCCTCTCTGTTCTGGGCAGTGAAACATCTCTCTCTCTGCCGCCTGCACCCTCTTTTCTGTTCCCTCTCAACAGCCTGACATACTCGCTCTAGTATGCAGTGCTTTATCTTCAGCTTCTTCAATTTCTTTTTGCTCACTGAAAACACTGGACAATAGCCACTCTTTCTCACAATTCATTTCCCTGTTCTCCCTCCAGCCCCTCTGCCTCCCTGGAAGAAATGGAGCCAGGACTGGGCTCCTGCCCCCTTACAACAGACCTTTCCTCCCTGGAAACTTCTCCAGCCATCCCGCCTCTGCCTTTCCTTCTGAGCACCTCTTGATCCATGAGCCCCTAGCCTCTTCAGCAGTCTCCTTCTCCAAGGTAACCCTAGTCCTTTCCCTTCTTTTTCCTTGAACCCTTCCACACATCCATAATAACACGATTCTTAGTGTCCTTGTGGATATTGCTCCTGGCTCTTCCCCATCCTTTCAACTTTTCACCATTGCCTCTGGATTTTCCCATTTCAGAGGGGTTTTTTTCACGTCTCTCTTCTCCTTTATTATTACTAAAAACATTTGCACAAACAGCTTTTTCAGGATTTTAATTTGACCTCTTTCTTGTGCTCCTTCTGGAAACATTCTTGCCGCACATAACAGAGAAGAATGCACGTGTGCATATGCACATGTACTTCAGATGGGAAATGTGTGGAATAATGGCTACAAATAATACCGAGACACCTAATTCCTAAAGTAAAAGGAGCATTTCTTCCTTCCTATAAGGTTGGGTTGCTTTGTTGATAGGGCTCTTAATTAAGAGACATGTCATTTTTTTAATGTTTGAAAAGCTTGTGCCAGGTGACATGAAACACACAAAGATAATAATACATATTTTTTAAGAGACAGTAATTAAACATTGTGTATATGTGTGCACATATATATGTGTGGTTATATATGTATACACACACATATATAACCATAGGCACATGCACATATGTGTCTGCTTTTAAGACACTGCATGTAAGCAGAGTATGCTGTGATGGAATAGCATCATGCCATTCATAATCCAGTGGTGGCTGTCCTGTATTTCATCAAGCAACAGGTATTTATTTAAAACATTTTAACATTCCCTTTGGCATATAACCAAACTGTGTCTTACTCACGCTTTAAATTCTTGAGGTAATGGCATGAATCTGTGGATAGACTTACCTGATCTTGACCTCTGATAAATACAAATTAACTGAACCTATTTCTACAAGACTTGAATTGTCCTAATGGCAAAATCTTCATTTAGTCTGATCGCACAAAATTGTCTCTTCCTTTCTTGAAGCTATGTGGTCTCTATGTGATCAGTTTTGTCTAAAAATATTAGATTAGGTCCTGCATAACAATGTGTGCATTCTTATGACAGCCCAAGAAACAAAGTTCTTTGATTTTGTTAGAAAGACTTGTGGAGGGATTTTTAAATTTATTTATTTTTTTTATTGCAGTTTGCAATATAGGTTAGGTGCATTTAGGATAGGCAGAAGTTGAGGGGGAAGAAGTAAGAAAAAAGCATGCTTGTTTTCACATTGTGGACTGTTCTCTTTTACATGAGACAAACTCCCTGGCAAGCACTAGAGTTTGCCATCTAGGCTGGTCGCCTTTTTAGCACAAAAATTGCTGTAGGGGTTTGCAAGCACTGAGAAGTATTGATTGTTTCCTAGCACACTGTTTGTATTACATATTTCAGTTAATAATTTGTAATGCTTTTAGATTACTTTAGTTTGAAATACTAATCAATGAGATTTATAGATCTCTCCACTTTGTACATAAACACGCCAATCTCCAGTGGAACATAAGAGTTTTATTTTATCCCAGATTGTTTATACTATATAGTTATTAATGTGTAGTTTAATCTCCTTGTCCTCATGCTTTTATAGCTTGATACCACTTGTTGCAAGGAATCTCAAATCTAATTAAAGGGCATGGATTAATGGCACTCAACACCTTCACAAGTAAGTGCTGGAATGTGCCAGCTACATCTTGTTGAACGAAGACCTGATGCCTCTTACTCTAGGTGTGCAGCAGAAACAGAACTGGCTACCTTGTGTCTTGTAATTTCACTCTGAAATTTCACTCTATGAAGCCTTACTTTGAACCACAGTAGGTTTTCCAGACCTCAGATGCACAAAGTCAGTTTTTTTTGCTGTGATGTTCTCTCAAATTGTCATTGGAAAACCACCACCAAAGTGTTTCAGCTGAGGGGGAAAGAAAAAGGAACATAAGACTTGAAATTATGTTGATTTCCCGACATTCAGCATTTTTGGAGCTCTTCTTAAACTCTGGTGCCCTCATGCTGTGGAGCAAAATCATGAGACCTCAGCTAGAGAGTGGGCTGGGGACACACTGCAGCCATTGCTGCAAATCCAGTCAGAAAGTTTGCTAAGGAAAGCCCAGGGTAGCTAGTGACTTCTGCTCAATTCTTCCTCGAAAGTCAGGTTTCTGACAAAACAGGGGGACCTGTTCTCTGCTTGCTCCATCTGCATTTGGTGTGGTGTTGCAGCCTGCTCAGGTGGGATTTTGCAGACCAGTGATGGTCAGCCAGTTCTGCTTGGGAAGCAGGAATCTCCTGGCTCCTACCCTCATCCTCACCATCGTGAGCTCAGGGGTCAGGTTACACAATGGCACCTTCAGTTTGTTTAAAGCAAGGAAATTATGCACAAAAGCTGTTAAAAGAATATAAGGTTGTCAAGTCAAGTGAGAAATGTTATAACATCGCCTGCTCAGCCTTCAATTGAATCCTGCATGCATGCAAATTTGACAGTCTTTAATTGCATGTCTCCAAGATCTGTGGAGAATATAGCTTCTCAATTCACATCAGAAAAATTACACAGACTTTTTTCTTCTCAGGAAAAAAGTATTCTCTCTTAAAGATTGTCCAGGCTGTAGGTATGGGTGTACATTTCATCAGCCAGGCAAAGCTTCCATAGGTCACAGCTGCCCAAAACACAGCCCTGAGCAAACCTGCCATGGTCTTGAAGGTTGTGTGGCAGTGGTGATTGCCACTGTGCAGACGAGGACCTCATTAATTTTGTATTGTCCTCAGATATGGTACAGACAAGGTGTACTAGAGTGTCTGTCACCTCGTGAATGGAGAGGAAAGGGAAAAAGTAGCAGGTGACACTCACCATGCTGCTGAAGGGTGGGCAAGGCTTGGGATTTTGTGGGTCTCCGAGCTAAGGTCTGCAGAGACTGTGAGGAATGTCTGGTTTCCGTGGCCTTTTTGTCTACCAACATTCCCCTTGAAGACAAATGAGCAGATGGGGGCTGTAAGTAACCATAGAGGGAGAGAGTGACATCAGTGAATACCCAACCACATAAACCAGCCTTACGTAAGTCTGGTGTAACTCTAAACCAGTATATGTAAGTCTAAACTATTAGGATTGCACAAGAATCACATTGTTTGACATTTTATTAGCCAGGTTTCTAGCATTATAGGAGAAGTATTGAAGAGAGTGGTAAATGAGCAGGAATCCGAAAGATTTTCAGTTGGAGTGGTTGTCTTAAAAATGAACAGGAAAATACATGTCTGCAACTTGTTGCGTGAGAAAATGAAGCAAGAAAGGAAGCAATTTTTCAAACAGTACTATTTGTGGACAGTCTTAAATAACATGAATCATGGGATCTCAAATCCCATACAGTGACCTTGTGCAATCAGAGTACATCATCTACTAGGAGAATATGAATTTATGCATGCACTGTACTCAGAATTGGAAGAGATGTTTTCCAAAGTTAGAATCTGTTGTGTTGGCATAACATTGCATTTAAAGTAAAAAGCGTTGAACGCACTGGGAATTGTTGAAGAATATTCTGCCAGCTTTCAAAATTAGGATTTTACACTGCCATCAATAACAAAAAAGTTCCTCTAATGAGAAGCCATTCTGGTTAAATGAAGAAATACAAGTCGTGATGAAACATTTATTAGTTTAATATCCGAAAAGGGAAAATAGAAAAGGCAGAAGTGTTCCCCAGGTGTTTTTTGTATTTGGAACTGTGGAAGAGGATGTGTCCATCCTGTGCAGTAATAGAGAAAGAAGAGAAAGTTTGCTGTTTATAACAAAGGAGGATCTGGGAGGCAAGAGTGATTGAAATTAAACATTCTCATATCCTACTAATTTTTACATCCAGGAATTTTAAAGGAAGTAGCTGAAAAGCTCTGTTAAGTGGCTGGTAATTTATAATAAATCTTGGGAAATGGGAAATTCCAGAAAATTGGAGGGCTGCCAACTGTATTTCCGATATTTCAAAACGATAAAAGGGATGTCCCGGGGAACTGATGGCTGGTTTAGCTTGACGTCAGTCCAGGGTAAAATAGTGGAACAGCTATTTCAGAATCTGTCAAGAGAGAACTTGGAGGCTAAAGGTATAGATAATTCCAGTAACAGTTGAAGAGCGAGCCTGTCAAAAAAACCTTGCTGTATTTCTTTGTTCTGTCAGGATTGCAAGTCTGTGTGATAAAGGCAGCTGTTGATTTGCCTTTAGGAGGCCAGAGTAGGTGGTCCTTTCTGCCTTTTGGGTTTGTGAACCATATAAGGAATGCCCAGAGATTAAAACTCCCATGACAGAGTTTCAAATAGAAATAATCAAGCCACTCTGTTTGCCTGGGATAAAGTGTGGCTTAGTTTTGGGTTTGGGGTGTTAATCTCCTATTTGATTTTATTTGATTTGATGGCTTTTGCTGCTTTAAATGTGTTTGAGTATATTGTAGTTCTTTGGGGGTAAAGAAAAAAAGAAGCTTCAAAAAGCTTCATGAAAAGCTCAACAAATAAGGCAAGTATGCTCAAACAAAGATAAAATCCAAGTTCTTCTTATAGCAGTCTTTGTAGCTTTAATCCCTCGTTCTTTACCATGGCAAAGAAGATTTCATAAGCTCCTCTGGATCTTACAGTAGAAAGAAAGCTTGTGTTTGCCTTTTGCTGGCTTTGCAGTCCTGCAAGAAACTACAGATGCAGATGCTATGTTGGCTTTACATACCCTCAAGATGAGTACCCAAATACATCAAATCTTTCCTTTTTCTCTGGGCTCCTTCAGACCACAATTGCACTGAGTCCAAGTGTCCATTTTTGTCTCACATCCTCTCCTTACCTTGGCTGTAGTCTGGTAGATGTTCGCAGCAGAATGGATTGCTTTCCGTGCACCTTTCTCTGTGGGATGATTTATTTTCCACAACAGGAAAGGCAGTCAGAATCAGGGCCAGTCCATGGATAAAGGGACTTTAAGTAGGCATCTAGGTATATGTCAGACTCTGAGAATAGTGGGAAGGCTTGCATCTCCCACTTAAACCTCATGATAACAAAATGGCAATTCTCAGGTCTTTGCAGGATCATAACGACAGTCAGAATCCCTTGGTGTAATCCAGGTATACTCTTGAGACTTACTCTGAGTTTCTAAACAGTCATTTCAGTGATCTTCTGATCATTTAATCATTAAAATATGTGAAAATTAGGGGTTTGCGTGTATTGATAGTACTTTCAAGATTCAGATGTGTAAATCTGTGGATTCTAATGCAGTAGTCACTAGAATATATTTGTTTGTTTAGTTAGTTATAGATCAGTCAGAATCTATGATCTAGTCATAAAGAAGCATACTTTCCTTCAGTTTTCAAGAGAGAACATTATGGTTGGTGTCCTTTTGGTTGTGGAAAACACTGCACACACAGATAGTGGCCCGCTCTTCAAGGAGGAGGCAACACCTGTATTCTTTATTGAGAGCAGAAGGTGCAAAGTTACACCCTAGGCAAGTCTGTCCCAAATTTAACCCAGTGACCTACTGCATGCGTCCCTGCTCTTCACACATTAATCACAACAGATGCGTTCCAAAGGACCTGCCAGTTTGTGTCCCAAGGAAGGAGGAAGGATGTTTTGACCACCTGCTAACTGGCAGCAAAGATGAAAAGCTTGTGTTTTAGAGGGTTAAACAAAGGGAGCAGATTTTTCCCATAACAACTCTGCAGTATGACAGGAGTAAAGGGGGTTGGGTTGCTTTCACAGCCTCTGCAATTTGTGTAGTCAAAGATGGTCACAGTGGTTTCGGCCATAACCTCTCAAAAGCAGATAGAGCTGCTTCCACCAGTTCTATCTTCTACCCAAGATAGACTGGAAAAGCAGTAATTAGTACAGCTTAGTGAAGGAAAAAAAAACCAATTTTGAGAGAGAACTTTCCTGTTTGCTTTTTTGTGGTTTTTTTTTCTTTTTTTTTTTTTCTTTTTTTTTTTTTTTAAGTGAAAACAATGCTCATTTGATAGCAACCAAAATTTCAAGTACAGAGCTTCAGCACTGAATTCCACTGGAGCTTTAAACTTGAGAATAGAACATAAAGGAAATTATTAACTTTTATTCAAATAACTTGTTAGCATAATCTTTGACATTCAAAGGCTGCTAAAATAGCTGCACAGTGCTGTTGTTCATAATTTGTAGCTTCCAGACTTTGGTGGCATCAGGGCAGTATCAGCTGGGCCTTTGTTCTCATAGTCATATTAACAAACGAGATGTCAGATACAGAGGCACCTTCTTCACTGTCCTGAGGTATTGTCATACTGGTGAGTGACCTGGATATTTGACAAACCATTTGTACTTCAGCAATTCCATAATTTCAGATGGCATTTCTGCAGTGCAAGTTATGCATACATGTACACATATGCCCACATAGGTACACGTGAATTGTTTAAAGGTTTAGGGAAAAGGGGGAGGCCATAACACTGTATCACTCTTCAGGCAAAACCCCCAAATACTCATTTAAAGCAAAGAAAGCTGTGGGCCTTTGCAGAATTTCCAGCCACTGTTTGTGTGGAGACCTTAAACTTTTTCAGAGACCTTACCAAGCTGGAAGGCAAAATAAAAACAAATCACTAATTCATTTTTCCCTCTGAGATTCTTTAATCTGTTAATCCAGCTCACCCAAGAAGAATCCAAAAGGCTGTGTCTTTTACCCAAGGTCTTGAAACCACTGACTATTTAAGAAGAACATAGTATGTTGTTTGTTGTGCTTGGTGGTTTCCTGGCAGTGTTTCAGTGTTGGGCATTCCCCATTCTGCTTTGAATAAGCTATTTTGAGTAGCAGACTTAGTTCCGGTCCCCTTCACCATAGCCAACTACTGTAAAGAGCAGTGTGAAAGCTGCGAGAGGAAATTTTAGCAGGAAAGAGTTCTGTGTTTCTTACTTTCTATGTTCATATATGTCAGTTAAGTAGCTTCTGAGAAATAAGGATAGAGGACAGTTTTTGTGTTGTTCCTCCTGTTTTCCTACCTGGTCTATGTGGAAGGTGTCCACATAGGGGGTTGGAACTAGATGATTTTTAAAGCCCCTTCCGACCCAAACCATTCTATGAATCTGTCTTCCCCCATGCATCTACCATGCCTCTTTCCTGAGGGCATCATCAGTTTATTTACAGAACATTGAAAATGCATGTTAAACATAAGCCTGACTCACTCTGTGTAGGAAAATCAGTAGTATAATTCTATAATTTCTACTGAGTCATAGAAATATTCATGTGTATACTTTGCCTAGTAGGTCTAGGTAGAATGTATAGGTCAATGCATGTACTGTGTGTAAACATTACTTGCATGTTAACTAATGTCCCTAAAGATGTGAGCTCTCATTACCTTGTACATCTGGGTTACTCTCTCAAGAAACAATAACAACACAACCCTCTGAAGTCAAGAAATAGGTTTTATCTCTATATGGAACGTAAATCTGTTTGGACTCTTCAAAGAAACCTCCACTGGGAATCCCTGACTCCTTATGGTACCAATCTCTGAACAACCTGAAGCACAGTTTCTTTAGAGTAGACACCTGGGATTTAAATAAACATTCATCACTGAGACTACAGGCTTCCAGACAGTACTTAAAGAAAAAAAAAATTAAAAAATTCAATGTACACATGAAGCTGTGGTGCATTTTTGCTCATGTGTGCATTCTGCCAATAGCAAAACCATTGTGAGTAACCAAAATACTACACATTAAAGTCACATTCAGAAATTTTGCTTAAAGGTCTGCAGGATCAGAGTATCTCTCTTTTTAATTTTTTTCCTCTCCACACTATCTATCCTGTTGTGCTGTAGCGTCTAGGTCCAGTATAAGAAAAGCAGTGAGAGACTTAGCAGTGGGTCTTGCTTCCAACATCAAAGCCTCTGCACTGTGATGACAAATGAGCTGTTCAAAAACAGCCATTCCACAGTCTGCAGGATACATCCCTGTTCCTGTCAGTTTAGCTGAGGAAGGAATTTCCAGTATTCTCATCTCCATTTGGAATCCACGTGAAGCTTGCCGTACAGAAATGGGGCTCATGGTCCAGTCCTGCAGCCAGCCCAGGCACTGATGCTTCTGCTCACTGGCTGTGGTGTAGCTCATGGGGGACCAGTTTGTGGCCCTTGAACCACCTGCAGCTGTTCAGCGGTTCCGAAGGTGCTCCCTGGGCTGTGGACACTCAGTGTGTTGGAGCCATGCAGCCTCCTCAGCAACAGGAATTCTTGCCTTTAGGAGATGTTAGCAAATGTCTGCAGGGCCCTGCTGTGTGCCCAGCCAGACCTGCCTGTCTAGGAGGCCCACAGTTAAATTCTCCCTCAGTTTCTCTTAGCTGTCCCCCTTCCCACTCACAGTCCAGTGAAGGCCCTTCTTCAAGGCACCATGGTCAGAAGCACCAGCCATCCCTCTCGGGAGCAACACGTCTGCAGCTGCTGCCCAGGAATGTTCTGCAGTGTCTTTTCCAGTTGTCCATATATCTCCTGCTTTACAGCAGAAGCTACTTGATCAATGTGAAAAGTTCATTTCTTAAGACAATCTTGCTAATGGCCCTGGCACACACAGTGTGTTTGGCAGAAGGAAAGTCCATGTAGCTTGGCGGCCCCTGCAAGTCTATTTTCAATTATCTGGGGTGCTCAGAGAAGAAGACATTAATATTGCTGAGGATGACATAGCAAATTACTACTGCTCCCTAACCTTTTTAAATTGCTAACACTGTTGTAATCTGTAATTACAGAAATCAGTGTGAGAATTGTGGCACAGTATAATTATCTTTCCTGATACTTTATTGCTGTATGAATTATTAATCAAAATCAGTCTTGTATAGTATTTGCGGCAACTAAGAAGAATAATCTATAATTAAATTTCGTTGTTTCTATTTTTGTGCTGGTGTTTTATGATGTTGTAATTGATAATTAATTGGTTAAAAATTCACACAATTCTTGGGAGTTTCATGTGACTATGACTGCTCAGTATTCAGCATTTATTAATTGAATAATGGGCTCACTGAAGAGACCTTTGTATATAGTCTGCTGTCATTACAATGAGCTCTCAAAAATGGTGAATTAATCATTAGGCCTTTCAATAGTTTCTTTTTAAAGGAAAGCAGTGACAATATAATCATATCCTTTGTTGTTATAGCTATAATTGAGAGATCGTAATAACCAATTATAAGCATGGTCATTTTAGGAGCTCTGAAGTGTCAGTTATTGATAACTTTCTTTAAAAACAAAGTGTTGATTACACAGAACAAGTCTTTTCATAGAAAAAATATTAGGAGATAGGGAAGGAAGCCTGGAAAATTATTTTCCTCCCACTTGCCACTTAAAAACAGTGCATGTTTATCTCTGAAAACTGTCAAGTCTGATGTGCTTCTGCTGCCAGTTGTCAGAAGTACAAGTTGCTCTCAACTTTTTTTCGTTATTTTGTCATCATTCTCCCCATTTTTTCTGAGTACCTTTTGCTAAATTGTTAGGAGGGAGGAAAACAATAGAAAACATCAGAACAAAAGAGCGTTTTTTCACATTCTCTGCCTGAAATACTGTGAGACATTTACGTGCAAATTTGTAATGCAGACTCCAGCTACTGCTGACCAAAGAGCCTTAGATATGTTCAAGCTGGCCACTTCAAACTGCCTGAGATTCTTTCTTGTGCTGTTGGTGGAGCTGATTGAGAGAACGTGAACTGGAACTAAAAATACTCCCAGTTCAGTATTGATCCTCTCTTAACACAATAAGGAGAAAGTCGGGAGTCGCCTTGCGTAGCAGGACATGAAGCGTGATCTCCAGCTTGTGCTTCCAAACAAGACCTGTGGTTCATTTTACACCAGGTCAGGTACTGCAATTCCTAAATGAAGAATCGCATTGTTATCTGTAGGCTTTTGTATTAAAATGTAGTGTTACAGGCATAATGAGGAGATACTGATAAACCTTTTTAGGGCTTCACAGTGAAGTTGTTGGAAATCCTCTGCGCACTGTTGTAGGTGTGATGTCCTGTTTACATCACCTAGGTACAAGGAGGGGGATGAGATGATGCCTTTATGTCTCTCTTTTCCCTGACCCTTGCTGGTGGTTTGCCATGGACAGACTACAAAGATACTTCTGCTGCAGTTTATACACCTTTTATGAGTTGAATTTAGCATCCTATGGCTTCTCCTGTCCTAAACCAGCTCTGCTGGAGCCACTGATAGCAGGAGTCCCTGGTGGCAGTGACACCCACCACATGTAATATTTGGACAGATGTTTTCTACTGCTTGCCTTCAACAGCTTGGTCCCACACAAATTCAGTTCCTATTTGAGAAAACGGAGCACAAGGCAGCATGTCCATTGCTGTCTCCTGCAGCTGGGGACACAGCGGCAAAGAGGTCTAGGAAGCCGTAGATTTGGGCTTTCATCTGTGTTGACATCCATCAAATAATTTGTTTCTTTGTTTTGCAATGGTTAGTAGGTTAGGAAAGATAGATAATAAAAGCACATTTGTTGTTGGACAGTGGAATATTGTCTCTGGAATATTGGACAGTGGAGTATACATGCTGAAGCATGTAAATATTCATCCCATGTAAAGTTATATTCTCAGTAATGTGGCTCTGCATACTTTTATTAGGAGTAACTAATCCTTTTACATATGCAGTGAATTCTTTGCCCGGTAACGTGCAGCAGTGATCAGTTATACATATGGTTTATTGCAGTGACTGTGAAATCTCTCAAGGAAAAACTAAGGAACCATCATGCTATGAGGATAGTATTTTGGTTCATTTCAATGGTCAGATATCACAGCCTCTCCAGGCAACCTGTTCCTCAGTTTTTCTCTATATTCAGTCTAAACCTCTGTTGTTTCAAACTGTTCCCAGTGTCTGGCTCGATCGTGTCATTGGCCTTGCAGAAGGAGTGTCAAGGTGCTGTGAGGACACTGTGTGTACATCCAGGCAGTCTGCCATCAAAGAATTAAGTGTGCCCAACCTTGCTGTAGCTCCAGAGATCAGAGAAGCTCGGGCATGTTGAACAGCATGACCAGAGCCAGCTGTAAGCCAGAGAAATTTCACTGATAACCTGTTGAAAATTGTCCCTGCATTCCTCCTCTGTTGAATACAGTTTATCCTAAGTGATTTCCAGTCTGATGCAACTTCTCAGCTTACGAGAACTGAGTTTCTCTAACAACCATTTCTAAAGGTTTTGTCAAAGAATTTCTGAAAGTCAACATTAATTACACATATCAATGTTCCTCACTGCTAATTTGACACACTTCAGGAATTCTGAGAGAGCCCATTGGAGACATGACTTCCCCTTGCAGAAGCCGTGGTGCTTTGTCACAATGATAATTTGCCCGGTTATGTGCTCTGTAGCTCTGCCGTGATAGAGATTTACCTTTTCACATAATTAGCCCATTTCTGATGCAGGACTTTCTGGTGTGTCTTGATAAGGTTCTCTCCCCTCATGTTTCCCTTTAAAAACAGACACCACTTGCCCGTGCTCCTGCTTTTGAGGCAGGAGCTGGTTTTTTGTGATAGGTAATGTATTTTTGGTAGCAGCTCAGTCAATGTGTTTATGAGTTCCTGGAGAGTTTTGGATGAGTGCCAGCCAGTACAGACAATGTGCTGCAAACCAGAGTGATTTGGATGTTCCATGAGCAACATTTTTGGTCTCCTGAGGTTTTGTATACTTCTTCCATGCTGACCATGCAGAAGGGTTTGGTGGGATCTTCCACCCATCACCATGGAAGGAACATGTAAGCAACCTTTTAGTTCTCTCCGCTGCAGTTGCTGGCCTTTACCAGCAACTTTTTTGGCTTGGTTTCAATGGTGCTTTCCTTGCCCACAATAGTTCGTGCCAGTTTCTGGAAACTTTTGTTTCATAGAGGCTTTTTCTGGCAGCATGGTGACCTATATGCAAACAAATGCACAGCATGTTCTTTTGAGCCAGAGAAAGGCTTGCTAAGACATTCCCTTTTCAGTTTGAAGAAATACCAAGTGTGTAGCAATGATTTCCATGAATAAGGTTCTGCAGACTCAGCATAATACTGAATTCAGCAAAAAATGATGCCGTTTGAATTAACACTGTGTAAAAGGCTTGCAGCCCAGCTTGCCTCAGAGTTCAGAGATAATACCAGATCCCTGGGTCTTTTTATTCCAAGGAGAGGAGGGGAAAAAGGGTTGAATTCTGCTAATTTTCATGCTACTACATGCCAAAGTCCTACAGTGACCTTTTCTCTTTGCCCTCTAAACCCTTTCCCGGTGAAAATGAACAATATACTTTCCAGTGAAGGGTTTCACCATCTTGCACCTTTCCTGCAGGATAAAGCCCTCTTGGAGAGGAAACACCTCATGTCTGGAGGTCATGTGGTCGATGGCAGATTGTGGAAAAGGAAAGACTGTAAATCACTCGTGCTGAAACATTAAAAGCTGATAAATAGGTGGTCCTGAGCCGCAGCCCAGCCCCAGTTTCCCTGTGCGCAATGCAGGGCTCAGGGTGCTTCCTAGGGCAGGCAGGGGCACGGTCGGGGGAAGTCTGTGGGAGGCTGAGATTGCAGCTGCTGGACAGGGCACCCATGTGGATTCTCAGTGGCTGTGGGAAGGCAAATGGCGTGGATCCACCTTCAGGAAGCCCCTGGAGTCACAACTGTAGCCTTGGAGGAGGCTCCCAGCCGGGTGGAGGTCCTTCCCAGGAGCCCAGGTAGGGATCTGCTGGAGCGGATGGTGCAGTTTACAGCCCCAGCACCTCAGGACTGCACCGGTCAGGTTTCCTAGCAGAGAAGACAGGCTTGCTCACCGGTGGGGAAATACAGCACGGTATTTTCAGCACTCCATGGCACATGCAGCAATTTTTTAAAAAAAATACGCTTGATGAGAGCTGTAGTTAAAAAGTGAGAAATTACTAATTAGTAACCAAGTAATTCAGGGTTTGATTCACACAAATTGCACTATTACTGTAAGAGAGGATTGCAGTTTCAGGCTGGCTGGGGTTTGGTGGGTTTTTTCTAAGGCACTGAAAATATAATTGATGTTCTATTCATTATCTGCCAGGTTTTGGGTTTCTTGTCCTTTTTTTCATCATCTGAGATGTTACAGACATAAGACATGCCTGGAAAATAAAGGGGAAAAAGGTTACTGCTTTCCCCTTTGCATTGTCATTTGCAACTCTCAGTTTTTCCCACTAGATTATTCTTGTAAACTCTTTCATTTCATAGCACGCAAGAGTGACCACTTAGAACATCATTATAGCGCTATCGTTAGCATCAGAGTTTAGTTATACAGAAAGCTGTGAGTGAGATGAGCTAAGTATCATTTTCTCTTTTACCTTGGTGGAGTGCTAATAACATGATTGCTGTCAATTCTTCTCATTAGTCTCAATTTATACAGAGAATTTTTTTTCTGGTTAAGAAATCCAGCTGGTATAACTCACCCCCTGAAGTGTCTCCCTTCCCTGCCTGTGTGCAGATCAATTAGCAGCTATGTATCTTCTCTCTAGATGTTAAGTTGTTGAAGGGCTAATCTGTGTTGCTTGGCTGTGGTTTTTTTTTCTGTTCATGTAAGCATTTCAGCTGAGTGCTCAAAAGCGTAGCATGAGTCAGCGTAAAGATTGAAAATACCAGTAAAAGAGAATCCGTAAGCATTCCATTAAGACTTCCAGTAATATTACAGTTTTGCACTGTTGGCAAAAATACCTATTCTATACAGAGTCATCATAGCCACTAGCTTAAAAATACTCTAATACAAAGGTGGGAGGATGAAGTTACCATTGAGAAGATTAGTCAATATAAGTAACAAGTGTGTCCTCTTAAGTCCATTCTTGTCTAGATGATTAGTGTCTTTCAAATTGCACTGTAGGAAAATGGTAAGCTAGTTTGAACTCACAGTAAGAGAAATAGTTTGAAGTCATGTTGTGTCTAGTGATGTGCCTGTATATTGCACTAGCAAAGGAGAATGCTGCAGTGATCCACATTAAAAAGTAGCAGAGGAGGAATTTTGCTTTTACTTGATACAGTAGTCAGATATTTACAGTGCAGCAGTACCATCATCTTACCCTTAACCCTTGATGCCTCAGAATTCACCTCTCAGAAGGTAGTTGTTGTTCTCAATAAGGAAAAATAATTCCTTAAAAATACTGCAGATTTGTGCATTTCCACAACTTTCCCTTCAACAGCAGATAGAGTAACACGTATAAATAATCCTTTTCTCCACGTAAGCCTGAAAACAAGCAGGTTTGGTTTGGGATACATAGTCTGTTCAGTCACAGCACAGGCTTTTACACCTTCCTACTCAGAGAAGTTGAAATGAGAAAATAATGCAAAGAGGATTCATCTAATGCTGGGGAAGATGTTTTGGGTGAATTAATTACTTCAATGTGTTCAACTGCAAAGGGAGTCCATGCAGTGTGGGGTATGGGAGGAAGCTGTTTCCCTCCACCATCACCACTGCAAATCCAGTTGCCATGTTCAGAGGCTTTGCCAGTTCTACATGTGTCAGGAACTGCAGAACATCAGGCAGAGAATTTCCCTGACTCAGACTGTTGTAATGGGTGTGTAATCAGTGTGTGACATCATTCCCACCTATGCTCTACTGTCAGAAGAGGGAGACCTGCAGGCAGGAGTAGCCTCAGCACCCATGTGCAGCCTGGGGCTGGACATCCATTCAGGTCAAGGGATTTTTTGAGTCTGTGGGTCTGGAATTTGGGAAGATCTACTCTTCTGTAAATGGCATTAAGCTGCTGAGGAAGGCGTCTTGCTTTAGCCATATGTGGAAACAGATTTCTTCTGGAGCTGTTAAGTATCTATCGCTCCCTCTTAAGGCTTAAAATTCTGATTAAGAAATTAAGTTGCTTTATCAGCAGCTTCATCAGGTACAGTTCCACCTTGCCTTTTACTTGAGCAGAGGTCTTCAGTGTGACTGTGTAGTGCAGCCTGTCCACTGGAGAGTAGGTCTGGGGGTTTGAGGGGTTTTTCCCTTTGATCTGAAAATATCAGAAGCAAGTGCAAAGCACTTTTTTTCACCATTAGAAAACCCAACAGTCACTCTAGCTTTTTTTTCTAAAATCTTCTAAAATTTCCAATGTCCTCATGTTGTTGCTGTTACTAAATTGGAAATTGGAGATGCATAGTAGGTGGTTGAAGAAAAGCACTTTGCAGTCCATCTAAACCCTGTTTTGGTTTTGGTGGGGGAAGTTGGTGGGGCAAGTAGGTAATCCAAGCATGACAGGGTGAAATCTAGTGGCATCAAACCAGTATCAATCATGGTATCTTTCCCTAGGAACTTTGTTGGATTTATACCCTAATGGGCTGCTTGGCTGTGATCTTGAGGTACGTGGATATTGGGCTGAATCTCACCATACCACATTCACCCAGGGCCCATGCTGCTCCTCACCACCTTGTTTGTGCTTTCTTCTCCCTTGTGCCCTGCAGGGTGTGAACGGCATGTCTGTGGATGAGAAGACTGACTCCCCCATGTATGTGTATGAGTCAACGGTGCACTGTACCAATATTCTCCTCTGCTTAAATGACCAGCGGAAGCAGGACATTCTCTGTGACGTGACGCTGATCGTGGAGGGGAAGGAGTTCCGCGCCCACCGGGCTGTGCTGGCTGCCTGCAGCGAGTACTTCTTGCAGGCCTTGGTTGGGCAGACGGAAAATGACCTGGTGGTCAGCCTGCCGGAAGAGGTACAGTATGTCAGCCTGCCCCCACCATAGCAATGCACCCCTTCCTCCCTCGTGGTGAGGAAAACCTCTGTGATCTGCTGGGGTGGCCAAAGGGAGGGTGGCACAGGTGTCAGTGGCTGCCCCAGCACAGCTCAGGATGTGCTTCTCGTGTTTGAGTGGGTTGCAAATCACTGAAGGATGGATATGTTCACACCACGCCAGCCTTATGATGGAGGCAAAGCTTTGAGATGCTTCAGCTTGCCTTTGTCACTGCTGCTGAAGGAATTATACCCAAACGTTTCATTACCACAGCCACGTTCAGAGCAGTATTAGGACCCTGATATTCCTCTGCTCTTCTAGACAGGAAATTTGAAAGGAGTGATGTGACAGCTACATGGCAGGTTATTGTTGAAAAATCATTTGAGCTGTCATGTTGTTGGGAGTTTCATTGCTGTCCACCCCTCTCTGGCAGCTCATATCTTTATTCCACTTCTTTCCCCTCTCCTGCACCTCATTCAGACTGGCTTCCTCACAGCTCCTCTCATAAAGAGTTTGGGGTTTAACCTTTTTTTCCACCAAGAAACCATGAACACAGTCTATCAGAAAGGCAGAGGTTTTGTCATGCAGCGTGGCTCCCACAGCAGGAAGCCCAGGGATGTAGAAAACACATACCTCACTGGAAAGTTTACTTTATTTTATCACAGAATCTCACTGGCTGGCTTCCACCCCCACTGTAATTTCCTCACAGCCGTAGAGCCGTGACAGCACAGCTACCATAGGGTGTGCTGGTGGCTTTGCTGCCCACAGAGGGGAGGTGTGTGCCTGATGGCCAGGGCTGCCATCACCTGCCGCCTCAGCACTGCCTGCCCGCTGTCTCCAGCTGGGAGGGCTGGCATGAGAAGAGTGGTGACGTACCCAGAGCACAGCACAGCAATTGCTCAGTGGGAATGTGCCCTGGCATACGGGATATTTTTCACCATCATTTCCTTAATGCCCTTGAAGAGACATTGTGTGTTTTTAAATGATGACAGGTCCCAAAGTGTCATACATCATTTTTCCCCCTCTGGTTTAGTTCTCCAGAGACTTCAGCAGTGTTATGATGTCACAGCACAAGTTGGAGAGCATTAGAAGTAGGTCACTGGCTGTGACTTCATGAGTCCTGGCACTGAATATTACTCATGCAGACCCTTCAACCCAGACATTTTGCCTAGGAGTTTAGAGATATCGCAGAGGACGCACTAGGGTGCACACTTTGATTCTGCAGTGTTCACTAATAATTTCCAGTGGAAGAACCAAGTCTCAGTCAGTATTGCATGGCTTTCTCGCCACAAAGCAAGGGTGGGAGCAGCAAGGTGACAAAATATGCCCAAGAGTGCATAGGTGTGAAATGGCAGGAGACTATCAGTGCTCTTCTACGAAGCCTTAGTGAAACTTCGATGTATAATTCAGGTCCAGTTACATAAAGAAAAGTAATTTAAATTCAAATAAGCCTGACTGAGATGTTGAGAAGAATGAGCCTGGCCTAAAGGTGGAGAAGAAAGGACCATGGCAGGTTCATACTGCTGGTGTGACAACTGAGATATGCTGCAGCTCTAGTTAGGCAGAGGAGCTGAAACAGCTGAGAGGAGGAATTTCTCTTTAATGCTAAAAGACACTGTTGGCTTAAGAATTGATTGGTTTCAGCTTTCAGTAAACATAGACTGGAAATTAGAAGATTTCTAATTCCAGCAGTAGTGAAATGCTGAGCTGCAGGCCGGTGGAGGGGTCATGATGTTCCTGCGCTTGGTCACCCAGTCCTATGTTAATATGACACTAGAGGTTTAAAATACAAAGGCGTGTCTTTCTATGTGTTTTATATGAGATGCTAAGAAAAAAATCCTCTTCTATGTTACAGTTCAACCATAAATTATTTCTGTTTATGTGAATCTCCTTTGAATAAATGAAGTATTGGAGTTCTGCATTTTAGAATGTATCTAAATGAAAGATCAAAAAATTTTTGTGACTTAGGGTTACACTGGCTGCTCTTACAGCTCCAGTGAAGCTCATGGAGTTGCAGAAGTAGTGAATCTAGTTCTTAAGGTTTTTCTAAGAACTCTAATATTGTCGTGCCTCACCCAAGACCACCACTGCTACTTTGCTATGTGCTTTAGCAAATTAGTTTCAGAGTACCAGGGCTTTGACTTTCTCATCCTGGAAAAGAACTCTCTTGGCCTGTTAGAAGAGATAACCGCAGTTACCAATGTTTACTTGCACAGATATTTTCCATGTGCAAATTAATTGCTGCTAAACGCAGCAATTGAATCTTAGTTTTCTTGGTGGCTACTTTACTGGAATAGCTGTGTGTGAGGGGTCAGCTGAATAATTTCCTCACAAAAGCTAGTGGGATAAGGAGAGCTACCTGGTGCACTTCACTATTTCTCAGTTACTCCTTGGTTAAGATGCGTATCTCTGCTTCTGGCATCACTCAGCTTCATAGTGCTGGGTGCTTGGGTAGGTGCCTGTGCAGAGCTACGGGAAGTGCCTCCAACAGCAGCAGAGCTCCCTGCAAGAGGAACTGAAACACTCCTGGTTTTTAAAAGCTGATAAAGCAGAGGAAACACCAGCTTAGTTATATTGCGTTTAAAGAAGTTAGCAGGGTCATCTTCGGTTCACAAGCTAAGGATGCTTCCCAAGTCTCCTGTTTTCAGTCTGTGGTCTGCAGGGCGCTGGCAGCAGTGAATTATTTCTTAAGGTCTCTCTGAAAAGTGACTTACTCTGTCATGTAGGGGGTTATTCTTCCAGTGGAAAAATTTCAAACAGAAGTTGAAAGTGAATATCCTGAGTGACTACTTTTTTAGTGCTTAGAGACAATTTATATTGGTGTATAATATTATAGAAAACAGATACATAAAACAGAAAATAATTTTTAAATATACTCTTCACTGTTCAAAACTTTTTCAACGGTGACAATTGCTCATAAATTCACAGAGCTATTTTTAAGTCAACCACACAAACACTGTATTTTAAATCCGAGCATAGTTTGAAAACTGCTGAAGTACGTTATGGAGAAAGGGCATTATTGTTACTATTATTTTTCAAGGGTTTGATGTTGGAGCTGGATAAAGCTTTATATATAAAGCTTTTACATTCATGTTATGTTGGTGTAAGGAAGCTTAACATTAAAGAAAAGAATTTATTTCTGATTATTCAAAGCAGTAAATCTATCTCTGAAGTCTAAACTGCAGACTTTTTTTAGCTTCATAGTGTGTTGGGGTCATTATGTTAATCTGGCATCCAGACATTGTTAACTGTTGTCTAGCTAAACAGGGAACAGATGTTTTTCACATTATTTCTTGTTTATATCCAGTTAAAAGTGAGAGCAGTCTTTACAATACACCACTCGTTTCAGTAGGGCGACATTGTGCACATGCAGAATTGGAGCTAGTTGGATTTAGAGGGTTTTAAACCACTGCAAAACCTTGTGTTAGACATTTCAGGTTAGTTCAAGCGTGTCTTAACATGCCTCAGTTCAAACCTTTCCTCAGTCAACTTAAACAAAGTCAGTATGGTGCTAATTCTGCACTGATTGAAGAGTTTCCATAAACCCTTTTGTTCTGGTCTTAGTAATTTGATTTTGTACCACACCTTTTGTGAAGGCAACATATTTCAGTGTGTAGACAGGCTGCACAGAACAGCTGTGTAATAGCAAGGGCTCAGATGTGGCCGTGGTGTGTGAACTATCAGCCCTCAGAGCAAGTTAGAGAAATGGAGTGTTTCAGCTGCCTACAGCTAATAAAAGAGGGCCCCATTAGCTCTTAACTTCTATGCTTTTTTCTTCATGTGCAGTTTTGCCAAACAACTAGAACCTTGCCTGCTTTTACCCAGGACATTTTTCAGCAGTCCAGTTTTCCTCTAGCAGGTGCTGTTAAATACAGCCCAGAATTACTACTTTCAAAGAACTGAGTTTGAAGCTGTAAAGTTGGTTATTCACTCCATACCCCTAACTGTTGTTTTGTTTTATTTAATCACAAAAACTGGTCTTCCTTCCTCTAACAAGGCACTTAATTAAGTTTTTAATTTATGATAAGAAGTTAAATGGCACTTAGGCAGCTTTTTTAATGGTTTCCACTTCCCATCCAGATTACAAAAAAAGGTGTGATGGAGAGAGACACGGCTGTCAGCCAGGGGTATTGTAGGTCATGCCAATATTAGCTGGCAGCAGGCCGTTATCCAATTAACATTGCTTCATCGCTGCAAGTAATAGCTCTCGAGTAGATGATTGAGTCATTCATGCTGTAGTGGTACTCAGCTTTACTTGAGAAGGAGCCAGTGCTTCATCGAATGGGCTTTTTATTTGCTATTATTACCTGCCTAACTCTGCTAATGGAAGTGCACAGCGAGTCTGCATGGGCAAGCTGAAAGCTGGGCACTGGGCAGGGGAGCATCGTCTGTGCAAACACCTTATCCACTGGGCCTTTTGAGAGCTGAGGGTGCACTTAAATGGTGAAACAACAGAAATAGAAACAGCAACAGGTAAAACTCCTCAGTGGCATTAGATGCCTACAGGTTAGAAATAGAGATTCTCAACCTTGCTTGCATGTTTTTTATTTTGGGAGCTTACATTTGAAAAAAAAAAACTTTCATGAGAGCACCAAATGCCTCCCCCCCAGATGAAGCCAAACAAAGACCTTGTGAGACAGCAGACCAAGCTTTGTGTTCTTTCAGAAACTTGCTTCTCCGGTAGGTTGGTTAGTTTTACCTGTAAGCCCTCAAATTTCTTTAATCTGTTTCAGAGTGGTGACCTTTTTTAGTGCAATGAGCTATCTGCTGGGAATGTTTTCTTCCAAAAGGATTAAACTGAGTTATCTGTGTTGTCCAAGTCTTCCAAGGGGCACGAGGAAGCAGTATTTCTTTCAGGATGAGGTTGTGGGATTTATCCACAGAGCTCTTTCTTTTGCTGTTAAGAGAATAATGTTCAAAGTAGATGTAAGCACACACCAAAGGCTGGATTCCTCCACCTTCTCTCTCCTTCACTGCTGCAAAACCTGTCTTTTCCCCACAGGGTCTAGTCCTGTGAAATTTGTCATCTGCTTCTTTGGTTGGCATGGGTTAACTCCCTCACACTGTTGGTTAGGCTTTGCAGGAGAAATGCAGGACAGGACCTCGGATTTGGGATTCAAGGCTGGCAAAAGCTGAGTATGTTGGAAGGCGAAGACATGCGGCAGCACTCTGGGGTGGGACTGAGCCAGGCATCTAACATTAGCATGGCTCGTAGCTGACAGGGAGGAGAAATACTGGCAGCTGCTAACCATCCATGCCAACCTGCCAGCCTGAGGGAAAAATGCTGGGAATTAGCCAACGAGAGATGATTGTGATGAGGAGAAAATCAAAGGCAGGATGCAGGAGGTCAATTATTATATACCCTGCTGGCTAAAGGCACTTACTATTCCTTTTTATCTCTCTAGAAATAAACAGTGTTCTCTTACTTTGTCTTTTTCCTTTCTTTGTATTCTTTGTATGTATAAATATATCTTTGAAGTATGTAAGGACTTGGCTGGGAGTGCTCTGCACAGGAGCATAGCGTGAAAGGTGATAAATGTGGAAAAGAGGAGCAAGAGGGCAAGAAGTTTATTTCCCAGCTGGAAGGATGTTTAACACAGTAGGGAACAACAAAAGATCCTTTTTCACTGGCACCCCGGAGATACATTAGGAGTAGCTAAGGTTAGCTCTTAGAGAATGGAAAGCAGTAATGTGGTTTATTCTTTACAGGACTCTATTGACCATTGATGTTCCTCACAGATTGCAGCACTGGCCAGAATTATTTCTGCTTTGGCTCAGGAGGTGGCAAGAACCTGAAAGCCATTATTCCCTTCATCTGCAGAGCTTTTTGTGGCAGCAAAGGGTTATATCTGTCAGGCTTCAAGCTTACTTATCCCTCAACCTTACCTCAGTAATGCCACTTCAGTCAGTCCATATGGGTAGAAGGTTCTGTCTTTGGTTTTCTGAATTCCTCCCAGGGAATGGGTTATTTTTTGTGCTGCCCCACAGTGTCGACACTGACCACACAGAGGGGTGGCTGGAGGCTGCAGCTCTGTAATGAGAGTAAAACTGAGCATTTGGGTATGTTTTGAAGTCTGACGTGACAGGACACTAATTTAGGAGAAACCAGAGACAGAATTGGATGTTCTTTTATGTGTGTTGCTTCTGTGGCACAGTACAAGGTACAAACGATGTACTTTGTTTCTAGCAGGTGAGCAATAAAACGTAAATAAAATGAGATCTTCAAAATGTGATATGAAATTCCATCCATGTATCACTGCAAAAGCTTGCAGCACTGCTTGATTTTTCATGCCTCAAGTGCCACATACTTTTCATTCTGCATACTGTAACTTCCATTATTTTCCGATGAGGGCTGTCTTGCTATTCATAACATTCTCTGGTCTTTTCAGGTGGAGAAAAGCAAAATACATCTGTGTTTTGGTGAGAGCTAGACTTCAAAAAGCAAAACAGAAGTCGTGTATACATGCATGTTAAGTAGAGAAAGTCTTGCAGTAGCTCCTTTCCCTCCCTTTGGCAGTAGCTGTACAATTTATTTGTTTATTCAAGTAGGCATATAAAAGTGTACTGTCGAAGGGGATGGGGAGATGAATGCACAGAACAAAATTCACCATTTCAATAACCAGACCAAATTTTGTTGCCTTGCCTGCCATTACTGTTCACTTGGGCTGATTGACTGTGACTGCACTTGCTCGTGAAAAGGCAGCTTGCAGTGTGGAAACTTTCTTGGTCAAATATAACAAACGTGATCTAAAATGTAAAAGAGATCTTGAAGAGTAAGTCCTATGTTAAGGACGGGAGAAGAAGCAATAAGAATGTGTAACAGGAGGTGGATTGGTTTTGTTTGTTGTGTTTGGGGGTTTTTAAATTTTTTAGGGTATTTGCTGTGTTCATATATATATGAATGAAAATGAGATGGCTGAGCCATGACTGTGCCTCAGCTCTGAGCACTCTGGCCCTGCAGACTGAAAGATCTCTCCCTCTCCTCCCCCTCCACTTACAATTCTCGTATCTTTGCTTTATCTCTTATGTAAAAATACCTTTCAATTTCTTTAAAGACTTCAAACCAGATATCTGCTTTTTTAGAGTCCATAAATACAGGCTGGGCATTTGACTAAACAGACAGGTACGGTCCAGTGAAGACACTTTCAGTCAGCTTCACAACATCAGACACCACAACCTGTAAGGTACTTTCTGATTACAGTACCAAAAAAAGATTTTAATCTTCATACGGCACTTTCTGACAAGGATTCCCTGAATATTGCTAGACTGACTGTTTTTCTCAGCTACTAGTGAAATTGAGCATGTTATGGGGTGGAATATACAATGTATTCAAATGATGCATTGTAGCAGTCAACAGACATTAAGCCTAGGAAGTATGGTTCAATTTGGAAGTGAAAAAAGGGTTTTAGGTGAGCAGAAGGCAATTGAATTGTACTAGGATTTGGGAATGAGATGCTTTTTGTGAGTTTTACAGGGCTGAGATTTTTTTAAAGGCAGAAGTACACACAAACATTCTGTTAAATTTGATGCAAACTCTGAAGAGCAAAATGGCTGGTTTCTTCCAGGATTTTTGTGCTGGGATGAATTTTCATCTGTCTCATTTTGACAAGAGACAGCCAGCAAACACCTCTGAGTCTCAGTGCAGTCTAACACTACTAAAAACTTTGTCCTTGGGCACTTTATTTACTTTAATGAAATAAATAAATAGGAGCAGCTGTAGCTGGTCAAACTGCAGATCTAGCCCAAGCTTGGTTTGTTTAAAAAAGAGAGTTTTAATTTCTCTGAAAGCACTTGAGAGGAGGCTTTGTGTGGTTGTTTAAAAACTCAAATGAAAAGAAAGTAACAGGTATCTCTCTAAGAAGTATGTTGTAAGTTACTGGGGAAAGATATCAAGAGACCCACTGGCAATTGTTTTGAAGAGAGATTAAAATCAACTGAAAAATTTGGCATGGGTTGTTAGCAACAAACTCTTCAGTGCTATATGTATGACTGCACATCGTTTCATAACTGTAAGGGGAATGGCCTTTGAGAGCGACAAAATATAGAAACCCCTTTAAGAAATTTGGTGCTCAGTACTGGTGTACTTCAGTGGAATTCAATATCATAAAAGAAGATAGATCAGATTTGCTAGTCAACCTTTCTGTCTCTCTCTTTGTTAATCTGACCTTCTAAAAGTTGATGGCATCGAAGTGTGCATTTAATGATGTCTGTTTCCCTGCACACAAAAGTAGTTGACATATTTCTTTTTATTTAGAAGCTTTTTAAAGACATTGTGAAGAAAGCTGACTTGCAGCTGAAATGGTACCCTCCTCCTTGCTGGGTGTCCACAGTCAAAATAACCACAGCTGAACTGAAAATGGCAGAAAACTGCAATACTAAAACGTTCAGTAAAACTAAAATATAAACAAGGTATCAACAATACCCTTGTGACCAAATAAAATACTGTCATCACCTCTCTGCACATGCTGGAGTGGAAGTTGATGCATCAGATCAGAATTACAGCACAGGTCTGTGCATCAGGTCAGTGATGATTAAATCCCCTTCTGTGAACTAGTCGGCAGTGTTTATCTCTCTCTAAATGCTCTGGTTCACATAACCTCACATGGAGGTGAACAGGCTGACCTACAGCTGGCACAGCTGGTCCAGCCAGCATACCTGACCCAGAGCTTCCAACTTATCAGTCTTCAGCCAGTTTCAGTCTCATTTTCTTCCCTCTGTATAAGGGACTGAGGAGCATGTTGGACTAGCTGCAGCATTTTCCAGGATGATCAGGATAGGATGAAGCTGCTCACCTTACCTGGGTGACTGATCCTGAGTGACAGATGGGGTCTGCTCTGTGTCCTCTGCCTGTTCTTGCATCACTCCTGAGGTCCTGTGCCCTGCCATTGACAACAATTGCTGAAATTACGACATCCAAGAGGAAAGTAGGTTTGGAGGCATGGAGTAGATCAGAACGAGCCTGTGAATTGCTACAGGCTTCCTCACCAGGAGACTGGGGCCCTTTGAAGATGCTTAATTAGGAAATTTTGCTTAAGTGACAGCAGTTGCAGACCATCCCATATATCCCAAACAGGTGAGCAGGCTCCTAGCAAGATTTAATCTCATCCAAAGAGAGCTAATCATTCTTGGCAAATGGGAGCTGTAGGTTTTCAGGACATCAAAAACAGGCTATCTTTCTTTTAGTGTTGAAGGAACCATATTTAGTTGAGCATATATTGCACCTGGTCATTCCCTGCAGCAGCTGCTCATCATTTCAGAGCAGCACTTCAGAGAAATGGAAGTGTACAGACTTACTGTAAGGATAGCAGAGAGATTTGGCAAGTGTGAGCCAGGATGGATTCATGGGTGGTGTTGTGTTCACAGTGCTTCCTTCTGTTCCTGCAGTGTCAGATGCAGTCACAAAGACAGGGCTCAGGTGGGTTTATGGGGTGGTAAAAGAGAAAGGAGACCATCTAAATAAATTAATTGGGCAAGAAAGGGACTTGAACAGGGCTAATAGGTCAAAGACGTGTGGGCATCCAGTGTATTGTACTTCAAACACGTGGTAATACTCTGCTTGAAATTTGCTTGCTTTGAGTTGTGATAGGACCAAATTCCCTCATCTCTGTGTGTGCCTCTTCCTTCATGTTCCCAGAATGGATGGGAGTGCAGTCTGTGTTAATGTTTCAAGAAAGTAGATCAAAAGAAAAAAGGTTTGTCCATTCAAACTTTACCAGTACAGTTCTTAGTTTCTGGAAAAAATACTTTTGATCAAGTGGTCCTGGATTTTTCAGACTTTCATCTAGGAGGCTGAGACTACATTTCTGACTGTGTAAAGAAAACTTTTGCTTCTGAGAAATGTCTTGGGTTTTCGCTTACCTTTGAAATTCAGACTTGTGGTTCTCTGTTTCAAGGGCCTGCAGCCAATAAGAAACAAACCTTAAACAACTCTGAAAGCAAAATATCTTTCTGTCTCTGACCACACAGCAGTAGTACAACATGCCTAGCCACCTCTCTCCCCAGATACACGGGCAGCCTTCAGAGAAAATTTGCCTGTCAGAGGATTCCTGGTCAAGTAAAAACAGAGTAAGTTTGAGTTGTTTCCTGTTTCCTTCAAGGGACAATGTTGGAGCCAGTAACCTTTCAAGACAGGAAAAAGCTGTGGAGAGACAAAACCTGACAACTTCCCTTCTGATCTCCATAGAGGACTAGTGCTCATTTCTCTTTCTGGAAGGGGAAGCTGGACTTGAGGTGGATAGGTCTGCAGCCATCCAATGTACCTGTTGAATTCAACTATTTTGTAACATTATTTTTGTCTGACTGCAAATTTTCTTACTGTACCATGGATGGTTTTCTGCATATGGCGCTTTTGTTTGGACATAAAGCCAAATCAAGAAGTTTCTGTCTATTCCTTGAATTTGCTAGTTTTCGGGAGACTGAACACATCAAACCACATTTTAATGGGTATGTTTTAAATGTTGGAATTGGTTTGTCAAATGCAAGGCACAAAAAGTGACGAGTTGCCTGTCTTTTGTAAGAGCCATCTCTCCTTGTCATTTTTGCCCTGTTTATATAAGTAGTAGTTGCTGAGTGTATTTTGTCTTCAGTGTATTTTGCAGTTGGAGGAGTGAGAAGTACACCCAGTAAGGGCTACCTCAGGCTTGGTTTAGTTCTGTTTCCTTTTCAAAGATGAGCCTAATCCTTCCCTTACAGATTTTATTTCACTATTATGCATGAACTCTCCAGTTGGAAAACTCAGTTGAGAGGCCATACACAAGTAAATTGTTAAAGACAAGCATTTGATTACGTTTCTGGCCTTTGTCTTGAGCTGGTGGTGCACAGCCATGGTGATCGTAGCAGGAGCTAGGATCCTAGCTAGGAGCTAGCTAGGGGCTAGCTAGGAGCTAGCAAGCAGCTCTGTAGGGCAGACAGGCCCTGTACACAGGCACTGCATAAACTGCTCTGCAGGGGGATTCAAGACACTCCCAGCCTTGGAGAACCAGACTTTGCATCATCTGCTCTTGCACTCTCATCTTGGTTCTCAGATATTATTTTAATCTGAATTATTTGACCAAGTTACAGCTTGGTTTTGTAACTGCTTTTCTGCAGAGGAATTGCTTAGCTAAAGGGCTGTGAGAATTTATGGTGATTTCTTGTCACTTGTGCTTTCAACCTCTTGGTTGACTGATGAGGTAGCAGTAAAGACCTCTCTAAATATTCTCTTTCAGAAATGGATATTTTACTCATATCTCGGCTTTTCTTTTCCCAAACTGCTCTGATTTGGGTGAAGGAAAAGAAAAGGTCAGGTGTCATGTGTGTTCTCAAGAGACTACAGAGGTTTCTTTGCTGTTGTAAAAACCAGAAGAAATCAGAATGGTTATAACTATTTGACCAATTTGTTTTCCTTCCAATACTGCTATTTTCTTAAAGACAAGGTTTCCATGAGGCCTTTCTGTGATTAGTTGTCTGTGCTATCATTTTTTTTTACATTTAAGGGAGAAAGTAATTCTATTTGCAGATTGCAACTCTTGTTGTCTGATGGGTGTGTATTTACAAGATGAATGCCTGGTTTTGATTTCTGTCGTTAGAACAAAGGTTACTCTGTCACTGTCCTCAGAAAGCTTTTGGACTAGCTTGTTTCGGTGTGTATATGCCCTTTTCTTGGTACAGTGCCAAGTGCCCTGTTGGGACTCTAGTAGTTACCAAAGGAACAGAAGGAGTTTGGGGGATAAATCCTGTTCACATGGCTGAAACTGTAAAACCACCACGTTGATCTGCTGGAGAATGATGGAGATCTGGGCTGTGTATTGTGTGCTCCCCGTGCCCATCCCTGCTGAGGTGAATCAGGCTGCTGCCCTGCCACCTCTGAATATGGGAAGCACCAAATGTGGGAAGGACCTGGGAAAGCAGCAACCCCTGGGCATGCTGGCATTTCCACACCCTCTTTTATCCACATAGTTCTGGCACGTAAATGCTCTTGCCCAATGCCATCAGCTGCATATCATTCTATTCTGGGGAAGGTGAGAGCAGTGCTGGAAATGACTCAGCTCCAAAAAGGTATCAGCTTTACTCCTTTCACTCCCCCAGAGTTGTTCCTTGCTTTAGGTTTGTGCAGTAGCTACCGTACAAGGGGGAAACATCACTTTTTTAGGAAACAACAATGAGAAATGCCATGGCTGCCTGTCAAGTGAAAGCATTTGTCCTTTGGAGTTTACATGGCTGATGAGTTCTCTGCACTTCAGCAGTGCTCTGTTTTGCCAGGGGTTTTTAAAGGTCCTTGAGATGCCTCTACAGCAAATGAAGGAACCTTGGCAAGATCCTGCATTACACCGTGCCCTGCCCAGCATTCCTGTAGTTCTTACCATTTCCTGCCTCTTACAACATGGCTGTGACTTTGGACAGCAAGCACATTCTGTATTTCCCAAACTAATGCTTTAAATGTATTTATCTCTGGGGTTATTACAGTGTGCAGTGCATTTGCACAGGGACAGCGGGATTTTTGGTTGTGTGATTATGTACTGGTTTGTGACTGTTCTGTTTCCTCTTACATCTTCCTTCCCTGTCTTTTGTACCTGAAAGATTAAATTAAATCTAACACAGCAGTACTTTCAGACGGAGGCAACACTTGGCTGTGCCAGTTCCCCTGTGGCTTTAAAATGCTGGCTGCAATACTGCAAACACATTCAGACCCTGGCTTGGCCAGCAGTTCTACCCAGCTATCTGCATGTTTGCTCTTCAGGCTTTATTTTACCTACACTATTGGAGACTCTGGAGTCACAGCCTATGTCTCATTGTTATGCATGGATGGGAAATATTCCTGTACTTATTTGCATTCATTAGCTGTTGGGAGCTCCTCTGTTGAGGTCTCTAGCCTTGTTTTTACAGTGCTTTTGGCAGTGTTTCTGCACTTGGTGTGCGAATTTTTATGATCTGTTGCATGTTATTCATGCAATTTCCTGCCCTGTAATGGTATCAGTTTTCCAGACACAGAGGAATACAAACGAAAACCCAGGAGCCTGCATTAGCATAAAATGTCCCAGTTCTGTCAGTTTGATTAATTTGTCTCTTTGTCTCCACTCTATATGATAAGTGCTATTAATGGTTGCAACACTTCATATGTCAAAGTCTTTCTTCCTAATGACTTGAAAATGTGGTTTATTTCCCCCTTTTTTGTATTATTTTTCTCATTTAGCATTCCACTCAAGTATAGATTTATGCCATGCTCTTTCATTATCTTACTGGTTGCAGCACTGGAGTGATTACATATGGTGTAGGGTATGAGCAAAGATGCGATCCCAGGGGCAGCAGCTGCTGATGCAAGCTGAAAATAGATCCAGCGTATGCTCAGCACTTTTCCCAGAGGTCTTTTATTTATTAGGAACAGTCTTGGTACAGGACAGCTCGGACCCTCATTTAGCAAGATGACTTTTTGCCTTTCAAGAGCAGTGCAGTGACTTTGCTCTATTTACTGACTGCTGCGTAATTTTTTTTTTTCACCATCTCCTGTGGAAGTGGAGGCTTTACCTAACATAAATTGTAATATAATCCTGATTTATAATGAAGTCAAGAAATGACAAGCTCCATTTGAAGTAATGGAACTTGACAGATCTAAGGTTTAAATTAAATAATCCTATTTGTAGGACAGCATTTTTACATGGTACACTGATTTAAAATGAACTTCAGTTCTTCTTCAACGAATCCTTTCCCATTCTGTATGTTTTTTCCTTTCATAGAGGCTTTTTGGGGGACAAAGTTCATTTGAAGAGAAAAATTTTTTATTTGAAAACATGTATGGAACAATACTTTGTTTTCTTTCCCAAAGTTCTTATAAATTGTTTCACAGAAGACAATTTTAATTACAGAGGAAAAATTAATGTAGGTCACTTATTCAGGGCAAACCACAGGTAACCTGCTTCAGTGGCCAGAAGAGGCCAATTGCTGACAATGAAGAGAGGGAGGATGCTGGAGGGAAAATAGTGAGGAAGGTTGTGGCTTGACTCTTCCTCTCCTAGGAGCGGAGGTTCATTCTCACAGTGATTTCTGTGGAGGGAGACGGTCACCTCCTCCTTGCTGTCCTTCCCTCACAGCTAGCAGAGGGAGACACTCTGAGATGGTGTTTCCTCCTGCCTCTGCACCGCACTTTTCATGCCAATGCAGGCAAGGAGAACCCCGGGCTCCACAAATGGAAAGGGGGTCCTGCCATGGCTGCTGGAAGCTGGCAGTAAGCACTGGAGGGGGGTTGGCAGAACAAAAGGCTTGCAGAGGAAGAAAAGAGACCAGGCAGGGCATGTGAGATGCTGCAGAAACGATCAAAAAGAGCAGTGGGATAAGAAACTAAAGGTACAGTGCATGACTTTTTCAGCTTAGATTGAGAAAAACTGTTTTAGAAAGTGCCCCCTTCTCTCTTCTCTCACTCAGCATTGTCGTTTTGCCTTCCTTTCTAGCTGTATTTCGTTGCAGCTGCCCTCTCTAGCATTTTTCTAATTTTCCTTCATACCTGGCAGGGATGTGGCCCTTTCCTCAGGAGTCTGACAGATGCTCTCACCCTGGACCGGCCTCCCATGCTCAGGCAGAAAGGTCCCAGTGTGTGTGTTCAGGTCGGTAACGTGCCTGTTCTTCCTGTGTCACCCTGCCACCGTCACCCTTCTTTCCAGGGAAGACATGGAAGGTGTCAGAGGGCAGGGTGGGCACTGACCCACTCGGGGGACGGCAGCCTGTCCTGCCCTGGGGCCGTGAGAACCATCTGCCTGGGCTGCAGCTTCAGCACCGCGTCTGACCCACAGGGAGTGGTTTCAGGATCAGGCAGCTTCTTTCTCCTTTTTGTGATGAGCTCCAACAAACAACAGACAGTGAGGAAGATGAGGTGACTGCTAAGGAGAGTGTTGCTGGGGCTGGAGCCCAGGCTGGGGACAGGGTTCAAGAAACTCCTGCTCCCATGTCCTGCCCTCTATGTGATTAAGAACTTTTTTCCCCAGTGCTTGCAGGGACATAATAATTTCTATTCATCAGAAACCAAGCCAGATCTCCCCAGTGCACTCAAGAAAGAACAGGACTCAAGAGTGTCACTGAGAAATGGGAAGAAAAACAAGCTCACAAAGCCAAAGTGGTGCAGGCCAGTGGAAGAGATGAAGGCAAGGAGTATCCGTGCAGCAAACACGGCATTGACATCGTGTGGGCCCTTACTCCTCATCTAGAAAAAACCAGCAAGGCCCAAGAGTAAAAATCCATCAAGAGATTTTAGAGTTGCTGCTGGTAGCTTGCACACTGCCCATCTCCCACCTCCCAACAGACATGTGCATGGCTACAATCATGGCTTTCTGTTCACTTGGAATTAATGGGATTATATACTGAGGGAAAGGAGGCAGGGTACACTGAAATCTGTCAGTACACAGTTTCAGCCTGTGCTGCCTGATCTTTAGAAAAATATAAGTAAAACAAAATAAAGTAGAAAGAACCAATTCCAGAGTGCTTCAGTATGCACATAAACTGGTTTTCATTGCTCACAGCACACATAAATACACACTGGTGACTGAGGTAGCAGAGTAACACTTGGCTGTTCGTTATTTTATCGGACAGTGATAATTGTAGCTAATATTTTCTTAGTAGTGTCTCTGAGAGTTTATTTATGCTGTTAATAATCTGAGCAGCTGTAATGATGCTGGCTGCCAGAGCTGTAGCCTTTTAGAATCACTCCAGTGTGGCAATGAAACGATGGTAATAGAAATCTAAGGAAAAAATGATCTTTTTGGAGCAGATGGGGCTAATTCAATCCCTTTCACACACGTTCATGTTATCTAGTCTCTTTCTCACACTAGCATGCGTGGGTGCACGTGAGCATATGTAGTCACACACACACAAATAGCTGTAAAGTCCCACCTACCCTCTGAGGAAGTTAAGCTGGAAATGCCATAATTTTTCTATGTGAAGAGTCTTTCTGGGGCTTCTAGGGTACGTGGCATTTTCTAACCTTCGGTTTCTGGGTAGATCTTAAAAATATCATGTATGAAGCTGGAAGGGGAAAGTCATTTCCTTGGGGACAGCCCAGAACTGGGCACAAGGTCGTGGCTGCACTGGGATGCTGTTGCCCAACCTTCCCATCTTTCCCTGCCTTTGACCTCTTTACTATGGGTCACTCCTGCTAAGCTTGCACTCCTTTAGGGACTAGAAGAGCCATTTACCTTTTACTCGTAGCAGACATGAAATCTCAGCAAGAAGGCAAATGCCTACAATTTTTTCTGGTGGGATTTACAGAGCCTAGTTAACCTTTTGGACCACTGAGAGAAGAGTTAACTCTTCCTCGTGGAGGATGGAAGGGCACCAACTTTGCCAGCTCAGCAGGGGCTGGTTCTCCTTGCAAACCTTCATTGCTGAGCTGAGCAGACATCATTGATGAAATGTGAACACCAAGCAATGGAACAAAAGCCCCATAATCCTCAGATCTGTTGTAGCCATGCAAGAACAAAAACAAGGTGATGGCAGAAGAATTGCACATCCAAATACCGGAAATTAAATGGCAAGGCAGGGGAGGAGAAGGAAAACTGGAACAAATGCAGCATTTGACAGGTTTTCTTTTAAAAATAAGATGCTTGTAGGAAGCTGGGTCACTTTTACAGGGTTTCAGCCTCCCAGTTAATAGCTGTAATTGCTTGGTAACCTCATGAAGTGCAATAGTAAAACCTTTTACAGTCATTTCCATCCACAATCCAGCAAGAGTGTCTCTGGATTTAAAATGTTACGGTATTTGCTGGGCAGCACTGTCTGCTGCTGCCCCAGTGTAAGGATGCCAGTGATTTTCTCTGCTGTGCTGTGCCAGCACACGGTGACAGGCAGTGCCAGAAGCACGGGTGTCGTCAGCCCCGTGGAAACCACGGCAGAGCATCCGTGAGCTGCTTTGGATGTTACCCAGCCCCATCTCCTGAGCCTGCTTCTCCTCCAGCTCCTTTGTCTTCCAAGTTAGTGCTCTTCCTCAGAGTGCAACCTTGTGGCTTTTTAAATCATATCTGACAGAGCCTGCTTCTTCCTCTGACACTGCATGGAGTATAATAGTAGGGCTTGTAGTGAGGTGGCTTGCTGTGAAGTACTCCTTGTTTTTATAAAGTAATTACCGTGTATTTAATGCACTGTGTATTTAATATGCTACTACATAGTTTGTGTGCATAAATACATTCTGCCATGCCTGGGAGAGAGAAGTATTGGTGAATTTACAAGTCTAGGTGATTTTTCAGTGTTGTTGTGCTTACTTGTATATCAATTGCAGCTTCAGAAACTCTGAATCATTCCTGTAATCTCCCTCTGAATTAGCACATTTCTACATGCGTCTTCATTTTCTGCCTATTTTGATATTTCCTAATGTAATTTGGAGGCTTCTAGGATTCTTCATTTATTCTAAACGTTCTGAAACTGCTTTTGTTTTCCCTTTTTCTACCCACTGTGGCTCATGTTATGCACTTAAACAGATCTCTCACAGATTCCTCTCTCACAATTTATATTCTGTGAAAGCTTTCCCACTCCTTCCTCACCCCCCCTTACTGCTAACACTTTCTCTTGTTTTTCTTTCTTTTTTAATCTTGGGGTCAGTTTAATTTTCCTTTTGCAAAAATGTGGGACTAATTTTAATTTTAAATTACAGTTGCACTTTAATTCTGATGATGCTTTTCAGTTAAAATCTGTTCATTTCTGCTTGTTTCTTCCCCACTTGGGGAAGTGGCTTGCACAGGCACCCAGGGAGGGAGCAAAGACAACATTTCTGCTGAGCCACCTTCTTGTGTCATCCTTCGTTGCTGTGTTCCAGGTTTCGTAAGATGCATGTTGCACTGGAAAACACGAAAGTATTTTGTGGTATCACAGCCATGTTTCCCTTTGCTTTCTCTTCAAGTTCATGCCTGAGTATTTAAACTGCTAATTAGTGCCACTGTTTTTCACATGTACTTTGTTGACTGAGTAACATTGTGGCTATGCTGTCCCTTTAGAGAGATGGTTCTTTATAACATCCTCATCTCTAATTTTCTTTTTAACACTTTCACTCAGACTCTCACCTTAGCAGCCTGAAAGTTCTCCTCCCAAAGCCTTTTTACCTAGGCTTGCCTGCAGGTACTATCTTGGCCATAACTTGGAATTTTCTGTGTTCTTGTTACGCCATGAACAACCTCTGACATCAACAACATACCCCAAGCCACAGAATTAGTTAGGAAAAAATAATAAAATGGTATTTGACTTCAAAACAGGTTACCGAGTGAGATTTTAAAATAAGGGCTCTGGCAGGTATCATGTGGCAGGTTTGCTTGCAGGGGTTTAAGAAGTGTCCCCCTCCAATCCAAGAGCTGTTTTGCCAAAGGTATTCTGCTGCTGTGAGGTGGCAGAGGGAGGTGCAGCATAGACCTGCCCAGCTTCTCATGACTGAGTTTCGCCGTGGCCCAGGAGAGCAGTCATGCAGACAAATGTCCCTTTTTGCTCAGAAGACTGCTGTGAATGGTAAAACCTAGGGCTGCCCAGTGGGTACATCTGGCAGTGACCGATGTTGACAATAGATGTGATGCAGGCAGTGCATCCCTGCTGTGGAAGAGTACTGCATCTTCCCATCCTATAGCCTTCCCATTTTCCAAGTGTCTTCATTGATCTTTGGTAAGATCCCTGCTGTTTGCTGCACTGAGATGTGTCTGCAGCAAAGTATTGAGACTTATGCCCATGATTTCTACCTCCCTTCTCAATAAGCGGTGTATTTTCCAAAAGGTGTGGCAAATTCAACAAATTGCTTTTTCCTCAGAATTTTCAGAGATGCTGGAAATACACAGGGATACTGTCACATTTTCCAAAAGTAAGTTCTTTGCTTTAATTTGAAACCAGTCTCGCTTTTGAAAGGTTGAAAGAATTTGAATTTGGCTTCAGTAACTCTGAGAGGAAATAAAACTAGAAGTTGTGGATTAAAATAAGCATTGCAGTTGGATCAGAGATTATTTTTACTTTTACTACACTAGGGTTTTTTTTTTTTTTATTTCCTAGACAACTTCTGATTCTCTTTTCCCTTTTGGTTCCTCTGACATTATTTGCCCCAGACTTAAGGCCTGGGGTTTTTGAGAGTGCTTCAAAGCTGCATTGCCACAGTGAATTTGATTCAGACAAACCCAAGTATGTAGGTGCCTCAACTCTTGCACTCCACCCGTGAGTCGTGTATGGTCAAATGCTGACATAACCAATAGCACGGTCATCGATCCAGCGGCTGTTTACACCATCTTTGCGCCTGGCAATCAATTCCAAGCCACTCGCCCCGCCATCAGCGCTGACGCACTTCTCACGGAGCACTGGACACAGTTTGTGAGCATTGCTTCCCATCCTCCAGGCGAGTCTGGCCTGAATGACTCCTCCTTCCTCCCTGTCTCACCTCCTGCGGTCACACCTCCCACACTGGAATGCTCTGCGGGCACTGAGGGGTATTGGATTCTCCTTCCCTTTTGGGTGCAGAGGGAGGGGTGACTCTTTGGAGTCCTCCATAATGACCGTGGATGCAATCATTATGCCAGAGGGAGGAGAATGAGAAGTCACTTGGCTTCCTCTACTCTCACACAGACAGTGAGGGCTTCTAGTGTAAAGTTGTTGTCTGGCCAACAGCTGGGATTTCAGGGGGAGAAGGCTGAGGGGGGTACTTGTAGGATTTTTTTTTTTTTTTGAAAGCACAAAATTGGAAGTTGGACAAGCACTTCCCGTGTGGCATCTTCTGTAAAAGTACCACTAGGGGCAGTTTAGCATCATCTTGAAGCTCTCAGTCTGACAGCTTCCAGAGGCTGTTGCAGAGGATGCACTGGAAAGATACCAGGATACCCCTTAGACCACTCAGGGCAGGTGACAGTTTTTCCAGGGGGACTTGTGAAATTAATAATTGGGTAATGGGCCTCCTAAAGAAAGGAGCTGTGTGTCCAGTTTCTCTGCTCTCCTGATGTGCTTTCGTGCCCAGGGAATGCATGGTGATGTTGTGGTGTCCTCCCCACCCTTGAAGTGTGATGCCATGTGGGAGAGGCCACACTGTCACTTGAACTTCAGGTTACTCTTCTGCACAAAATTTGTATGCACTACAAGAAGAGGCAGAATGTTAAACTGAGGCTGGCAAGGTATCTACTTAATTTTAAAAATGTTTTTAGAGTGAAAACAAAGGTCTCTCTTTGTTGGTCTTCTCCACCAGCAACTTGTACATTCCTTTGTTGTTTAAAATCTTACATAATACAAATGCCAGCATCTGATGCTTCTCACCCAAGTGGAATTTTTAAAGAGTGATCACTCATTTTAGGAGCTCCACGGCCTTATGAGTAAATAAATAAGGGAAATACATCTGCAAGCTGCTGGTGAGAGAATATTTAAATGCTGTTAAATTTAAGAGGGGAAATGCAGTAAAATACTGGTGTGGCATTGCCTTACAAAAGTACTCTGCTGTTTATCATCTCTTCCGATTTTTTCCTGCCTCCTGCATGTTCCCACCTTATGTAAAAGGATCATGGTTTCAAAACAATTCCTGCCTGTGTGCATATATAGGAACAAACCGTGATATCTAATACCACTGGTTTTGCACATGTGACTGACCTGTTTGAGCCTAGTAATATACTTAAATCTTTCAGAGAGTTTTCCAAAACCAAATAAGCTCAAGCTAGGAAAAAGCCAGGCTTCACCATCCCAGGTAAAAATAACCAAGTAAATAACGAGGAAGTCTCTTAATTCTTAATGGAATAGCAGCTTTGGTGACTGATTTTGGTTATCAGATTACCCTCTGAAAATAACTTCTGTGCTATACTTGCAATTGGCTGTAGAAGAAAAAGAATACACTGTGTGCTAATTTTAGCAAATAAGATTAGAGTTAATATTTAATCCCAGAGACCTTCTTCAGGCTGTGGGAAAAAAAATAGCAGCAGTTAACTGTCACTAATCTTATCTCCTATTTTTCTAGCATGTGTTTGATTATATAACTTGTGGTGCTGGGAACCCGCTGGCTGAGTGAGAAGTTGGTGGTTTGTTGGCTACATGCTTGGGCATATGAGGCAACGTCAGGGCTGAAATGGATTAAAAAGCTCTATACGTGCCTTTGGACTGCAGTAGCAGTGCTGAATGGCCAATAAAACAGGTACCACAGTAGACCTGCTATGAAACAATCTGTGAATAACTGATTCATTTGGAGTTTTGCAAGAAACAGTTACGTTTCTGCTATTTTTCTATCCAGTTGTTATAAATAATTCTTAGTTTGAGATTTGATATTCAGCATGTGAGGTTTGATTCAATCTTCCTTTTTCCTTCCCCACAAAATGGCTTAATTGAATCTATGATTGGAAATTAGAGATGAGGGGTTTCTAACTGTTCTTAGGTGCCTGATGATGAATTTAACCTGAAGATCAAAATACTAAAAATATAAACCATTAACCTGAAAGCAACTTGCATGCTTCACAACAAACCTATCAGTGCTTGCTCCTATTGAGTTTTAACAAGTCTGCTCAAATGTGTAAAGATAATAACATGCTCCTGCACTGCTCTGTCAGGACTTGTGCATTCTCAGTGGGTCTGAAGGTCTCACCACCTAAATTAGCCCCAATTCAATAGGATTTAGCAACTAATGTTCTGCAGATTTCATTGTATCCCTGGAGGGGAGGAAAGGGCTCAGCCCTCTCACACTACCACCGATGAGCTTGTTCTTTGCATGTGCCCCAGGTATGCTTTATTTGGAAATGAACAATTGCATGTGCATTTGCTGCTGAACTTTAGTGCTCTTTTCTAGCAGATCATTGGCCCTGTGCCCTCATTAACACAGAAATTAGCCCTGGAAAAGTCTACTAAATTAAAGCCCAGCTCTCCAGAACAAGGTTGCGCTTTGTTAGTTTTCCTTTGCAGTACTCAGACATAAAGTATCCATCATCTTCCCTGGACAGCCTTCCAAGATGGCTCTGAATTAACTGTTAGGTTAAGAGTCGGGGAAAAAAAAAAATCCCTGCATTTTAATTTGTTTTAGCTGCAAATGCCAATAGCGCCCCATAGCAAACTAGACAGTTCATCTCTGTTCTTGATGTTAGTTTGCATCAGATTACTGTAAACATTCCCTTGCTCCATTTTAGATACTGCCTTGCCAAGTTTTACATTCCAACATGTTTACAGTGATCTTTTCTTGCCCTTAATCACTTTTCCCCTCTTTAAATTGAAGTCAGACTTCACTGGCATTTTGCAGGGGTTGACCTTCCCTGCTCCAGATGCAGCTTTTCATACAGATGCCATTCCAGGCAAGGTTACCAGACATCCATGTTTCCTTTGGAAATAACCTTCCCTCCCACCCCCCATAAGAAATACTGTCTGTGCAGAATTGGAGGATTTTGTCTATTTGTCTGGAATTTTGAGACATCTGGAAGTCTGGGCAGCTCGCTAATGAGCGTGCACTGATGAACTCTGCGGCACACACCAAGTCCGGCCCATCCGCGGAAATGTCCGCGCCGTGCATGTGCTGCGAGGCCACGTCCCGTGTGTTCAGAACACACAGAGGCCTCCATGGCATGCCTGATCAGCCCTCATGGAGGACACGGACACAACGGGGAGCCAGAGCAAGTTCACCCACAGTGCTGCGTCTCCCACGGTGCCTGTGTGCATACAGCTAGGTTTAAAATAGAATTTCTGACCTAGAAGTCCCTTACAAAGAGATGGTGTTACCAATGTGGAAGCAAGCTAACCCTCCTCCTAATTTTAGAATAGTACAGGCCCAGAACTAGATGATTGCTTTGCTAAAAATGCTCTATTTGCATCTGTAATGCTGCCTCCTTTACTAGCATGTATTGCTGATTGTCTTCTCAGCTTCTTACTCTCCCATCCAACAGTGATCAATATTCTTTTCCTTGAATTAGCCAGTTTTTCATTAATGACCAATGAAAAACGAAAGGCAGAGAGTCTAACAACAATACAACTATTTCTCCAAAAGGAAAAAGCATTACCCGGAATGCATCAAGGAAATATAATGAGAGATAATGGAAGAAAATAAGGGAAATATTTCCTCACAAGGATGTTTTAAGTAGAGTCTGGCAATGATCTCCCAAAGGAAGTAGTGGAAGTCTGGTCACTTAAATCAATTAGGACTAACCAGAGCATTGCACTGCCCAGGACTCTCTGAGGAGAAAAGCAATGTCACACTGAACTAAAATAGACTTTGCGTGCTTGTTTTCTGCAGGGCTGCTGTCCGTGTTTTGCTGGTAAATTCAATATGGCTAATGCTGATTAACATCTCTTGATGGTGATCATATCATTGCATTGTTTCTAGCCTGTTCCTCAATAGCACACACTCACAAGGGCATGGCCATACAAAACACATCCCCTAGCTCAGCTAGCTCAGCCTGAAAGACAAGAGGCAGATAAAGGGCAGAAGTTGTTTTCTCTCACCTTAACAGTGGTCAGGCTTGTTATCGCCGCAGCGCGGAATTGACGCAGACCTCCCTCCTGCACACTGAGTTTGGTGTACCTGTGGCAGCATAGCAGAGGCAGGAGCTGCATGTGCACTTGGTCTCTTGGATTGCCGTAGAGCAAGGAGGTGTGCCAGGTACCTTAGGTAGGGCTGCAGTTCCTGTGTCCTCTGCACTAGAGGGATTTTAATGTGTATAAAACCAGCTGCAGACAGAAGCAAGACAAATGAAGTGCTTTATCCTTAGTCTTGGTGGGCTGTTTGGTATGTTTCAAATACACAGGAGAAGTCCTCTCATACCCTGCTTTGAAACATAAGGGAAAGAAACCAAGCCTTGCAGAAGCTAGGATCTTTGCTTTTCTCTCTGTGTGAGCATTGTTGTTTTATACATATGCTCTACTTTTTCTCTGCCTCATTTTCTAGTAGCCAGTCAATTCCATTTAAACAGTAGAAATGGGTAGAAATTGGAATAAGGCAAGGGATTGAAAGGCAGGGAAGTAGTGACTTGGCATATGAGCTAGGACAGGGTGCTTGGTCGAGGTTCCCACAAACTGACCTGCCTGCTTAAACATTAATTTACACAGAAAATAAGGTTTGAAAGCAAACAACTCTTGGACATCTTATTTTCAATAGAGGAAAAAAATCCTCTGGGGATTGTTGCTGGCATGGATTTTACCCATCCAACAAAGGTCTCTCTCACATGTAAATGAAGACTGTTATAGCAGAGAAATTATCTCTTTCCTTCTGCAAACATAGATCAACTTGTTTTCACTGACTTTTTTCACTGGGATGCATCAGTCAGATCAAATAATTTTAAAAGACTGTCCTTATCTCTTTCTAGAAAAATGCCTGTGTGGTGGCAGTACATGCAGCTTCAAAGCCTTTTCCTTCCCAGTGTGCGGTGTTCATAGTCACGCTCCAGTGGCTCAATTCCAGCCTTCCTGCCAGAATGCATCAAATGCAAGCAGTCCCAAAACTGGTGGGGCCGAGGCAGGGAACCTGCCATGGGAGCTGAATCAATATTTAGACAGCTTCAGGCGGCAGAGCTTGGGCTGGCTTTCACACTTGGCAGCAAGCTTTGCACCCGTTTGTTTGCAAAGTTATTGTTTGTGCAGTTTCAAGAACTGGCACTAGAGAGATTTTTGCCTGAGGGCAATGACAAGCACCGGGTGCTTGAAAAGAAACTTTCCCCCTTCAGATCTGAAGATTGTGAGAGCGAAGGTTGTGTCACTGGGTAATATCTCCAAAGGAAGTCAAGGCACACGTTTGCTCGGAGTTTTCATCATCCTTCGCATGAGGTGTCTGCGGGGCACCATGGGGAGCCCACGGCACAGTCTCGTGCTCTGTTTCCGATACATCCAGCACAGAGCAGCTCTAACAGCTGCCTTGCTGCTGTTTGTCATCGTGGTGATTTACCTGGAGGAAAAGCCTGTGTCAGCGTGGGGGACTGTGGGAGACTTGCTGTGGGATTGTATGAGTCAGCCCGAGGCTGTGCAGAGTGCCTGTGCTGGGGCGGCAGGCAGGCAGGCAGGTGAAACCCTGGCCCAGCACAGAAAATTATTTTAATTTGCTTTCCAGCCATTCCACCTAGTGGCCGAGTGACACCACTGCCAGGAGAGCTGTGTTTGTGCTCGAGTCCCTGCAGACCTACGCTGCTGCCGAGCTTACAAGATATGCAGCAATATATAAGCCCCCCCACTGAAAATCTTACCATCAGCCTGCGAGTAGCTCATTAAGCTCCCGAGCAATTTTGTTAATCATGCTGCATAGATAAAATGCAGATAGGCCTTTAGTGAGCTGATAATCTAACAAATAGGCAGAAAGTGTAACACTGATAAAGCAGAGATTCATTTAATAGCCAGCTGTAAATCTTGGCAATTCTGTACCAGAGGCATATTGTAAAACAGGAATGTGCAAGTGTGTAAGTATGTGCATGAAAATGCACTGCTTCTTAAAATAGCAGATAGAGTGGTAATACTATGGATGGAATAGCTATTGGGAGCAATTTTAGAGGTGTTTTAAAATATTTTTCTCCCCATCAAAATCTGCACCACTTGTGGTGTCTTCATAATCCACCATCGTAAATACAGATCTATGAATAACAAAGGCTTGTTTCTGGAAGTTGGGATTTTCTATAAAAATACGTGAACTCTACCACTGGTCCTGAGGCACTATAAGGCTTTATAGGCTTTTCATTGAGATGAACCAAATTATTCACTCAGATACACTCTAGTCACGAATTAGACCTTCACAAATTCATGGCCTGATGGCTCACCAGCCTTTCAAGCAGCTTCTTTGCTCAGTGGCCTTAATTCAATTGGAAGAATAGTAAAAAGCAACTCACCTTCAGGGTATCCCATACCATACCAAATAGACCCTTCTGAGGAGCTGGGAAATGAGAGTTTCAATCCTCATAGCCTGGGGAAGGAACTTGGTCTCCTATTTTCTAGGTTCCCCTCCTGTCTTTAGGCCATTTTTCAAAAAAAAAAAAAAAAAAGGAGATATCGATGCATCCTCTTTTTGTTTGTTCTAAAAGAAGAAACTGAGCTGGGGATGCCTACCAGAGATATCTGCATCCAGAAGGAGGTTGCAGGCTGTGCATCCCAACCTCACACAGGCATGCAGGTGTTGGCTGTGCTGAATCCCATCTGAGGTCTTTGCCTGGTATACAAAACACGGGGAACTCAGATAAATGAGTGCTATTTGCAAGAAAGGCAAGAAGGTGTCTCAGTGAATTGAGATTGAAGGGACTTACCAGGGTCATGTAGTAGATGGTTGGTACAATGGGAAATTGAATTGTGGTCTTCCAAATCTCAACCTTAAGGCCAAACCACTGAATTTTCTTGTGCAGAAACCTTAATCCTTGATGGTGAGTTGTGGTTCTGAAGCAGCCTCTTGCTGCTTCATGAAGAATAATTTTACCAGTCCCTTTGTTTCAAACCCATTGGGAGAAAAAAATTTAACAGAACTTAGTGGTAGTCAAAGTATTTTTGTCAAAAATAGACAATATCTATAGTTTACTATGTGGCTTAGCAACTTATTTGATGGCTGTATGTAAAGATACAACTGTAAAAAATAGGGAGGGGGGGAAGTCTGTATTTTTTAATATATGGTATATTAATGTAAAACATAGATGGTATGGAAAGAAAACAAGATAAGTAGCAGTACATAAGTCAGACCTGGAACAGCTTACTGGAGATCACTCTCCTGGAAACAGTTTTTACTGTTTCTACAAAGAAAATGGTGGGAAATTAAGTACTGAGTTGGGACTCAGAATAATTTCCATCATTTGAACTGTAAATATTAATTTCTTTTCTGTTAGCTATACCTCAGGCTCACTAAAATCAGGAACAGTGTGAGGGGAATAATCTCCATAGGATGGAGGAAAGTTATGCAGTCTGTACTTACCTATTACGTATTCAGCAATGGCTTGCAAAAAAACTGAGAAGAAAAAAAGGAAATGGTTTGCTTTTGAAAGAGGCAGAAAGATGCTTTCTGTTGAATTTTGCTGTAACACTGTTTCCTTCCCAAAACACTTTTTGGATTTAACTGGTATCTTAAGCTTGAAACTACTGTTCGTTAGACTTTCCATCAGACCAGAAGAATCAAAATTGAATTGGTGCGTTCATGTTTGGGTGCTGTAGCACAGTCAAAATGAAGTCCATGTAAGACTTTGTGTCCAGGCTAGTTTTGTCAGTCTTTTATTAGGGCAGAGACTTAGTTCATAGGTCTTCAAGATACTTCAGAAAAACAGTGCTCAGTTCAACCTGTACAGTGATGTACAGGAGCAACGTAAAGGGAGCAGTGCTAGTTCCTGGACGTAGGATCATTGCTGGTGTGACAGAAAAACAGCTGGTGCTGAGCAGTATTTATTTCTGAATGCCAGACCTGTTAGTTTATCTAACTACAGGATGAAGGACTTGGATGATAGCAAGAGCTGATGGTAACACTGGCAATTTCCCTCTCTCTTTTTGCAGGTCACTGTCAGGGGATTTGGTCCATTGTTACAGTTCGCCTACACTGCTAAGCTGTTACTCAGCAGGGAAAACATCCAGGAGGTCATCCACTGCGCTGAGTTCCTGCGCATGCACAACCTGGAGGACTCCTGCTTCAGCTTCCTTCAGACACAACTGCTGAACAACGAAGATGGCCTGTTCCTGTGCAAAAAAGATACCACCTGTCAGCGCATGCACGATGAGGAGAACTCTGATGGAGATGAGGAGGAGACAATGGAATCAGAGACGTCAAAAATATCTTGCCCAAGGGAGAGGATGCACCAAGAACCCTTCAATTTTGAAACCACTGTTGCTGGAGCAGACAAAGGCGAAGGGATGCTGCCTGACTCTGACATGCTGAGAGATAGCAAGGACAATTTGGATAAAGATGCAGTAACACGGTACCCCAGATACAAGAAATACCAGCTTGCTTGTACCAAGAATGTCTACAACACATCACACATCAGTACCTCAGGTTTTGCAAGCACATTCAGCGAAGAGAGCTCTGGAAATGGCCTCAAATCAGGACTTGCTATGGGGCAGATAAAAAGTGAGCCTCAGAATGAAGAGAATGATGAAGAAAGCATCACACTTTGCCTGTCTGGAGATGAACCTGACATCAGGGATAAAGAAGGGGATGTTGAAATGGACAGGAAACAGCCAAGCCCCACTTGTGTTGACAGGCCAAAAAGTGGGTCTTCTCCTTCTTGCTTGCGGTCTTTCTTCAACAGAACAAAAAGCATAGATTTGGTTGGCTTCCCCAGCACTTCCCAACAGCACTTTGGCAGGAGTCCAGCATGCCCTTTTGAAAAAGGGACAACTCAGGGTGACCACAAAACTGATTATGTCCCTTTCACAGGGAACTATGGACAGTCCCATGCCATGCAGAAGGATGCTTCCAACTTCACAGTGGGATCACCGCTCAGGGGGCCTGGCTTTGAAACTCTCTGTAAGCAAGAAGGGGAACTGGACCGGAGGAGCGTTATATTCTCTTCAAATGCTTGTGACCAAGTAAACACTTCGGTGCATTCATATTCTGGTGTGAGCAGCTTGGACAAAGACTTCCCTGAGACTGTGCCCAAGGGTCTGTGGGCTGGCGGTAGCCAGTCTCTCCCCAGCTCTCAGACCTATTCGCACAGCGGACTGACGGCTGACCACCTGCCGGGAAGGATGCGGCCCAACACCAGCTGCCCGGTGCCAATTAAAGTTTGCCCTCGCTCTCCTCCTCTGGAAACCAGAACCAGGACCTCCAGCTCATGCTCTTCCTACTCGTACGCAGAGGATGGCAGCGGTGGCTCTCCCTGCAGCCTGCGTCTGTGCGAGCTCTCCTCTTCCCCTTGCTCCCAAGGCCCCCGATTCCTGGCGCCCGAGCACCAGGAGCCCGGCGTGGTGGGGGATGGATTGTACAACCCGGTCCGAGCCCAGATTAAATGTGAGCCATCCTATGGAACAAACTCCAGCGATGAGTCTGGGTCATTCTCAGAAGCAGACAGTGAATCATGTCCTGTGCAAGACAGAGGGCATGAGGTAGGGATTTAAGATAAGTACATATATCACAGTTGTTATGACCCAATTAATTGCTCCTTGATTCTCTCAACTGACTTTGCATTTCCCCAGCACTTTCTTTGTTTATAGAGGCAAAGAGTAACTTCTGGTTATTCCCTCATCAGCTGAGTGCACATGGTTGACTTCACATTAATAGGTGTGCTTGACCTCCGAGGTGTTCAGCACTTCTAAAAATTTGGGTATGGGAAAACAGCAAACTGCTGAATGATGAGAGTGCATTGATGTGCTTAGGAGTCTGCCAGCAGTGTCCTGTCTTCCTCCCTCCCTCACCCACTTCTGTGGCACAATGCACTGCTCTTTATTCTTGATTTGCTGAGGTGATTCCAGCTCCACTTGTTATTGCTCTGGGTGTGTTTGAGCAACCTCAGGCTGTGCCCTTCCTGACACCAAGGGTCAGGCAGCCTGCTTGAAGAGCCAGGCTGCGTGTTGCCAGCAGGGGTGTGAAATTATTCAAACAAATGCATAGCTGGCCACCCTGTGCTGTGGGAATTCAAGTTATCTTTGTGTATGTGTGTGTATGTGTGTTGCATGTTCAGCTACTGAGTTTTGCCTCTATGTGTGATCACTTGAGATCATGTTCCCTGCCTGTGACATTTTGTTTGGTGGTGAGCTCTAGCAGTCATGGCACAAATGGTTTTAGAGAGGTTATCCTTTAATTTCTAGGATTGTTGAGGGAATGACAAGAGAATGATCTGGGGCTGAGGAGCAAGCCGTCAATTTCCATATAGTTATCTGTAGAGGTGTGAAAGCAAAACGAGTGAGAGGCTCCGAGTCAGAAATACAATTTAATAAGAAGAAAGAGAAAAAAAGGTAAAATAAAATAAAATAAAATAAAATAAAGTAAAATAAAATAAAATAAAATAAAATAAAATAAAATAAAAGCAGTAATGCAAAAGACCACTGACAGAGTCAGAATACAACCTGAGCAGAGTGATGGAAGCAGTCCAGATGAGGTGGTCTTCCTGAAGCAGTGATCCTGTAGAAAGGTCTGGTAGCTCTGGTCCACTGGGAATCCAGTGAGTAAGGGCTGCCTGTACTGTCCCAAATCCCAGATTATATCCAGTTGAGCTTGGTTCCTCCCCCTGGCTGGAGCATCTCACAATGGGATGATGAGTCATAGAAGGTCCTGGATGGCTCATTAAAGAGAGATAGCTCCCAGAGGAAGTTATCTATGAGTCGTTAACAGAAGATGGCCCAGAGGGAGGGGGCCTGGGAAAACACTGCTCCAACAATTGGATTCAATAGTTCATGAAGATGGTGATAGAATACTTTGCACATCCTATACTACAACCCAGGACATTCTCCCAAGAGAGGGAGGAGAAGGAGGGTCCCTCTCTAAAACTAGAGATGGGCCAGCTGACGATGCTGCAGTGATAGCTGCCTAACCATGACCAAATAAACTGTCTGTGTGAAGTCACTAGTTTGAGGGCAGACCTAAATCAAGGAGGTGTGTTGTGGAGCCCAGAAAGTGGAAAAGACTGGATGTTTATTCACAGTTTCATTAGGAATCTGCATGACCTAGAGAACATCTGGGTGAAATCACATATCAGGTTCCTCTAGTAATGCTGAAAAACTCCACTGAGGGCTTGTGCTTCAGTGTGGGGAGCAACAAGTGCAACTTTGGGGGGTTCATATGCTGAGAGCACCCAGTTCAGAACCATGTGGACTTAGTTATGGAGTGGAGATGAAAAGAGTGAACTTTATTCTATCCCTCTGTCTTTATTCCAGCTACGTCCCAGGCTTTATTTTACAGACAGATGTGGGTGCTTCCTCTAGTTGGCTGCTTAGCTTTAAGAAAGGGCTGAAGAGCCTGGGGAGCCTCTGGTGTCCTAATCACTGGTCACACTGGACCAGTGATTCTGAAAGGACAGTTCTTTGTCCTCATGTCCTAAGTAGGGGACAATGCAGAAGGAAGAGAACTCTCTTTGGGAGGCTGTCTGGGATACTGTGCAGGAGATCTCATTTGGGAAGCCCTGCAACAGCTCTGTTTGGCCATAGCTGGGTTACTCAGTGAAGTCCTGCCTTTACAAGGGGCAGAGGGCAGCAGGGACCATCCATTTCCACCCATGTGTGCTGCTTGCTCAGCATGAGGCAGCGCAGAGGCCGGAGGTTAGCCTTTTGAGGTTTGATAATTAATTATCTGTCATAATCACCTAATTGTGTGGAAATATGCAGCAGCAAAAATGAGCCTGGGAGAGTGAAATTAGAAGGTTACAGGGGACTGGTGGTGGTTTCCTAGAAAAGAGGTATGTGACTATGTGCAGGAGAGCATGGATGAGAGGAGAGACACACAAGGAGCAAACAGGCAGCTATGAGACAGTGCTAGGAAAGCTTTGTTCCACTCCTGGTTTTGCTGCTGGTTTTCTCTGGGGAAAATTTTCTGAACTGTGCTGAGCAAGTTTTCTCCCTGGGACTGCTGATATGGCGCTTTTTTTTTCCCTTTCTTTTTAAACCAGGGTATTTTGGTTAGGGCTGCTAGGCATTAAAAAATGTGGTGAGGAAATTAATGCTCCATGAAGTTGCACTGCACTATCCTGAACAAGCCAAGGGTAAACAGATCACACCAGTGCTTTGGTAGAGATTTTGTTTAAAAATTGATCTTTTGGAGATTGTTACCAGTACAAGAACAGACTTTGCAGCCTCATTAAACAATACTGTATTAATACAGTGACTTGTGGTGTGTATCCTGCAATCCTGCAAGATCTGCTGCTGTGGAAACCTCAGTAAAGGGCATCTTAAAGCAGACGGTAGAAAATGTGTAACAGCAGCAGGAAGTTCCTGTGTAAGTTGCTCTACCTGCTTTTAGCAGTTTGACTGTGATTAAAACAGCAGGAGAGACACACAACTCTGAAATGGACAGCTTTCTATTCTTCGCCTCCCTGCAAGCTGCATGGGAATCTTCTCCATTCCTGAAATTGTTACTTTGCCCTTCCTGTCCTGATGACTTCACAGACGAGTCCCTTTCCTCCTCCATATCAGAACACACAGTGTTTTCTGGGCTTCTATTCAAAAAGCACCTGATAAAATAAGGTGACATGTTTGCCTTTCTGGAGAGTGGCCATGCAGGTTCTTCTGCTGCAGGTCAGCTTTCAGTGGGGTGGGATGGCCTGATGGGAATAAGCCTGGTGGACTCTGACCATCAGTTATCTCACAGGGCTGCTCAGATCCCCTGGAATTTGGACCTAGTTGTTCTTAATTTGGCTCCCAGAGTGCTGTCACTGCCAGAATTAATGTCGCAAAACATCATTTACTGGGATATTGATTGTGTGAGAAGTAGGCAAAAGGCTTCTCTCTGCTTTTTTTCAGGAATTCTACTTTCCCATAGACAGATGCCATTCAGGAGCACATGGCCAAAGCTGTTTGGTGCCAGAAGTGGGGTGCTAGGGCTCAGCATGATGCCATGGGGGTGAAGGTGACCCCAACCTTGTGACGAGCCTCCATCTTACTGGGGGTGCAGATGGCAGTCACAACTGTAAAGGAGGTGGCAGTCCTTGGAACACCACTGGTAAATCTTCTCCAGGATGTCCTTGCTTGTGGATTCCCTTCCTGGAACCACCAGGATCTCTCTTCTGTGATCTCCCTTTGTTAAGGCTTCCTGGCAGAAGCAGCAAGTGCAAGGGTGTAGCCGTGGTACAGAGTTGCAGGAACAGGGCTGTTACCTGAGCTATTGGGACTTCACAGAAATGCTTAACAGCTTGTGTTGCTCTTTTCACTCAGCTCTCTCAGGCCTCCACAGGTTGTGAAAAATCAATTACTGAGATAATAATACTAGAGAGAAGACTTAAAGCTCGGTGCTTACAGGCAGGTTCTGACAATCCTGCTTAAAATAGAAACAACAAAACAATAAGCCCTGAAATAATGAATTGTTGAGAAGGAAGTAGTCTGTCAATCTGTTAACCTACTTAGGAACAGAAACTTCTGCACTACCTACTTTTCTTGATATTCCTTTTCTTTAGCAAGTCTTTAAGAGTTTTTATCTACTAGAAAATTTGTAAAAAATATTGTACTACTAAACCAGTTAAAAAGAAATCTCAGCTCAGTCTAATTTGATAAGTGAGTTTTCTGAGGAAAAAAATAAACAAGGGTAAAAGGAGGTAAGAGGTGGAGTTTTCCAAGAACTATTACTATCTAGAGAATTGCATTCAATGTCTTTTCATCTGTATTTCAAAAGAATTTCCCGCCTGGGTTAGTACCTCACTTTTCAAAGGAAATTTTCATAAAGGGAAAGCTAATGCAACTAGACCTTTGGGGATATTGTAGGTAAATAACTTTCAGCAAGAGTTGAACTCCCTCCATGTTAAGTGACAGGCAGCCACCCTTTCTCTGTTCATCTGCTGATGCCTAGCAAAGTACTGCAAGTCAGAGCCCCAGAAAAGAGGAGTAAACTAAAGTTGCTCCACCAGAAGTGACTTGTGACTGTGCCAAGTTACCTAATCCAAGACTGCTTCACTGCTTAGTGTTCCTGCTCAGTGAGGAATGTTACATGGAAAGGGCAACCGAGAAAAATACATGTGAAGGTTTTAACTTGCTGTGGTATGTGCTACCTCCGCAGAATCTGATGATCAGCCACCCCAGCCTCCCTGATTTTACTAGGTTTGCAAATTTGAAAATGAAAAAAATTAGTCTCCAGATAGTTTTCTGGTAGATGTTCTCCTGATGGCATCAGCAGAGCACTGGGAATTGTTTCTCAATGTCTGTTTAAATGATGTCTTGTCAAACATTGGTCTTGTAAGATAAATTTCATGGGAGATTTGTTTTCTTTCCTCTCTTCAGTAGGAATGGTCTCCATACTGGTAGCAAAGAATTGCTCGATTACAGCAACACTGAGAGTTTGAAGTTTCAGGAGGGTCCTTTTAAACACTATTATTTTGTGGAGCCCTACAATCAATTTTTTTATACCCTGTTCTGAAGACCTTACATCAGCTCTTGAAGTACTCCAGTTGCTGAGCTGCAGGAGCAACTCTTTCAGAGAAATACTGTACTTTATCCTCTCTTTCCACTGCCTGATCTTCCATTCTTAAGTGCACCTGTGGCTTTTGTCTGTGTTTCTGTGCTATCCCTGGTGTCTCAGAGAAGCCTATTAAATGGCAGGAGTATCATACTGCTGTGCTCTTTGAAGGGCTGGAAGCTGGGGACACTGCAAGCAGTGAATGGGAAGAGGTTAGCCCAGCATTCTAAGCACCAGCAGTGTGTGGTCTGAATACAAGTCCAAGCCATGGGCTAAGGGATGAGAACCCCTTCCACATCTCCTGATTGCTGGGTTAAAGCACTCAGCCCTGGGATTAGCCTGGTCCCCCACTTCGCTGAGGCAGGTGGCAAATCAAAAGGTTACCCAGGCTGTCTCCACTAGGTCCACTGCAGTGCCCTCTCAGTCAGCATTTGCCAATCCAAACACCTCTCATGGCATTCACAAGGTGAAGCTGGAGCTGACCCCATGCCACTATAGGGCCATCAGTTGTCTTGTGTCAGATGGAACACACTTGTCTGCAGTGGAACCTGCTGATCTGAAGTGGAACAATTTAGACCCTGGTTTGTTGGCACAATGGCAGATCTTCGCTGCCTGGGCTCATCATTCCCCTTTTGCAGTCCTCTGCCATCTTGGTGTAGTTGACACCTGGAAAAAGGAGGTGTTTTGGAAGTTTTACCTGTGCCAGTAGACCACAGGGTGAGAAAATGCCTCTTGGCTATCCCTTACACAAAGGATGGCCTGTTACCTTTGTGCTTCTTAGACAGCTTCTGTCCAGGAAGGACTGGACAGGAAAATCAGGACTGGAATAGGTCCCTAGTCTGTAGGACCACAAGTGGTGCCTGAAATACCCTGTAGACAACTGAGCCCCTAACACAGGACATACCTCAGCACCTGCCCTGGAATGAATTTCTTCCTGAGTGTGGAAGACAGACTTTTATGCTAAGGAAGATACTTGGAAACACGGCATTAATGTCTTAGGCTCTTTTGTGTGAAGCCAAGTACCCATTTCTGCATTAAAAAAAAAGGCATTAATATGATTGAGCCCCTGTGCTGGATGGCTTGAGTGGGTCCTGAGAGCCTTCCAAGGAGTCAGCAAGTTCAAGTGTCAGAGGCTTTCAGGATTTGAGGGCACTAAGGCAGCAGGTTTTTTCTTAGCAGCTCGGGAGCAACTGACCAACTGGTACAATGAGTTCCCCCTTCCCATGCTCACTACATAATGGTTGCTTTTTCTCATAGATAGTATATTTGTCCTTTTAGTTACTGTGATGTTAAAGTGAGACTTGTGAAGTTCATTGCCTTTACTAGCTCTTGGCTAGGGTGAGATGATGTCTTAATTAAGATATAAAGAAAGAATGAAAAAGCTAAGATTACCCATAGGATAAAGAAATTCCTGAGAGCTGACATTTATATTTTAATCTGAGTGAATATAGGTCTTTGGTCCTTTCCTTTATTCCAGATAAAAAAGAGGGAGGAGAGAGCAGCGGCACTAGCTAGTACAGTAGATGAGCAGAACAGCAGTAACTGGCATATGATCCAAGCTGGCACTAACTAGTGAAGCTTGAAGGAATTAATTGGTTATATATGGGCCTTGCATGTGCTGAGTCAGTGGCTGTCCCTGTCTGTCTACAACACGGCTCTGACTTAGTCTCTCAAAGCACTGACATTTACACTGGCATCCTAATGCTAATGGGGGTGGGGGGGATGGGTGGGAATGCTGCAAAATCCTAATCAGGTTTTCTTTTTCCCCAGGGTGGATTGGCTGTCTTCAGCCAGAGCTGGGGCAAAAGAGTCTGCAGTGGTGGGAGAAGGTGCTAATTTATTTGTTGTATCGTGGAAAGCAAGCTTGTGCTGCCGGTGTAAAAATGCAGGGAAAGAGTAATTATGCAGATAAGGGAAGATTTTAGAGCTCTGTGAGGTTAGCTCTGGCTGCAGTAACTCCTGGAAGGATCAGGGATCCCGCTTAAATTTTTAATTTGAAATCGTTTGAACAAAAAAAAAAATCAGTAATTAGAAAGAAAACGTTATGAGAAAGCATACTCGTTGGGGTTTTCTTTCATATCTTAGAGAACACTGACTGTCTTTCTCAGGCACCTCAGGTAAGGCTTCTTTTGCCTCCCATATATACTGTAAGATGCAGAATCTCTTCGGAGTCTTAAGCCCACTCCTGCAGCCAGAAGGAGGGAGAAGCCGTGCAGCATTGCCGTCTGAAGGGACGAGGACATTAGTTAGTCCCAACCCATCATTTCAGGCTGCTCTGGGTGAGTCAGATGAATCCCACCCACCGCACAGTTGCAGGCTCTAGCAAAATGACTCACCACTCTGTTATGATAAATAGCAGCTGAGAGTCTTGCCCTGTGCAGATGTAAAAACACTTTAGCCTCTCACTGCAGCAACACCCCGCTGCAGTTATTCACTGTGTCCGTGCCAAAAGCTCGGTGGGTTGGTAGTTTTTTTTTTCAGTTGACAGCTGATTTCGAAGAGGGAGACAGGCAATAAAAATGCTGTGAATGGTGAAGGAAATGAGTCTGACTCACTTCCACTTTCCCTTTCACATTTTTAATCCTGTGCGGTGCTGCCTGTGACAGAAGTGGGATTATGCTGGGATTACTGTTAGCAGTCCCTGGTTCGCTGTGTAGGTGGTTTTATTTTCAATCTCTTTTTTTAATTAATCTGTTTTTATTTATTTTCTCATTTCCCTTCAGCAACTTCTACCTGACATATTTAAATTGCTTCCCTTTCATTCCCATTCCAACTGCAGGCACATCTCCTCCTTGCAAGTAAATATGTTTTGAAAGGGAGAGGTAGGGAAAAATAAAGTTAACATTGCTTTCCATTTTGGTTGTAAGAAAATAAGGGAAAACTGTGAACGTGAAAGGGCTGATTTTGCAGTGAAACTGTGGTGTCTTTCAGGGGAAAGCACTGGCTGTTTTCAGTTTGAGACCCTCCTTGAAGCTTGAGAGGAAAGCAGGTGACACTGAGTTCATGTTGACCATCCAAAGGCTCAGGAGGGGAAATCAAACAGGTTTCATGTCATTAACTAGCAGTCTGTAAACAAGGTCATCCACATCGCTGTGCCTAAGGTCAGCCTTTGTGTGTACAAGCAAGAATTTGGGAGATTTTGGGCCATGTTTGGCATTCCTTGCTGCTTTAAATGGACCTGTCAAGTAGTGTGTTATGAAGCAGCACCTGGACACGTGGGGCAGAGGGGCATGAATGAACATCCGGGGCACGAAGCCACCTGACAGAATGTGGTGGGTGTTTGCACAGACCTTCACCTATCCCAGGCTTGGGGATGCACAGAACAATGTTAGAAGGGTACAAGAAAGCACCCAAGAACACCAATAATCAAGATGAGGAGCTGGTTCCTGGCAGGTTCAGGTGCCTGGTGAGGGTCCATGACTGTCGATGCCAGAGGCCACCACTGTGTGTTGGGGTGTGTGTGTCCTCAGCAAACTTCTGCTTGAAAAACTCAGCTCTCTGAAGAAGATAAGTTATAATCCATGTTGATACTTTCCTTACTTCCAAATAATTTTTAAGTGCACCATTTGAAGACAGTACATGTTTTAAATATCAAAGGAATATTTTCTACCCATATCTTTCGTTTGGCTGGAGCAACTTACCTTCTTTGATAGCCTGCGTGCAGAATAGTCTTCTTGTTCCAGAGGTTCGATTGTACCAAATAGGGACAGAAACATAAATATTTACTGCCATCTTTTGGGCAGTATGGGTATGACTCAAAAAAAGAACTCTGCATCTCCTTCAGCTTTGTCAGCTGATGCTTATTTGATCACCAAACACAACAGTTGGCTGAGAAACATCAGGTTTTTGATAGTTATCAGTCTGAAGCTCTAAATGAAGCAAGGTTTCTAAGGAGAGGTGTTTACTTTGATTTGAGTAAGCTGATAGATTTTAGGAAAAAAAACTAAAAGGCTTTGATTACATCCACCATTCTCCAGCTTTTGACACAGTGTGTGTTCATTGCTTCAGACTGCTGTGAGCTTTGTGTTTTGCTCTGCTTTAATTCATAATTGCTAGGATTCTTGAGGTCAGACCCTGCTCTTTTCAAGAAATACTATTTCAGTGCTCTTTAATCTGCAGGAATATTAGAGTGTCAACATATACAGGTTTATTTTTAAATGTATATATTTTGGCGGGATAGGATGTGTTGCATCACAGTCCTCTGACCCTTTCTTCTTACAAAGTGTACACCTCAGTTGAAATGCTGATTAGGTGACCTTTTCTAATTGCAATACAGTATTTTTCATCCACTTGAGGTATCAGGTTGTATTTTTAACCTCATATTTAATCAAACTTTCAGTCCTGCAGTCCAAACAGAGACATGTTTCCTGCTGTGGTAATAGCCCCCTTCCTTGAAACTAGTTCAAATTTAATAGCAGCAAGGTACTTCACTCTCTCCAAAAGGCCGTGTCTCTTAGTGGACAGAACCTTCTTTTAATGCAATGAGATAATTTATTAAGGCTTTGTAGAAAGATTAAATTTTTATCTGGTATTCATATGTGTTGCTGATTTAAGTACGATTATCATCTTATCCTTACCATCTGGACCTCCACAATGTGCCACAAGGGAAGAACTTTCTCAATGTAAAACTTGGTTTGTTGTTTATTGAGGGGGTGGCAGCAAAGATAATCTTCCTTACGCTCGCTGTTGTTTGGCTTGCATTGAGCAGGCAAAATATGACTCTTTACTCTTGTCTTGTGTTTGTTTGTTTTAGGTGAAACTTCCTTTTCCTGTTGATCAAATCACAGATCTTCCAAGGAATGATTTCCAGATGATGATAAAGATGCACAAGCTAACCTCAGAGCAGCTCGAGTTCATCCACGATGTCCGCCGGCGCAGCAAGAACCGGATTGCAGCTCAGCGCTGCCGCAAGAGGAAACTGGACTGCATTCAGAACCTCGAATGTGAAATCCGCAAGTTGGTGAGTTCCCTGCCCTCGCCACAGCCCAGCTCACCCTCACACTGTAGCCTGCAGGGCACCGACAGCAATTGGAGTCCAGACTGATTGGTTCAGTCAGTTTGTGCATTCATGAGCAGAATGCACAGAGGACAATGCTGCCACATTTTAATGTAAGGGAGTGAGGTGACTGGAGCGAGGCCAAGCGGCTGCTCAGAAAATTCCTCTCACTTTCAGTCATGGTACGGACACTTCACGTGGGGTCTGTGATGCTTCATTTTGCTTTGTTCTCTGCTCAAGCTGTAGGAAACACTGTGAAAGAGGCATGGATCTCTTGGAAGAAGCTGAGTTACCATCACCTCACAAATGGCAGAAAGCCTCGTGACTTTGGGTTACTCACTTGCTGCCTATGCCTGTCTGCTTTCTGTCTGTAACAGGGAGGTGACACTGACCTCACAAGCTGGTTGGGAGGCTTAAATTGTCAAGGCTTGTGAAGTCTTCAGATGCTGTGCTGCTGAAGCCCTGGGGGGAAAAAAAAGAAAAATCAAAACATTGTTCAGAGTAGTGCTCCACTGATGCAAAACAAACAACACAACAAAGATAAACAAAATAGTGAGCAGCTGCTTTCTGCACTGAGTATAATGCACAGTGTGTACAGGGTGAGTCAGAGGTTCTGCACAGTGAAAGAGTGGATGGATCCTCATCAGGTTGTCAGAAGAAGCAGGTCCAGTCTTAGCTGCACATACCTGTCCCTCTGCACTGAGCTGGTGATGGGGAGGAGTTCCTGTTTCTCACTCTCCAGACCCTCAGGAACAGCACTCTGAGGGCTGAACGAGCAGCAGGGGGTGATTCAGCCTTATACCTCTAGCCTTCACTTGAAAATTAGTTTGAGTTAATTGATTTCATGCAATCCTGTGACGTTGCTGTTACTGTCTGATACAGTAAACTGTAGATAGGCAAAACAAAAATTTTAAGTTCTCTCTCCAGCACAAACACACATCTCAGGGGAATGAATGAAGGGCATATGAGTGGCCTTGTGGACTTGATCCCTGCTCAGTTTGAGGAATCAAAAACCATTTGAGGTGCAGGATTCTTCCCCAAAAAAGTTGATGTTTCTTTTTAGTGAAGGGGACTTGAATATGTGGTGATATGCAGTGAGTGAGCCAAGTGAGGAAGGCGTCCCACTGGACCTGATTGCAAACAGTGAAGGGCTGGTGGGTGAAGTAATCACAAAATGATGGAGGTTTTGGTTGTTGGAGAACTAAGTAGGAGGGTCAGCAGAGCTGCCACCTTGGACTTTTAGAATGCAGACTTTGGCCTGTTTAGGAGACTGGTTGGGAAAATCCCTTAGGAGTCAGTACTGAAGGGCAGAAGAGTCCAGGAAGGCTGGACATTCTTCAAGAAGCAAATCTTGCAGGCACAGGAGCAGGGTGATCCCATGTGCCAAAATATGAGACACTGCAGAAGACCAGCCTGCCTGAACAGAGAGTTTTGGCTGGAACTCAAGGAAAAAATTGAGTTTATTCTCTTTGGAAGAAGGAGTAGCAACTCAGGAGGACTACAAGAATATCATTAAGTTATGCAGGAGAGAATTAGAAGGGCAAAAGTCCAACTAGAACTTGATCTGGCTACTGCTGTAAATGACAGTAAAAGTGTTTTTGTAAACAGACAAGCAACAAAAGGAAGGCCAAGGAGAATCTCCATCCTTTACTGAGCACAGGAAAAACATAGCAACAAAGAAGGAGGAAGAGGCTGAAGTACTTAATGCCTTCTTTGCCTCAATCTTACTCAATAGTAAGAATTGTTGCTCTCCATGTACCCAGCCCCCATGAGCTGGAAGACAAGGACAGGGAAAAGAATAAACACACAATACATGACCACTGGAAATTCCTTTGTTATCTACTGTCCAGTTTATGATCAGCAGTTTCCAGTCTCATGAATTACATTACATGGTGCTGTGGTTTAAGGGTTTTTTACTTGGCTGGGTCTTTTTTATGAAAGACCCCTTTTCCCCCTGTAGTTACTTACTGTAAGTCACCCATCTTCTTGACACAGATGGTTTCACAGCAGACAGTGAGTGAAATGGTTGTATCCTCAGAGTTTGATAGGTAATTTTTTTTTGCCTGCTTTCTCTCACTCATTCATCTACCCACTCACATTCCCTTTTTTCCCTGCAAATTCACAGCATATTCTCCTCCATAATTCATCATCTCAAGATATACTTGAGCATCTGTTTATTTTTTTATTATTTTTATGCTTTCTTTATAGATTTATCAATATTTTAGTAGTTAGTTCTTTTCATGTGCACTGCTCTCTTTCGCATTCACACAGCTATATGCCTTCAGTGTGGGGCCTGGACCCAGGGCAATACTATCAGCTGTCAACAACCACCCATAGTTGGATTATCTGAGTTGTGGAGCTTTCACACCTCAGATGCTGAGATATCTTGGGTTTAGCAGTGTTACTAGGTGAGGTACGTGGCTGCTCTGCTTTTGGGGCCAGCTCAGCTCTGGAAATAGTTCTGGTACTCTTCAAAATCTTGTCTACTCTCTCAAGCTGTATGCCCACCTGCCTGAGACAGAAGGAGATGCAGGACCATCCCAGTCAGTCTACACTGAGTCAACACTGTTTTTAGAGGTGAAACCCTAGGCTGGGTTTATAAAAATACCTGTATTAGACCAAGACCAAACCATTAAGCACCAGAACATAAGAAAATAAGCCATGCTGCAGGCCACAAAGCACACTTAGATCCTCTCTTCTGAATAAACTCGCCTCTCTTGGTGCTAACTGAGCTCCAGGGGTGCACCCAACCTGTGCAGCCAACCTGACAGTTCAAGAGTGAACCAAACATCAGCAGCTTATTCTCACTTCAGGAATTAACCCATTTTCTTGCTGATTCGATGGGAAATGGCTCTTCTCCCTCAAAATGTTTTGTTCAGAGTTCTTTTGTATCATCTGTCAGGCGGACTTACTTTTTAAAGGGGACAGGACTGTGGGAATAACTTGGGATGCTATCCTCTTCCAGTTCAAATGTTTTTCTCCAGATGTTTCCCAAACTACTCTCCACACAGACCTTGGTGGTCAAATACTTGATGTCTTTGTGACTTTTCCTCTGGCCGTATGAAAACAAGTGTGACATGTTGGTGTTATTTGGTACTGCTGCATACATCCCCAAAATGAGCAGAGAGTGGATGACCCTTCTGCAGCCTAAGATGCCTTCTTTCTTTTTCAGGTGTGTGAGAAAGAGAAATTGCTCTCAGAAAGGAACCAGCTGAAAGCAAGCATGGGAGAATTGTTAGACAACTTCTCATGTCTTTCCCAAGAAGTGTGTAGAGACATGCAGAGCCCGGAACAAATCCAAGCTCTCCATCGATACTGCCCTGTTCTCAGACCCATGGATCTACAGCCAGTCACCACCATCAGCCCCGCCCCAGCTGGTGTGGAGCAGAGCCTGGTGACCTCCCAGTGCGTCGGGGAGAGCATGCAGTGCTGCTCAGAGCAAGGCTCAGTGCAGCTGGGAGCACCCTGGCTGCCCAACAACATCTCGGAGAATTGTTCGGCTGGCACGGGATTGGATGGAGCCGACGCAGGTACTTACCCCGAGAGAGAGCTTCCACCAGAGCAGAGCAGCCAAACGGTCACGGTAGACTTCTGTCAGGAAATGACTGATAAATGTACAACAGATGAACAGCCTAGGAAAGATTACACCTAGTGACTCGTAACCTTAACGTTACACCTGGTCAGGTGTTCTTCAGTCAGCCAGTGGCAGTGTTCATTTGTTGTCTAGAAGAACGTATTTGGTGCACACTACAGTGGTCTTAGCAGCAATACTGTTTTTAAGTATTCCCTCCTCTCTACAAGCAGGAGTTCTCTTCACAATGGTGCTATCCCTTGCTCAGGCAGGGAACGAAGCAGTGGCAACACTGTCTGTTTTTGTATGTTGATTTCAATCTTAACAGGGATGGACATAACACCTCTGAGGACCCAACCGCAGCTTTTTTCTCAGTGGCCCATGTCACAAAACCCTAACTCAGGAATTTCCTCTGAATGTTCAATTTTTCATTGAAGACAGCTTCTTTACACATCAAAGTTTTATAGCTAAACTGTACATATTATATATAATATATATAAAATATATATATCCATATGCAAGAGTCCCTGCATGCCTCAATTTTTCTCATCCTACAAACTGGAAGCTTTCATTTCTATTGTACAAACAAGTTCCAACATTCCTTTTTGTCTTTGATGCTAGAACTAGTTTGGTAACTTGTTACACGGTAATTTTTTTCCTCAGTTCGCAGTTCAGCAATAGCATTCAATTTGTACTTATTTATAAAACTTTAATGTCAGAAACTTATTTGAGATTTTATTATAGACAATTTTTTGGCACAGCCATTTCGTGCCACTTGAGCAATGTGGATTTATTTTATTTTCTTGCAGATACTGTACAGTAATGGTCAACTTTGCCACTTGCACTGAGTTTCTGGTCAAACCTCTTTTCATAAATGAAGTCACGACTTCAGAATAACTTGAGTATATGGTTTTCTTTGCTTTATGGCTTAAAGGAAATAGAAAATTTTTATCTAATAGACAAACACTCAGGAGCTCATTATGTAGTAAAAAACGGTCTTGCCAAATACTGAATTCACTATACAATTTGTAAAGAGAATCTGCTTGAATTATTTTTATATTTAAACTTCTTTCTGTTTCACAAACCAAGTTTAAGTGCTGTTAATGATGCTTTTGGAGTCTTATAGGGGAAAGTATATTTCACTCTTTAGAGAAAAGTGTATTTGACAACTGGATCAATTCATCAAATGTTCCACGAAGTAAAGCAAACAGAGATCATGTCAATATACTTGGGGGCTTTTTCTCCAGCCCCACTCTGCATCCTTTACTCATGGAAGCAAATGCTGCTCCGGCTAGTCCCCAGAGCCTGACCTCAGCTGTCCTCAGACATTACCTGTTCTCCCCACCAGGCCCAAGTTGCAGAGCTGGGTCTGGTGAAGTCAGTGACCCTGCCTAGATAGGCAGAGTTGCAGGATCACACCCCTAGTTGTTGACTTTGGCTTCCTTAGGAAGTCCAGCTAGCACTGTATCCTCTAAGAGCAAAACATACGTTTGCCAACACCCAATTTGGTCACTTACCCATCAAATCGTTGTGTTCCAGGATCCTCTCATCCTGCAGCATTGCCCTCAGCACAAACTGCAGCTAAAAGAGCGCTGTCTCAAAGGAGACTACTCAGTGAATTGGCTTAGTTGTAACTGTATTGGACTTGTATCTTAATGTTGACTCATGTTATGACTGTGTGAGACAGCAGCTTTCCAAGCATAACATCTGTATGTACAGTGTAGACAGAAGAACAACCTCCTAATGCTTTTTTAATAATTATTACTGTTCTAAGTGTACTGAGTTTTTATTTTGTGGTTCTTTGCCCTACGTGTGCCAGGTTGTGTGGCTTTATCGACGACAACTGTCATGTGCTTTATTGGCTGATATTGTTTGTTCTCACTGAAAAAAAATGACCAGCTGTTCACACCTGTTAAAAAAAAAAAAAGAAGTGTGGGGAAGCAGCTTCTCAGAAGCACTAAGTGATAATGTGGTCTTCTGTGCTAACGTTTACACTAGAGGTGTGCGCTGGTGGTTTTTTGAGGCACTCAAGTAGATCAGCATCTTGAACCCTGGAGGAGGAATCAGCTCCCTCTCTCCACTTTCTTCCATCTTCAGACTGTGCTCATGGACTGTCGCCCACTCGCCACAAAGTCTTGCTTTTATCCTCCTCATGCAAACTATTGTAATTGTAGCCAAGCTGCTGAGGAGGAAATGCATATAGCATGTGCCATGTTTGTTGAAAATACTTTTTTTCCCCGCATGTACAAAGAAAAACTAGTATATAATGTAGGAGAATATTTATGTTTAAGTATTAATCATTACTGTACAAAATCCTTACCTTTAAATGTTCAAAAATATACAAATGCCATAAACTCCTAGTTCACACGGTTGAAAAAGGGGGAGGAGTTGTCCTTTCTTTTTAAAAGAGCTTAACCTAAAAATATCTGAACCCCCTCCCAACCATCCTTTGCAGGTAACTTCACTGAGAAACTCTTTGGTGGGGAGGTGGGATTTGATTTTCCTTTGAATTCGTTGACGTTGCAAAGCCGTTCTGTGCTTCGCAGAGAAGTTTTGTTTCTATGAGACCATGGTGAAAGCTAGAATTTAAAACTAAATGTGAATCACATTATAGAGTCATAGCTACTTGGGGAGGGTTGGGGGTGGGCGGGAGGGAAGGGTCAACTGACACAGTATTTTAAATATGTTTTTCTGTTGCCTTTTTTATTTTTAAGTGACCTCCTATATATATGAATAGATAGAATGTTTTATGAGTATAAAACCAAGTTTTAACTTGCTTCCTGACATGAAGATTTACTCTACTAACAACTCATGTGCAACTGGTACTCTTGACCTCATTCCAACGGTTTAAAAAACCCACCCACCCACACAACCCATTGCGCTGCAGCTTTTAGGTTTGACCTGGCCTCATACTGGTGCTGGGTCTCTTGATTTCCTCTACCTTGGGAACTGATATTTAAAACCACTGCTCAAATAAGTGTCTCTTCCTCAACCTTTCTCTCGTCTCTCTCTTTCCCTGCCCTGCAAGCTTTTCTGGATGTGTGATTTCATTCTTTCCCATTAGAAGTGGCTGGTTTTGTGTCATTTCTTCCTATATTTACATGTATCATGGTTTTTCAGTGGGGTTTTTTTGGTGGTGGTGGTGGTGGTGGTTGTTTTTTGTTTCTATTTTGTTTTGAGGTTTTTTTTGCTATTTTGAACCATGTGGCTTTCAAAGCAGTTTCTGGGCTAACGTTAAAGGAAGATAACTGGGAGAATTAGTGTCAGACCTGGACGTCAGTTTACAAACCCAACCGTTCTTGTCTCACGAGGTCAAACCAAATGACCACAAAATATCATTGGAAAGAGGGGGAAAAAAAAAATCTGACTGCAGAATTCTAAGAGTTTGGCCAGTGGTCACTGTGATCTTAAAGAATCTCTTTGCATTTGTCAAAGAGGATACATGCAGCATCTCTCCTGCTGGGCATTGCTTGGGAATGGCATGGTGAGACCCCATCTCCCCAATGAGCACTGCTCTGCTCCCATGGGCATGTGAGTCCTTGGAGCTCTGTCCAGTCTGTATCTAGTCCTCCTTTTCCTCTGCCATTGCTATACTTGTATTGCCAGGAAACCTCATTTCATTTAGGCTTGTTATGCTTTGTCAGGTGAGTACTACACTATATAATGTGTTTGTTTCTCTGCGTTCTCTGGGGGTGCCTTGAACACAATTAAAGCTCATTGCAAGCTGATTCTGGAACAAAAAGGTAGTGAAAAAAAAAATTTTTAAAAAAGGGTGAAAACAAAACAGAAAACAAGCAAAACAAAAGCAAAAAATGTCAACTGTGTTATCAGGAGATCCCAGTATTTATATCACTGACTTCCTAACGTGATGACTCAGGCGTCAAGAGTTTGATGCTGCAGTATAAAACTATTATTTTATATATTGTACAAGTAATTTATTAAATGTCTTTCTAAGGGTATATGCTGCTTTTAAGATGCACTATATTTTTGGATCTAATCCCTGTATTTTTTTTCCCAAGGAAGTAAAATGTGCTGCAAAAGCACGCCACAGTGATTAGTATGCTAACTGCTACTTCTCTTTAAAAAGGAGAGTGGGAATGAGATACATAACTTTGCTAAGTGGATTAACTCCTGCCAGAGAAATGATTAATGCTGATACTGTGGTTGTTAATCTGGAGTGCGACACTTCATCATGTCTGTATCCTAAAGAGTGCTTAAATAGAAGTTAAAATGCCTAGATATATAGTTAATTTTTTTAATATGTGACTTCATTATTGCCTAGTAAATAAAACAGATCTGCATGCTGGAATCACTATAATCCTGTAATAAAATGAAAACTGATCCACTAGGAGAAAGCATGGTGAAGCATTGCCATTCCAGAATCAACACCACATCCTCACCTGTGTCTTGTAATCCACTGCTGTAGTGGTGAAGAGAGGGCAAGGGGTGCGTTTGCAGAATAGGAGACCCATAGTGAATTTTGCAGTGAGATGGAGTGGACATCTGCCAGCTTTCCACAGGCTCACATTTTGCTCCACATCCTTTACCATTGCAACAAGGAGTGCTGCTTCCACCTTTTTTCTTTTTCCCCTTATCTGAGATGCTTTTGAAGGTGTCTCTGGGTGAATGTTGTAGCCCATGGCTACAGCATTTTAAAAGTCTCTATTTTAGGGCTGCCTTGAGAAGTTTTAGCTCAGTATGAGCAGCGGCTTTGCGTAAGGAGGGGATCTGCTAAGTATGGAGCAGTTTTATTTTTATCAGAAGTGAGGTGAAACTCAAACTATTAACATAAAGAATTTCTGCTCTCTTTCCTGTTAAAAACTTTCTCAACAGATTTTGACTTCGTTTCAGTTTTGTCTCTGCCAACACAGTCCAAGTTAATTTTGCATCCATATATAAAATACGTGTACGTATGTATGTATGTATACATACATCTATCATTCTAGTCAGAGTGTGTGTTTGTGTATTTTCCTGTTTATAATACATATATGTATATTTATAATACAATACTCCCTGGAGTATTTTATGACTCAGGCATCAGGTCTGATGCTGTAGAATACAATATATGTGTATATGCATATGTTCAAATACTGTGTGTATATTTAAAAGATCTATTGTTGGTGGTCTGTAGAATAATTATTCCCTTTACTCTCAAAATTTAAATGGCATTACTTGCAAAGACTAAGTGTACAGTATTTTCCTACACTCCACCAAGATAGGTATTATTTATATCCAAGTCAATTATTGATAAGCATTTTAAGGTATTACATGGATAATATTGCCATTTTTGCAAACAAAATCACTTTTTGGCAGGAAGGAATGCTAAAAATGTCTTTTTATAAGCTTAAACCAACCCCAACCAAACGACTGCTAAAAAGCCAGTTAGATGACTCCTGTTCTTATACAAACTTAAGTGACTGTGGGGAGAGCCCTTGCCATAAGTGAAAGTCACTGTGTGGTTCGTGCAGTGCCACTGTTGTCCCTTTGGGCTAATTAAGGGCATGCAGAAAGAAACTAGCATCCCAAAATAGAAATGGGAACTGGCAGTGTTTGATTTCATTGATTGCTTAGAAGCAGAGATGGTCCCAGGCTACAAACCCAAACGACCCTCCCCAGCCCCGCTTTGGAGGGAGCCAGGCGGGCTCTGCCCTCGACGATGGGCTCATCCCTGCACATCCCTGCAGCCAGAGGAGCCCACGCTCTGGGATGTGGGCAGAGGAGGGAGCAGCTGCCCCGTGCTGTGATTGTGGCTGGCAGCCCCCACCCAGGCCCGTGGTACCCACATCTGTGACGTGAGAGAAACGTGCATGGTTTCAGTCCTATTCTCACTGCTGCGTTTGCTCTGCCTGAAGTTCTCTGGATCCCTCAGACCAGCAGGAATGATACTAAACACTTTGGTGATATTCGGTGCGTGGTTGTTTACTCAAAGTTGCAAGCACCACCTTTGATTTCAAGGGTGGGGATGCCCTAAGAGTTTGTTCCAGAACCAGTTGGTTACAAGTGCACCTCTTATATATGCCTTACAAACTTCAGAGGCCATATTCAAAACAGGGTTTTATCAGTGTATGCAAGGGGGTGCAACCCCTCTTCTCTTCCTCCCCAGGTCAAACAGTATGGACAGTTTTCACACATATCTACCTGTATAACCCTCTGTACCTCTCATAACTGGTCAATGACTGTAACAGGTTACATCAGGTGTTTTTTCTACATACTTTTTACACAAATTCTATGCGATTAATGTAACTTAATTCAATGCATCATTTTATTGTACTAGTTCTTAAGCTTGTCTTTATTTTTTTTTTCTAGGTGACTGTGGTTTCTTGTGATTTTTATTGTATAAATAAATGAGGTGGCTGTTGATGCTTACTCTCTGTTACTAAGAATTTTTACCTTTTTGGAAGAAAGCATTGCTATGAACTAATGAATTTAAAATGTCATTTACTCATTGTAAATACAGTATTGTGCAAAAAAACAAAAATGAAAAAAAACCACCCAACCCTTTTCATTCATTTGAATTGCTAGTGTTAACTGAATTTTGTCTAGACACCATTTCTGTTGATGAAATAAAGACATATCATTATGTATTGTAAATCGTCTCATCTTGACTCTGAAATCCATGTTGCAGGGCTCAGTTAACACACGGGTTGTAGGTGGGATACAGGAGGGTGGGTTGGATGTGGTTGTTACTGCCAGGTGAATCTCTGGACTGATGAAGAGACTTCTGCTCACGTGGTCCCACTGCTAATTCACCAGTAGTCTTTGATCCAGGGATCCAGTTACCTTTGATCTGCATGAACAGCCCAGGGTGTTCCGTTGCAAACATGAAATAAGTTTTTTGGAAGATCAAATACCAAATATTTATATCTATACCCATATATATATATACCCAAATATCAAATATCTATACCCATTCCCCAGTGCAGGACTTAAGGCAATTCTGCTCAGTCTTTGTTTTGGTCTTCCAAGCGCCAGTGTACTCGTTGGAAGGTAAGGGAAGAAGCTGAGGTTTGTTTCCTCTTTAAGGAAAACCTGAGAGAAACTGAGAGAGGTTTCTGTAGAGACAAAACATAGCTGAAAAATCTCTGTAGCATTCCTTTCTGAAAGGCAAAACTTGTGCCATGGACCATTCTGGGAAAGCCAGAAAGGAAAGAAGAAATTACAACAGCTTTAGATGCTATTCACCACAAGCACGACGTGGGGTCTTGCGAGGAGGTGTTTGTGCTGTGGGAGTCTCACATCAACCATCTCTCTCCTTGTGTTGGGTGCAAGCTGGGAGCCTGCTCAGCAGCTTGGCAGGAGGAGACCCAGGGAGGGGGGAATGGTTGACCAGTTGTCCTACCCTGGCCCACACACTTGCTGGGATGATAGTCTGTGGAGTGGAGAGGAGGCCAGGCTGCTGGAGGGATGTCCCCAGGCTTTTTTATCTCCAGACAGAAGACTGTAGATCGAGTTCTCTTGGCCACCAACCACAGAGGTGCAAGCTGCATTCTCCTCCATCTGCAGCAGTGGAAGTTGCCTGCTACGTTTCAATCAAAATTCTCATGGAAGAAAAATCAAGTGTTACTTTCCAGTTGCATTACTCAGTTTTCCAAATCTTCTTTTTGAGCATATACGAAGAAGGCTTTGCACCCCATCAAATCTGTCAGAAGATGTTGCATCCACCATGTCTACACAACCTGGAAGTAGACAAAGTACATTAACAAAATTGTTTCGCTATCCCTCTGTTGCTGCTGGCATTTAATGGCCACCATTTCAAGTATTTACTTTCTTTCCTTAAAATACTGAACAAATGCACAGGCAAATTGTCATTGAGTTTCTAGTGAGGCAGAATATGAATGTAAATCATGTGATCTTGAGAAAAAACCAAAACACTGCCATCTCTATGCTTGACTTATTTTCCTGCAGTCCTGCTTTCTCCTAGCCTTGCCTTATAGATGTCAAGTCATGGAGGGTTTCTATGCTTAGGGAAAGCTGCGTAACAAACAAACTTGTTCTGAGCATCGCTCCCTGCTGAGGTGATAGCAAATGTGAACTGTGATAAGCTTGACAAATAAAAGCAGCTTAAAGTATGCAGCCAGAAACAGGATCAGGGACAGTCAGAAGAAGATGCTTTATTTTCCAGGTGAACCAGTGGAAGAGCTGCTTTCTTGGGCTGCTTTTTTGGCCTGCATACAACCCAGAAAGCCAACCCTCCAAAGCTAGGTTGTACTAGCAAACTGAAATGAGCTTTTTGGCTTTGCTTGGCTTTGCTTGTCTTTTGGTTCTTCTGTGTGAATTAATGAGACCGTGAAGCAAATGAGATTTTCGTGACCATGATGTGATCTTCTCAAACAGCAAACTGGAAAGTTGCACTTAAAGTAAATTGTCTGATATCAATTCATTTCAATTTTGAATCCAAAAGCATTAGCTATGAGGAGGCTACATTAGCATGGAAAGGCTCTATCAGAGTTTGAAGATTGCATTAGCATGAGCAGACAAGCAGCAGATATTCTTCAGCTGATTTTTTCTCTCTAATTTTCTGTCCTTTCAGATTCCATGGGTGTTTCCTCTGTCTTTTTATTCAAAGCTGCTGAAGTCTGGAGAGATAGAGGCCACGTAGCCTTCCAGGTTACTTTCAAGTCAAACTATTCCTTTCTTGTTGGTGCCTTGGGTCTCACACTACCTTGAAGTTCTGTGGATCAGGCTGGTTTCTGATATGAACACCACTAGCATGCACAACAAGTTGTACATCCCAAAACGCTCCCCAAAGACACAGGACTGTTTCTGCAGTGGCAGCACACACTGACAAGATCCAGCTCAGTCTACGTGAGAGAAATCTTGAGTCGTGGAGTGAGCTACCCATTAACACCGGGAGTCAGAGGACAGTACAGCTGGGATTGCCATGAAATGGAGGAACAGAGTATTTGCTTTTTTAAATTGTATTGTCAATTTAACATTATAGCAGTGGGAGAGGGGAACATATTGACAGAAAATCTGCTCTTCATCTCTCTGCTGAAGGCAGTTTGTGCTCAGTCCCTCAGTTTATTTCTTCTCCTTAGAATGTCCTTACTTTTTCATGATGGATGATAGTTCTAGAAGCATGCTCTGGAAGGTAACAAGAGAAAGAAAGCACGAAACTGAATTGGCTTACAGGAGAAAAAGAAATGCTATCATAGTAATTAACCCCAGCACATATATAGTTAAGGGAATCTGGTGTTTAGCTGACAACATATGTACCTTGTAGGGCTTTGTTCAGTGCTAAGGGGAGGGTGGGAAGAGGGGAAACACCTTGATTTTGAACCAAAATAAATACATTGGTGTGACCAGCAGGTTGAGGGAGGTGATTCTCCCTCTCCACTCGGCTCCTCTGAGACCTCACCTGGAGTGTTGCATCCAGCTCTGGGATCCAAATATAAGAATGTCGTGGACCTGCTGGAGCAAGAACAGAGGAGGGCCATGAGGATGCTCAGACAGGCCGGGACACCTGTCCTGTGAAGACAGGCTGAGTTAGGGTCATTCAGCCTGGAGAAGGCTTCAGGGAGACCTTACAGCACCTTCCAGTACCTAAAGAGGGCTTACTGCAAAGCCATAGAGGGACTGTCAGCAAGGGCATAGTGATAGGACAAAGGGTACTGGCTTTAAACTCAGAGTAAGTTTAGATTAGATATTAGGAAGAAATTCTTTACTGTGAGGGTGATGAGGCACTGGAACAGGTTGCCTTGAGCAGTTGTAGACGCAGCATCCCTAGAAGTGTTCAAGGCCAGCTTGGATGGGGCTTTGAGCAACCTGGTCTAGTGGAAGGTGTCCCTGCCGATGGGTGTGGGGGTTGGAACTAGATGATCTTTAAGGTCCTTTTACACCCAAACAATTCTGATTCTATAATTCTGTGATTTAGTAATTTGTTTGAAATCAGTGAACCTACCCTAGTAGCTCTTCCTGTACCTAGTAAAGGGGTTTGTATATTTTTGAATCCTTTAAAATCTTACAAAGATGGATTCAATTAAACAAGTTACAGTTTCTAAAATCCAGCTTATTTGTTGCTGCACAAATCCTCAGAGGGGTTAATTAGTGCTTAACTGCTGCTGACACCCGAAGTTCATCTCTGTTTGTGCAAGTGGTGAACGGTTACCTTTGGGTGGCCAAGTGGCTTTTATAGGATAATTGGTACACATGCTGTCATCACCACAAATTTCTTCTGAGTGCTTCAGGGCAGAATAAAATACAAGTACTATGGGATTTATTTTTAAGAGTTGTTTACACTGAAAAAACTGTACAAAACCAGCAGTAGTTACCAGCAAGTGTAAATGTGAATACTTTTAAGGGTTCTCAAAAATCCTAGAGGAACACAGGGTTTTGCTAGTCCCTTACTCCACCTGTAGATTTTCCTGGTGGAGCTCAGCTGTATAAATAACTCCTCCGTGGTTATCAGGTTTGTTATTTCAATGTACATTCACTCTTATCAAGATGTTGCAGCCCCAGAAGCAAGAGCAGGTGAGCAGCTAGTTAAATAAGTGGGTATTTATTCCTTACACGTTGTTGAAAGGTTGAGTAAACACGCCCTGTTCTGAAGAAGATGGCAAGCACTCATGCTGAACAGCAGCTTTCTCTTCCCTATCCTGTTCACTATGGAGTGTTTTCCCAGTGGGTAAGAGGCTCAAAACTGAATGGAGAATTGAGAAACAGGAAAAAATTGAACAGCATAGAGGAATACAAGAGCAGTGCAATGAGGGAAACCAAACTTAGTGAATTGTAAAAATTTCACAACTTTGACAGAATAGGGATTTCAGCCCCAGAGACTTTCTTTTCTGCGAAAGAATAAAATCAGCAGCACTATCTCAGATTAATTCTGCAATCTGAGACTATCAGTGTCACCACCTGCTTCATTGTCAATTTTATTCCCTTCATTCACCATGAGAGGGGAGCCTTGCTTTTAAAGATATATTGGTTAAATTGCAGCCAAAAATACCAACTTAGAAAAATGACACTGTGAAAGCACAGGGCACTCTGGAGGAGAGGATGGGGAAGAGGCAGCACTTCTTGAAAAACAAAAATCTAGAGTGCCTAAAATGCCTAATTCTTTATGAAAATCTTGATCTAGTAATTTTGGTTCCTAAGATCGTTATAAATCTTCTAACGATTTCCAATTTTGTTTTTTGATTTAGGAACTTATCATGGCTTCATGAAGAAACACAAACATTATCTAATGTCAAGCCCCCCATCTTCTTGGAATACCCATGGTACTGTAGCAAGAGCACGAGCACAGTAGTTCTCCTAGTACAGGTTTAGGCATGGGTTGCAAATATGATAATTAGTTCCAAGTCACCTGAAAGTTGGTCCCTTTGTGAAGAGAGTAGCCAGTCTAGTGTAAATATTCCCAATCTCAGTTAACCAAATTAAAACTCCTGGGTTTTAGAGCACACCATAGAATTCTTTAGAAAATTATCATCTAGATAAAGACCCAAAAGAAATGATGCTGGACATCCTGCTCAGGTAGCATGGAACTGGAATCCTCTGCTTTAGAAAGGCAGGAAACATGGCTAGCAAAAACTTCAAATGCAGCAAACAATGAAATACCAGGCAGCCTCCAGCTTTTCTAGAAATGCTTGCAATCAGCTATTGAATTGGGAAGACACTGTGACACTCTGAAGGTGGAACATCAATCTGTGGTCATCTCAGCTGAGCTTTCTGATCGTTCTGCAATCATTCCCTGGTTTGCAGAAAATGGCTGAGGAGGAAGACGGCTTGATTCTGGCAAACGGTGCCTTTGGAAGTAAAACTGTTGTCTTCTCTCATTGCTCATTTGGAGTGCTCAGATCTGTTTTTCATGCCCCCAGAGATAAGAAGAAAGTTACTGCATAGTCCCAATGGCTCGACAGAGCCTTGCATGCAGAGGCTGTGAGACAATATCCCTCAGTGCAATGCTCCAAGAGCCAGGTGCCTATTCTGAGCTGTAATTCCTGGCCCTGTCTATTTTCAAGAGAGCACAAGTTGTGTCTGTACTCATTATATACTGATCTTTGACTACATCAGTCTATTAGTCTCATCAAGCTTAAGCACGTATTATCCAACCAGTCAAGACCCTGACTGGGGGAAATTATGAGGGTTTTTTTCTCACATCATTCATGTGCAGAGTCCTATTGACAGCAGCAAAATTCCTACACACTTTTGTGGATCCACCTCCTGGCCATCAGCTATGATTATGGATACACTGAATTCAGTGAAGCTCTTTTCACTCAGTTGTGTGTGAAAATCTGCCATCTAAGGTCTGCTTCTCCTGAGGGAGTCTGGCAGCCTGGGACCATGCAGAAGATGCCCTTTAGCTCCATAGCTGTATCTCCCCTTAAATAAAAGTTAAAACGTGGTAAGACATGCAAATCTCAGGGAAGAACTATGTGTGTACCCACACATAATATCTCTTAGAAGATAAAATACTGTTTATTCTCTAAGATGTATCCTCTAAGTGAACCTTGGAAATTATTAGCTTGGAGACAGTACTCAGTGAACAATTTTTGTCCTGTCACTTCGAAGCATGCTGACCGTGGTCCTCAGGACCAAGGTTTTGGAGACTTGCAGGTAGTCTGACTTCAGCTGTACACAGATGCTGGATTCCCCTGTCAGTGTAGAGTATTGTAACACTATGTTGAGATTAGCTCATCCATATAGTCAGAAATGCTCTTGCCATTGTGTTTAGGTGGAATGAAACCAGCTGGAAATAACCCTCATGTCATGCACTGATTCTTCACCTTTGCTTTACTATGTGCTTGAAGGTCCTGTTTTGGTGGTCTGTCCTCAGAATTTAATAAACCTAAAGCTTGTCCAGCAGTGGCTCAAAAAAAGTTATTTTTTTTCCCAATGGATCTTTAGTCAAATAAGTTTTTTAGGTTTTCTGTCTCTCTCACTTTTGCTTCCTGGCCTGAATAATGATTAACTTTGGATAATGCCATGTGAAAGAAATGGAACAGAACATGAAGAGTGAATGGTTTGGGTGTAAAACTAAACAGTTGCAATGTAAATATTTTGTCAGTGGTTTATGCTGCTGTTGGATGTGAAATGATGAAATAGCTTTTCGTCTCCACCAATTCCAGATAAGGAAGTTTTAAACAGCCTTCTAATTTGTATTGTGGCCAAATATGGTTGGTTTGTATAAATCCTACCAATGGGAAAGGCATTTCTTCGTTTTTATATATAGAGCTGGTCTGGTTTGAACTGAGGTCTGGAAAAGTTGAGGAATCCTGATAGCCAAACATGCATATTGTATTCAATATTCTACTGCACTGTTTCATAGGGGTTTTCAGTGAAGAATTAAATGCATTCTCTCCTAAGGGTCCAAAGTAACTTTTCCTCCAAAGAGGAAGTCCTAAAACAAACTTCTTGTTCCCTTGAAAGATGCAGTTTTGTACTTATAAAAAAAATCCCGTTATATGACCCGGCCAATTACTATCCACCACCTGATCTTCATCATTTGATCCAGAGGGTGCAATACATAACGAGAGGTAACTTTTAAAACATTTATTTGTCCCTAATGATTATAATTTACTTGTTAGAGACTCAGTTTTGGTGTGGAAACGGCGTTGATAGTATTTGTCAAAAAAAAGCTCGTCACTGGTTGAAGGTCAAGCATCCATAGGCTGTGGCATTAGACTTGCTTGGTGCTTTCAGTGCCACAGCTCAGAGTGCAGTTGACTTGTCTGAAGACTCTTGCAGTATCAGATGGATGGATTTTGTGTAACTTTGAGGTTTTCTTTCAGCTAGGAAGGAAATTATTATGTTTGAGGGCAGCTGCAACTGTCCTGCTGTCTCAGCACAGAACATGGGTATGTGTTTGGTTAGAGGTTGTTAGAATGGCTGCTGAGCTGTAGAAAGTGATATTTTCAAGGTCGATACTCCTCTCTCATTGTACTTAATGCAAAGAATGCTACAAATTCTGGCAGAATGGTGTGGATGAAGGGAAGAAGAAAAAACTTGAGCCAGTATGGAACTAAAGATTATAGTTTGGGAAAGATATCGAAGAAAGTTGCAGAATAGCATCAGTTCTGCTGTTAGGCCACCCAGCTTAAATTAGTAACACCCAGGTTAGCACAGACTGTATTTTGGCTGTTTAGAGCATGAGCATGTGCATGTGAATTCACTGTTATATTAAAAAGTGTCTGTGCTTTCTCTGCATTACTGTTGCAAGACACTGCTAGTCATGGATGGCAGTAGGTAAAGTTTCTGTATGTTTAATTTGGATTTTTAAAAAATATAATTACTTTTAAGTAGTTATTTTTTTAAAAATACATAATCAATAGACTTTGAATCTAATCATACACATTTTTCTTTTATCTAAACATTACCTCTTCTATGAGAAAAGTCTGAGAGAATTGGGGTTGTTCAGCCTGGAGAAGGCTCCAAGGTGACCTAATAGTGGCCTTCTAGTAAGTAAAAGGGAGCCTACAGGAGAACTGGAGAGGGACTGTTAGCAATGGCATGTAGTGATAGGACAAATGGGGATGGCTTTAAACTGAAAGAGAGTGGGTTTAGCAGGAAGAAATTCTTTACTGTGAGGGTGGTAAGGTGCTGGAACTGGTTGCCCAGAGAAGTTGTGAACACCCCATCCCTGGAAATGTTCAAGGCCAGGCTTGATGGGGCTTTGGGCAACCTGGTCTAGTGTAAGGCGTCCCTTGACAGGGTGAGGGTTGGAATTAGACAATCTTTAAAAACCCTTCCAACCCAAATCATTCTATGATTCTATCATTAATACATGATTATTGTCTTCCAGAAATCAAAACAAATTAAACCAAAGCTGAGTGCTTTTGACCAAATTAAATAGTTAGTATAGGAATTGAGGAATAGAGACTGGAAGAGTATTCAAGTTTTAATGCCCAGGTTCAACATATTTATGATGCACCAGCGTATCTGTGTATTGAAATCAGCATTCATAAAAATGCTGCAGCAGTGCCAGAATAAAGTGCATTTGCCCAAACCTTGCCACAACTGTTTTAAGAAGTACATGTACTTTTCAATGTTGCATGCTGTAAGCAGGAAGCACCAGGTAGTATACCTACATAAGCCACATTTTAAAATGCTAGCACAAGTCCTATACATAATGATCTCCAAAGACAGCATGCTGGAAGAGTGTTATTTTCAAGAGTAATGACATTATTTTGCGAACTGACTACATTTCTATGAGGGTCTCCCCTGGAAGGTAGAATCACTGCCATTGCACAGGAAAAGTTGTCAAGCAACTTCTGTGAGTTCTCACCAGAGTGCTACTGAAATTCTGTCTTGCTTTGGATAATTTTCTGCACTTCACCTTTTTAAAGAGCCTTCTATCTGAGTATCAAAACCCAGCAGATCAACAGATTAGGCTCTAGGCCCTCTCCCTGTACTAGAAAGGTTGAAATGGAAAGTGGTTAAATTGCCCCTAAGTGACAATTTCATATGGTTTATGCTGGCAGGCTTATTGTAGGAACTGTAGCCCCATGAAAACTGGAACTCACAAACAGTTTTTGGATGAGCAATGTAACGGTGCCTTGTGTCTCTTACCACAAAAGATTTGAAGTTGGATGGTTGGTCAGTTTTGTTTGTTTTGTACATAGGAAAACAGTAGGGGGGGTTGCTTAGGAAGAGCAAGGGAAAAAAATTGAGCAGAATCTGTGACTTTGAGCATTGTGTGAAGTAATGTTGTTTATTACATGCCCTATAAAAAGGTATGTATGGGCTTGCTACTGCAAGCAATTGTAAAGGAGCCTCTATGCTCTCAAGGAACAAAACCTGTGATCTGAGGTGACCAGAATCCAAATCACTTTTAAGAAAGCCCTGTTGGTTCTTGAATACCAGCACTATATCTTATCAACATTATGACTGTAAGCAAGCCTACAGCATGTGGCCAAAGAAAAAGAAGAGCTGCTGAAAAAGCAAATCTGTAGTCGGCTCTGGCATTGCAATTATGTGGTGGGGGGTTTTACACATAGATATTTTGATTTATTCACTGAACAATTATTCAACTTGAGGGTCACCTGTGGGACAAACCTGAAACTGAGAGAAGTTGTGTCATTGAACTTAATGCATTCAAAGCTTCTCTTTCTTACAGTGGCTGGAGCTGAAGTGGTTTTCCCTGGGACAATCCTCGTCAAATTGATTGGGATGATGGAATAAGTTTAAAGAAGGTGGGATTCAGTGGCTTAGAGCTCCTCGGGACTCAGTAATTCCCTGGTGTTCCTGCTTTCACCACAGAAGGACGCCGAGCGTTTGGGAGCTTGGCTTTGTCCGGGGGGCCGCGAGGCGCTGGGGCTGTGTTGGAAGTCCTGCCCGAGCCGTTCTGCCCCCTGGCTCGCCCCCTCCTCCCCAGGGCCGGCACAGGGTGCCGATGCCCCCCGCCGCCCCCCTCCCGGGGGCTGTCCCGGGCGCTACTTGCCATGGACACGCGGCGTCCCGAGGCTGCGGGCGGCGGGCTGGGCGCGCCCTCCTCGCGGCGCTTCCCCTCCGAGCCGGAGCCGGAGCCGGAGCCGGGGCCGAGGCCGGGGCCGGAGCCGCCGCGGGAGGCGGCGCTCTCGCTGTCGCTGCCCGCCCGGCTCCCGCTGAGGACGCGGGAGAGGAAGCTGGACTTGCGGGTGCCCGGGCAGTGCCCGCTGTCCGGGGAGTCGCCGCGCTCCTCGTCCAGATCCCGGCAGGCGCTCACCCGGCTGTGCCTGCGGGGCGCCCGGCGGGCGGCAGCGGCCGCCCCCGCCGCCCCCGCCCCTCCGCCCGCCGGGGCGGCCCGCGGCGCCTCCTCGCTGCTGGAGGAGGGCGGCTGGTGCTGTCCGTGGTGCCGGCGGCGCGGCGGCGGCGTGCCCCGGAGCTGCCCGCGGTGCTGCCGGGCCGGCGGCGGAGCGGGGGCGGCGGGCGCGGGCGGCGGCGGCGGGAGCGGCGCGGGCGCGGGGCGCGGCGGGGCCGCGTTGCTGGCCAGGCAGGGCGGCGGAGGCACCACCGAGCTCTTCTTGGAGTTGTACAGGCTGGGGTCCTCCTCGGAGGGGCCCGCCGGCCACTGCGGCTGCCCGCACAGGCTCTTCCGGATCTTCTTGATGCCCAGGTGGGCGATTTCAAGGATGTTGAGGAAGAGGGAGACTGCGGCGATGCTGTTCATGAAAACCATAAAGATGGTCTTCTCTGTGGGTCGGGACACAAAACAATCCACCGTGTTAGGGCAAGGGGGCCGAGTGCATTTGTAAAGGGGAGACATGTGAAACCCGTATAAAAGATACTGACCTATCATAAAGCCCACTTCGACCACCGACCGGGTCAGGATATGTAGGACATAGGTGCGCAGCAGGGACCCTCTCAGGGGTGCCTTGTTCACTTTCTTCTGCTCCTCCAGCTTACGCAGTTCTCTCTCCACTCTCCTGTGTTCCTCGAGCATGGGCTCCAGGTCCTCGAGCTGAGCCCGCAGGTGGGCTTTCCTGTGCTGTCGCTCTTTCTCCAGTGCCCTTAACCTGTAGAGAGCGTGGCCCATGTACACCAAGGATGGGGAGGAGACAAATATGATCTGCAGCACCCAGTATCTGATCAAAGAGATGGGGAAGGCTTTGTCATAGCAGATATTGTTGCAGCCAGGTTGCTCCGTGTTGCAGATGAACTCGGACTGCTCGTCATCCCAAACATCTTCAGCAGCCACTCCCAGCACCAGCATCCGGAATATGAACAGGATTGTGAGCCAGATTTTGCCAACTATGGTGGAGTGGATGTGCACTTCTTCAAGGATGCTGCCCAACAAGTTCCAGTCCCCCATGGTCAGAAGTTCATTTCTGGGGTCAAAAAAAAAAAAAAAAAGTTATTGTCTTGCAATGATGGATTTCTTTTGGAAACGGCCATTTTAAGTTTATTTTTTGTTGTTGCTTATTTGTTTGTTTGTTTAAATTTTAATAAATGTGTTTCAGATACATTCTTCTGGTAGCTGGAGAGCTCTTAGAAGTTCATCATTATTTTCTACTTACTGGGTCTTTCAATGAATTCAAACTTCTTGATTACTTGGTCAAAGATGCAAATGTGAGATTATTTTAAGATTAAGAGAGATTAATTTCAGCTGTAAGCCACAGTACTTCCTAACTGCCCATAGTTTTATACTCTTTTCTTCCCACTGGAAATGAAGATGACTTTTTTCCCACCTTGCAAATCCTTTGCCAACTACAGTTTAATTCTATACCCATTCCATTCCGCATTATCCGTGGATTTGCCATAGTTTTGCCATAATAGATAATGTTCCTGGCTTTAATTTATTGAACAAAGTTTTGAGAAATGTCCTATAACTGTGATTTTTTAAAAAGTTTCATTTTTTACCCCAAGGTAGCAGCAATTTTAGTGCCATCCATCCAATATTTTCCCATCTACCTGGGTAACAATTCACAAATTTCTCTCTTGTCTTCCTAAAACTACAAGTACATAGCTGATTTACACATAGCTGTACATTTACAGTCTCAGTTCTAGGATAATATCAATAAACTGAGTGCTACTAGGGTTAATACCTTTTTTTTTATGCATCAGGTTTTACTGCATCTTAATTATAACGTTTATAACATATGAGATAATGAAATCAGAGTAATGTGGAGGTTTTTAACAGTAAGTGTGTGAAAATCTTTTTAACTACCTCTTTCCCAGAAACTGATTCTCAAGCAAATTGCTCTGTGTTCTGCTTGATTTACAAGCTGCTTCTTTTGAAGTTTTATTTTGGAGCTTCAGGAGATGTGGGGAATTGGAATGTAAGATATTTGACTATTTGTGAATCAACTTCATATTCGGTGTTGTGGAACTTTTTCTACTAATATGGCAATAAATTATTGAAAGCAACTGGGATCAAATCAACCTTAGGGTTCACACTTGAATTTTTTTATGCTGCAATACTTTCAAAACATCCCAAATTCCACTAAACCACTGCCTTTAGTAAAGCAAAATTTCTAAGCTTTTTTTTTGAAAGTGGCTGATTAATGTGCCCAAAATCTTGTCCATATTTAAATGATAGCATAGCTGGGTGATATCACCATTATTAATAAGGCTTGGTTCATGGCATGATCCCAGGTAGTTCTGTTTTGCTTTAAGGCTGTATCTATCCACTCTGCAAGTAAAAATTTTCATTTGTAACCAGAAGTGAAGTCATTCCAAGCAAAAGCATCCTACAGACTTTGTTATGTTTCTGGGAGTGTTTTTTGTCTGCATAGTTGAATTTTCACAAATGGAACTGGCTAAGGAAGCACATCTAGTCAAGCAATTTCTGAGGTGTTGTTGTACACTCAGAATATCTTGTTTCCTCACTCCTTCCCTCCCACACATATCGTTGCAATGAGCCACATGAGGAAAACAGAAAGACAGGAATAATTATGGTAGTCCAATGCAACAGTTAAGCAAAGGAACTTTTGGCTTATTCTCAGCCTTGCAAATGGGTGATCCCTCACAGAAACTGATTGACTCAGCAAAAAACCCCAACCAAACCACAAAACCCCAAGTGTGATGCTACAATGTAAATTCAGGGATAAATATGTTTTAATCCCAACGATGAAATTCTCTAGTAGCAGAAACTATCATCATCTGTTCTGGAACAGAAAGTGGACATAACTATTTGGGGCAAGGGAGGTGTATAAACATATCACTCCAGCCTCACACAGTTTTGTTTCTTAATTTGTGTCTACCAGTGTTTAAATAACTCTATCCTCACCTTTGCATTATAAAAGCCAAAAGAGGAAAGTAATGTAATGGTAGAAATGGTATAATTCACCCTCTAAGTGATTCCAGCAGACTTCCCCTCAGCTCTGCACTGGTTGAACTGCAGTACAAATAATGACACAGTGAATACTGTGTATAAAATAAAGAAGTTAGTTTAGAGCCACAAAAGCCAGCATTTCTAAGAAATTGTCCCAAACTACTTCCCAACCTTGTCATAGCAATGTGCTTCTAATTTTTCCATTCCCCCCCTCCTTCCCTGGTTTTAATTGAGTTTTGTGTAACAGAATAATTTCAGTTTATTGTAAGACAGTAATCTTAAGTATCAATTATATAATTGTTTCCAGTTTACTAGTAGACTAGAAACCCCAGTAGTGCAGTCTATTCTATACTACAAGCATTGTAGACTAGAAATACACCATTTTTAGTGTACAAAGTACATACCTGAGACATTTCTCATCATACCATCTTTGTGTCTGCCCAAGTATTTTTATATGGGTACTTCAAACAATAAAAATGCATGCATGTAATCAGTTAGAACCAGATGGAAATCCACCATTTCTATTGGAGGAAGTTACTTTATTTTTTGATTTTGTTACTTCTTTAAAAATTATCTTGTCATTTGCCACTATTCAAATCACTTCCATGTTGCATTCATGCTGGGTTTTCATCAGTTGAGGTATGAAATTTCTTGTCAGAAGTTAAATGTTAAGATGCAAATACTCGTGGATTTAATTTGCATTGCTTCAAGTCTGACAGGCACCTGCCTGCTCTGTACTGCCCTAGGAAGAATTATTTTTCTGCCACTTACCTTAGGAGAAAGCACTTGGTTAGTCTCTTAGAGCATTGCAGAAGGAGCATGCAGAACTGCTTGTTGTTATTTCTCGGAGATCTCTCTTTGAGAATCCTAGGATTTTTTTTCCTTCTTTTTCTTTTCCCCAAGAGCCAAAGTATAGGTGTGGTACACTGAATGGGCTCCTCAGTTCTATGTAGCTGGATGCCGAGATCGCTCTGCCTAAACTCATGCACAGTTTAAAAATCATGAGATGATAGGATGGTGCCTCTAGCCAAAATTATCATGCAATTATTTTAGTCAGTGGCTTCTAACAAAGCCATTCCCCCAAGGCTTAATCTGTATGGCAGCAGTTTGTAACGTCCCTATGCCTTGTTTTAGTCAGATCTTCCAACTTTACACCTCCACCCAGCTCCCAAATTAAATTTCATTTTGTAAAATGGCTAAATAGGCAGCCTTTACAGTACAACAGAGTCTTACATTTTCTTTACATTCCATTAGTTTCGCTTTGAATCAATGCTCGAGGATCGATCGGTCATGTCCGATTTCATACTCTGTTGCCTGGTGAGTTAATTTAGGATGTGTTAGACTGAGCCTTTGGAAATGGAGGCCACAGGAACTAAGGCTCGAGTCTTAAGTGTGCAACACAGGCTTTCAGCACAGTAACCCTTCATCAGCTGGGTTGAATAATCACCCTCAAGCCCATTCAGAACTTATATCTGTGAGAGACAAGGTTTAAAAAAGACAAGCTGTCAAAATGGTATTTTGTGAGAAATTGGAGCCAGCAGAACTGAGCTGCCGATATTAAGACTTTCTACTGCCTCCTCCCACCCAGGCCCAGGCCTAAATTTTATGGAAATTCCAAATATTTATTCTTTCCTCTCTTGCTGTGGAACTTCTGGCCCTTTTCTTCCATTTCACAAGGCACATGTACGATTTCTATTTCAGACTCTTCTCCCTGAAGATCCTCCTACTAACCTATGGTCAGTTCTCAAAGGACAGTGGTCTCACCTCTTCTCTGGAATTATCTCTGATTTATGCACCACTGCATCTTTCTCTCTCGCACAAGCCATACGCGTCTCCCTGAAGGTTCTGTTTGAACTTGCCTTCAGAGCCCTGCCCTGTGGCAGATGAGGTGGCTGCAGCACCTTTCCTCTAGCCCAACCTAACACAGCAGATGTATGGTTTATGCACACATTACAACAAATGCTTTAGGGGTTGTAGGACTACATTTTACACCCCCAAGAGATGCATTAATATTCATCCCAACCACCCACACCTCCACAGGCCTTTCTCATCCATATACTCTCACATACCTGTCATTGCCATTTTATTTTCATGTCTCTACTTTCCAAATCTGGTCACCAAGTCCCTAAAGCTTTTTCTTGCTGTTTAAGCTGTCTCAGACCTTTGACTCAGGCCTGGGCCCTCTGTGCTGCCTCATCAGACGTTGTTGATCTGACATCTCCAGCAGCTTCCACAGTGCCCAGGTGTTTCTCACCCTCTTCACCTCCACTGGCTGCAAAAACTTGAGAAAAGAGCAAGAGCTGCAGCACGTGGGATGTGCCCATCCCATCAGAGAACGAGCTCTGTTGTTCGCTGCTGAAGCAGCTCAATCTGGGCCCAGCACATTTCTGTCCCATCCCACCAGCCCACTGACAGGTCCAGAACCAGAGGCTGCCCATTTCACTCTGCCCTCAGAGCAACCTGGTCTAAGGTTTGTTTTCCCAGGGGACAGGGCAGGTGACAGTGGGCTGTTCAGGGACAATCTTTTGCATTTCTCTTTAGCAGCAGAATAATTAATGTTGTTAAAGGACTGCTCATACAAGTTTGTTAATGAACCAGATGATTACTTGTGCATGAAAGGGAAGCAGGGTGAGGGCACAGGGACAGTGGTGTTTGCATTTGGGGAGCAGCAAGAATCTGCGGTGCCTCAGGACACTCCCTTGCTATAAGCGTCTGCCATAGACAGAATCAGCTTTGAGTGTGAATGACAGCAGGCTGTGTGTAGATGTGATGGGAGGGGATATATCCTGCAGATCAGAGATGGGACCTTGGCCAGTGGTGACTGGAACAGACAATTGTGAGAAGCAACACAGTGGGAACCAGCACATCTTCATGCCTGACCTTCCTGGATCAGGAGTGACCTGCCTGCTGGGAAGCAGAGACCCAAGGAACAGAGTGCTGGGGCAGGAGCTGATCACAGCCAAGGAGGGTGAAAGGTATGGTCCTGGTGGTTATTCAATAAACCCCAGTATCCGAATCCAGTGTGGGGCATTTACTCTGTCTTGTGTGTGACAGCAGGATCCTGACCCTGCGATGGCACAACCCTGGATGTACATGCAGGCTGGGGAATGAGATGCTGGAAAGCAGAGCCACAGAAAGGGTCCTGGTCAATGGCAAATTGACCATGAGCCAGCAGTGCCCTGGCAGCCAGGAGGGCCAACCCTGTCCTGGGGGGCATCAGGCACAGCATCACCAGCCAGGCAAGGGAGGGGATTGTCCCACTCTGCTCTGCACTGGGGCAGCCTCACCTCCAGTGCTGGGGGCAGGTTTGATATTCAGCTATAGGATAGAGCATCCAAAGGAGGGCAACAATGATGGTGAAGGGCCTTGAGGGGAAGCCAGCTGAGGTCACTTGGTCTGTTCAGCCTGGAGGAGACCTCATTGCAATCTACAACTTCGTGAGAGGAAGAGAAGGGGCAGATGCTGAGCTCTTCTCTGTGGTTCCCAGCAATAGGATGCAAGGAAATGGCCTAAAGTTGTGTCAGGGAAGGTTTAGGTTGGATACTAGAAAAAGGTTCTTTGTTCAGAAGGTGGCTGAGCACTGGAACAGCCTTCCCAGAGAAGAGGTCATGGCACCAAGCCTGACAGAGTTCAAGAAACATTTGGACAACACTCTCAAGCAGACGGTGGGATCCTTGGGACTGTCCCATGCAGGGCCAGGAGTTGAATCCTTGTAGGTACCTTCCAACTCAGGACATTTTTTGATTCTAAATTAGGAGTGCCAGCTAGTACAAAGTAAGTTCTCCTAGTATTAGGTCCAAATACAGTTTTTATAGCATTGCAGGTTTTGATATTCTTGACTCACACATTTGACAAACAGAAAACTATGTATGTGGAAACTAAGTGATCTTCTTGTTACACATACAGCAGCATTTCCTTGTACTAATACTTTACAATTCTGACATCACACCCTAACAGTACAGGGTCAAAACCACTGCAAAGTGCACACGCTTTCTGCACTGTCTCACCAAACCCCTCACAAAGGGCTGCAGCCAAGGCAATTCAGGTATGGGCATAATGAAATGCAAAGATGAGACTACAAAATTTTAGCTTTAGCCTAAACCATTAACTTCATACAGAGCACCCTCACTGTCTAGAAATGCCTTGGCTTATTAAAAAAGTCACTTCACTTGAACTTCTTTTTCCATTTTACTACAGACAAATAGTACCATTACTACTGGTACTAACTTGCTCCTTCTGGAGCAAGCTACCTCTCACAGGAACCAGCTAGCCACCCCTGAAACTTTATCCATCTCTCCTAGCAAAGCCAATTCTGCTCCTGAAATGCCTCTTGACTGATTTCATAGATTCTTCTAAGAAATCCTTAAGATTGCTCCCTTAGCATACTTTATTACTGTTGCCTCCCTTCATGAAGACAAATGGCTAAAAATTATTCTGCATCTGGTTTTAGAGTGAATAGTTAGAGGAAAGCCTTAATGGGAATAGCTGTTTTGTTGCTGGATTGACATCTGAGAAGTGTCCTGAGATAAGACAACTGTTCTATGTACAGCTTTAGCTGCCAACAGACAACGCCTAAGAGGGAATCCCTCAAAATTCAATGCCCAATGCCCCATGATTTCACTATCATGCATAGCTCCATGAACCCCATTCTCTGAATTTAAACTCTGTAAAAGTTTTGAATACTCACATCCATTAAACAGAATGCTGTAAAAATATGTGTGTGGATAGAAGTAGACCTGTTCTTCAGTAGCAAGCTGGAGTAAGACTCCTGAAGGACCACCCGCTACCCTCTTCCAGTGAAAGGTCTTGGACACGAAAAGGTCTCCCTTTGTAATATTCCACTCAACAATAACCCTATGTTTCCAGAAAAAAGATTAAAGTTGTAAGTTCTGTTTCATAAGTGGCTTAAGGGTTTTATGTAGTTAGTGAAACTCTCCAATTTCCCATCACATTCACTAAGAAATAAGCAGTATGTACTCGGAGCAGTAATTACAGCAGAGCAGGAGCTGACAACTTCCATGTTTATTGGCCAGAACATCAACAGAGCTACTCACTTATACAAACTATGAGAAGTAAATGTTAATGCTGCTTCACAGCATGTGTAGTTGTCAAGCCATTAATCAACAGTTCTAGAAAATATTTTGATTTACCTGAGGTTTCACAAAAAAGACTGTAGAATTACATACAGTACATTTGGCATATACGTATCAAAATTCTTGTTGGAGAAATAAATTAAAAACAATGGTACAAAACCACTCCAAGCCAACCTTTGTTCAACAAGAACATTTGTGTGAGTTTTACAGTTTTATTTTTTGTATTGCTCTTACAAGTAAGCAAACTATTTAGTTTATACAAAATAAACCTGTAGTTTTATATAGTTAAAAAAATCATCTTTGGCTAAACCAAGCTCTATTTTTATACATATATTTATATATATACAAACATCAGATATTTTACATGACCACATAGGAACCTGTACACATAGATACAATAGAGAGAACATTAACCAAGTTTCACACTTTACAAAAAAAGGAATCAAAGTCAAATTCAAAACAGTAAAACCCTGCCCCCATCACCTATACAGATATGAAAGTAAGTAAACACAGATAAGGAATAAACAACTTCATAATACAATACTGCCTGCCTTTTTTGATGCAGAGAGGAAGCACTTGAGTGGAAAGAAGTGACTCCCCTCAGTGCCTTCAGTACTGTGCACATGTTGATCTATAAGGATATGGTTAAAAGAATACGCTTAGCAGAGTCTGATTTTTTCCTCATGAACACTTCTCTGCAAACTGACTATTCTGAAAACACTTTCAGTTAGATTTAAATCTCCAACAAATTAACAATTGTCACAAATGTTTGTAAAGAACAAGCATGGGTTGGTGCACCAATCCCCCACTGAAATTACCAGGCACTGCCAGCGTAGCATGGAAGGTGAGATTTGATCATTAAAAGCAAGCATTTCAGAAGCAAGCAGAAATGATGGAAGACTGCCAGTACTGACATCATCACCCACTCAAGTCGTTCCTTGTAACAGTTTCCAGAGCATGGCCTAAAACAAGGACAATGCACTGTTTTGGCAGCACATTCCACAGGTCACATGTACAATACTCCAAAGGGGTCAGTGACAACATCACTGACAAATTATCTAATGGTTTATTAGAAAGAGAAGTCTGTCCCAGTAGATGGAGAGGGAACAAAAAACATGCTGACATTGAAGAAATGGTCACTGGACTCTGAAAAATGGCCAATTCAATCCAAGCTGAAAGGCAATGCACTTAGGTGAGGGCTATTAAATTAAGTCCAACTGAACCCAGCAGATGTTCTGACTGCATAAAGACTACAGCAATTCCGATCCTCCACAGAAAATAAAACCTCAAAAATCAATGAATTAATTAAACAAAACCCTTGCAACTTCCAGGGATGCTTCTCAGAGAAAAGAAAAAACAAAACCTTTTTAGAAACTTGGGATAAAACAGCAGTATGTAAGAGATGTGTGTGCAAATATATATACACACACACACATTAGGTATGTTCTAGTAAAACTGGAAAACAGTTATAACAGATTTTTAAAAATAGAACATAATGAATTTCTAATCCACTAAACAATTCGTAAAGATAGATGCAATTGCTGTCAAAACATGCCAAGTTGACAAGCTTTTGAAAACTGCCTGTTTTTACAGAAAAGTTTTGCTTCTGGTTAGTGACTAAAAAGTCACATTTTATAAAACTGTAAAGCTATGTTTCTAAAATAATTTTTAAAAGAAAATCACTTCTCAGTGTTTTTATTTTTTTTAACAAAACAGATTGTTTATTATGCTGAAGACCTAAATGAAGTACCTTTTCCAGATGTAATTTGGAACAGAAAAACATAATGGCCTTTGCAGAGTAGCGTTCACGTAAAGTAACATTTATGCTACCCTGCACACTGACTATTGTGGAAACAGATTCTGTTAGATTTACATCTGCAGTAAGTAAACAATTGTCACAAATGTTTGTTAAGACCAAGCTGCAAGATCCACCTATTCCTGAGCAAGAGAATTCAATTATTAGATAAGCAACTTTTGGAATCATTGCTATCATTGTCCTGCCTAATTTTAAAAGAAAAAGGCCTCACTTCTTAAAATATTTTCCACAGTCACCAAGATGACCTACCTGTCCTTTTCCAGGATTATCTACCAACTGGATTCCAAAGCACTCTTACTTTTTAAGACCACAGTTCAACATCAGCACACACAGAACTTCCAACAAGTGAAGCAAGAGCCACCTCTCCCACTCTTTCCCCTGTCTCCACACACAGAACACGTTTAACTAAAAGGAGAGGACCCCCTTGAAATGATACTGCCCCATGTGCAATGTCAAAGCCCTTTCTTTCTTACCCACTTGGTTTGTGAAGTTCCCTCTGTGTTACTCTGTTAAAGAAGTTCAGAGGATACTTGAACAAGTAAATAACTAACAGTGCACTGTTTACCAAACTCAGTATTCTGATTTGGATACCTCCCTGTAATCTCATCACATGAATGCAGTGGGGCTCCAGTCCATCCCTGCAGGTAACCAAGCCCCATAACCATGAAGCAACTTGGTTTGAGTCTACTTGCACTTGGATTTCTTGA
>VZSR01003807.1:36322244-36359900 GCA_013398615.1 Brachypodius melanocephalos
GAGACATATTATTAAGGCCACCAACTTCCATATCTAGTAAGACAGATTGACCTGACATCAAGTTTTTTTAAGACCACCACTACCTGCTTCCAAGAAATTTTAGTTGGAGAATTTTAGGAGCACCATTAACAGATTAATTGCATCTAGGAAGTCTTCCTATACCTTTCACATTTGAAATAGCTTCCAAGTTAATCAAAGACAGCTAGAGCCAACACAGCTTTGACTCCCTACAAGAAGGAGAAAAAAATGAAAGCTTCAAAGCCAATTACACATAACCATAAGTAAGATGCAAATGTAAAGACAAAAGCTTATTTTGTACTCCACAAAACACACCATTTATTGGTTATTTTCTACCCTCTTGTACAACTGTTCAGGTATTTTTTGCTCAACATGGAGTAATCTGCCTGCCAGGGATTTTACATAACTGGTCTGTACATCAGAGTAAAAATATTTTTGCTGAACATAGCTACAGCTGACATAGTGACCTCATTCAGTTCTAAGCTAGTACTTTTTATTGCTGTATACATATTGCTACAGCATATTGATGATACACCAAACTAACTGGGAAGAAAGGCATAAATGCACAGATAACATTGTTTATCCAACAAGCCACCCCAACAGCTTTTAAATCCCACAACCATACAACACATCCTAACAGCCAAATCCCAGTCATGCAGGATTTCCTAATGGAGTCGAATGTGTTTCTACCTTTCTAGATTTGCAGGATACAGATTAAGAGAGCAATTCAACTCAAGTATAAAGTTATATGCAAACCTCTGGGAATATTCTACATTAATTTAGTATCTGTGTCTCTTGAAACTTTTACAGTAAAAAGTGAAAGGGAAAAAGGAAATGCCTTTATTAAAAATGTCCTTTCTGCACAAGCATGCTTCTCAGCTCTAAATTCAATCTTTTTCTGATTTATTAAAGGTGTACAAAGGCTTCAGGCTTCTCAAAATTGCCTTTCTTTATCTAAGTTCTGATCCAACAACAGAACAATCCTATTGTACTTAGATTAAGAGTGGAGCAGCTCCAATGTATCAATCAAACAGGTACTGAGGAATCCCTGTAATACCCCTATAACATGTATTTTTAAGAAGTAACAACCAGAAGAATCCAAGAGTCTTTTTTTCGGGAATTTCCCCAAAGACATGAGGAAAAGAAAATTATAGATTTGCAGAAGATCTATAAAGATTTTTGTTTCAACTGCAATTGTAATTGTAGAAATACTGCTGGTAGTATACATAAGAATGATCATCACCTACCTGATTTGGGCTTTTGTTCAGCCTAGTGGCCAAGGAAACAAAGGTTTTGCTTGATGGTCCTTTTCTCTGACATTCCAGTAAAATTTCACGGTCATCATTTCTACAGCAAAAATGCATTTTTAAATTATTAACACATATAGTCATGCACATGTACACAGACAAAAGAATACATACAGGCATATATAAAATGCAGAGTATGCCTAAACTACAGAACATGAGCTCAAACTGCAGCAACAGATTTGTGGAGGATTCTTTCTTCTACCAGCACAGAGTAGTAGAGTCAGTACAAACAAATGGTAGTGGAGGTTATGCTCCCCTACTAGGAAGGGCAGGGTTGTTAGAACAGAGCTAGCCCCAAACCAATGTCAAAGAGCTTTAAGCTTCCAAACCAGATGCTTAAACTTGGATTGAAAGGAACTCGCATTCAACAGAGGTCAGCAGTTCCAGGTGCACATGCCTCAGTCTGCATGGCTAAACAGCAGCTTTCACCTAAGGCCCACTGATGTTCAAAGATAAACCAGAGAGGTGTCTGACTTCTCTAAGTGGTTTAATGTCACAAATGTACTCAGAGCACATCTACTGTTCACATGAGAATAAAAACCCACAAGTCTATTCTGAAGTGTGTCACCGATTTCCTGCTTGTCTTACCAATGAATTTAGGCAAAATGTGTATCGACAATAATTTTACTTGGTTGAAACCTGTCATACTTCAATAAATTATATTTATTTTCTTCAATTTCAAAGAACAATGTAACGACTAGTTATTTAAGTAAACATCTTTTTTTTAAGATAAACAAAAACTGTGGAACTGAAAACTGGTCATATTCATACAGAAAACTGTAAGTCTCTTTCTACCTTGTTGGTTTGCACATTAAAAAAATCACATTAGCTTTTGCTATCTTTTTTCCATGAAGGAACTGATTTTCTTTTAAAATGCTACCTAGAAACTTACTTTCTATCTGAACTATAGTTTAAAAGGTCTATCCTGAAAATTTTTGAAGCCCCATTATAAAGTGCTGATTGTATCAAGTTCTAACAAGAACAGCAAAATCTGCCAACTACAGTTTCTTAAAAATAAGAAAATATCACAGTAATTTTGCACCTATTACTGACACACACAGCCATCTCATTTGTCACCCACATCCTGCAAATTGAAATATATTGAGTTGAATGGTTGACTGGTGGATTTCCACAGATTTTGCAGCTCAGACCCGAAAACAGAAGACTGCTCGCTCTCATGCCTTCCCTCAGAGGGGGAAGTCTTTAACTGTTCTTCACCAGTCACCAATGCCTCATAGCAACATCAAGGATCTCCATCCCCCACCAAGCCTGGCTGGAATTTTTGGACAGAAAAGATAAACTGGGCAGGGGAAATAACAAGAACATACAGTGCATTACAGTAGATCTTGTTACCTTGGCACGTAAGCTTTCAAAACAAAAGCCAAGAGGACTCTTGCTTTGGGAGAGGTGGATAAGTGATAGACATCAACCTCCCAGAGCAATCCTTTATTGATAAAAGGAGGCTCCTATTCCACTTTTTAGAGAAGGGTGTAGAGATACCAAAAAACTTTGGTCATTAGCCAAATACCTTTTCTTCCCTCTTTTCAGTGTTTCATGTAGTTTAAAAAAAAACACTAAAGCAATCAAGCAGATCAAATCAGAAATTACCTTGTCCAGGAAACTACTACTTCTCCCTTCTTTTTAATGATGTTTTTGGCATAGAGACTAGGTGATGATGGAGATGAAGCCAAGGGAGAAGAGTCTTTATTCTGCTGTATCTCATTCTTCTTACTGGAACATTGCTTGGGTGACGAATTTCTATCTTCAGTCCTGTTATTACTTTCATCACCTGCTGATTCAGTTCCTTTTCGTTGCCTTTTTGAATTGGAATTCTCTTTGACAGTTTCTTTTTTCCTCTTTTTATTAGTTTTATCATCTATACTTATCTGACCCCCTCCATTAGTCTTTGAACTGGGTTTTGTTTCAAGAACACATTCACCTGCTACAGTCTCATTAGAAAGCCCTTCTGTTAGGTCTACAGATGCATCAAAGCACTGTTGCAGTTCTTCCTTTTTATCACTGACTTCTGAGTTTCCTGTCGAAGTTTCCCGAGTCCTGTCATCTGCTCTGGATTCCATTGCATGACACGAGGTTGCACTAACAATATCATCTGTTATGCATGACTTCATACTGCATCCAGCAGAAGAAGCTTGAGGTCTAACATGCATTTCATTTATGTTTTCAGACACTTTCAATTTCTGTGCCTCAGACTGCTCAGAGCCTTTATCTGGGCTTTCAGTGTTGTGGCTCTCTTTATCTGAAGATTTTCTACAGGTTACAAGCAAGCCAGTAGTTTCTTCCTTTCCAATACTACTGTGTGACTCCTTCAGAAGCTGAGCTAAGGCAGGATTTTGTTCTTGTTCAGTGCTGACATGAGGCAAGTGATCCATCTTAACCAGATCTGGTTTGACCATTTCTCTCACAGTGGCACTCTGGTTGTCCCTTTCTTTCCCCCCAGTTCTCATTTCTTCTTTTTCAATCTTGGCTGAGGATGCCTGTGCCCCCTTCACTGGAGCCATCTGATCAGGTGCTGGTGAGGCAGGTGGCACCGCCCGCCGAATCTTTACAATAAAATGATCGTTGGATTTCTCCATGATGACTGCTTGCATTGGTAGGCTGGGGAGACACTGAAAACCAGGAACAACAGGCCGACTTGTCCATGATGATGAACAACTTGATTTACTGCTTGAGTTATCAGATTCTAAAGCCAAATGAATGTCTTGTTCTGTGGCATCCTCCTCTCCAAGAAGTGCATCTTCGCTGTAATGCGCACTAACAACACCCTCTGGAGCTGAGGTAGAATTATTCTCAGGTTTTAGGAAGCTGAGGTGAGCATCTGATTTCAAAGGTGATGGAATTGTTAAGGAAACAGCCAAATCTTCAATGAGGATAGAAGAAATACACGATTTATTCTTCTGTAAATTGCATTCATCTTCTTTGCATGAAGCTGAGTTTGTGGAAACCTCAAACATACAGCTCTCATCCAGAACATCTGGATCAACAGGCATCTGAGGCCTAGATGCTAATGAGGGAGCTCTTACAGGTGAAACTATAGTCCAACTAATATCCTCTTCCAGTCTACAATCCATGCACACCTCCTTTGGAGCAATGTCTTGCTCCAGTTCAGCAGCGTTATCCCCACATTTATGACTGTCTAAAAACTGTTTTTCTGGAGTCCTGAATTCACACTCATTTCTGTTGATATTGCCACCATTTTTTTCCAAGAGATCAGAACCTTGCAACAAACTTTTGAAAATTTCACCCATTTGAGCATCACTTACCAGATTAAATGTAAGACTGGATGCTTGCTGTTCTGTGAGAAGCTCATAACTAAGATCAGATTTGTTAACATCTCTGGACAGCTGGAGTCCTTCCTTTTCATATTTAACACCCTTTAGTGGAGTAAGAGGGTTTTGTAAATTATTCTCTTTAGAGACATGAACTTTTGTTTGGGAATTTCTTGTGTTATCAATGGAATTAAGACATTTTGTAAAGGCAGTTTTTGATGCACCTGTCTTATTTTTCTCATCCACAGTTTGCTTTGAAACATATTCTTCAGGCTTTTGAGAACCATCTTTCGGGGACTTTTTTCTAGATCTCTGCACATCATTTTTATGACTGATCTTGTGGTTTTGCTTTCCAGCCCTTTCAAACTTCCCTTCCTCACCCTCATCTCCCACGTCACACAGCTTTATTATAATTCTCCGTATCTTGTCAAATAAGTAATCAAGCTCTTCATCTACAAATTTCCACAACTGTTTTTTCATATCTGATACTTGTTGGTCAAAAAGACGGTCCACTATTGCATTCTTTTTAACTTGTTTAAGTTTTGACTCTATAATATCACAGATATTCAATTTTAAGGTATCGCCTAATGCACACATCTTGGAAAAGTTCAAGTATCTTATTAATGCTGTAAAATTTATGATCCCAGATTCTATAATTCTGTGAAAATGCTGAACTGGGAAGTGTACCTTGAACTTCATATAACTTTTCCTCATCTGTTTTCGTATAGCTCTGAGCATCTGCATGATTTCTTGTATATTTGACGGTTCAACGATAACATGAACTATTTTTTCAAGACAAGCAATGCTCACAGTTTTGTTTTTCTTCACATTCCTTGAAGATCTGAAGGTCTGATTTTTATGCCTCTCTCTGTTCTTTTGTGCGCTTATTTGCACAGAAACAAATTTTCCATTATCTTCATTGCAGTGCACAGTTTTGCTGTTTTGATTCTGCGGGCTGCTGGTCAAATTTCGTGTCTCAGAAGAAGCTTTTGGTCTTGACTTTTTTGTATTTTCGGAGCCTCTCTCTGGTTTAGATTTTTCTTTTTCTTCATCGCTACTTATGATTTCACCTTCTTCTATTTCATCTGAAGAAGTACTTAGCCGGGACTCCATCTCTAAGTGCTCATCAGACATGCTAACTGGCTTCTGATTTTCTTTGTTTACCTCCTTTGACAAGTTCTTTGAGGGACAGATGACAACGGTACTTTCAGGAATTAAATCTATAAAAAGAAAACAATTTGCTAATCACCATAAAGAATGTCATTTTAAAGAGATATTTTCAGAAAAGCCTGCAACATTCTCTTCTGTAAACTGATTATTCAGAACTGTTTGAAGTCAGGAAGCCTGAGCTATAACAAGTTTGGGTGCTTTGCTTCAGCAGCTGCTAGTTTAATGTATTTCTTTGAGCTTTAAAGGGCTTTCTTTTGACAATTTCAAAACTAAAACTAATTGAGAACAAATGACCCATTAAAGTTTTAATAATCCTGTACAGTTATGTCCTGAAACATAAAAAAACCAGATTTCAATGCCACTTTTCTAGTAAGAAATCTAAACTTCCAAGAATTTTTGTTTGTTTAAATTGCAGCAGGACATTACAAGAAGACTTAAATTCACAAATACTTGAAAGAATACGTTCCTACATCACTTTTGTTTCCACAATTTCAGAGAAAAACCTAAAGAGATCTATGCAAAACTACCCACAATTAAGAAATGTGTATGTATTTTAGTAAGTTAATACAAAATTCTTATTTTAACCAGTCTTCCGTCAGTAGTGACCAACTCCAGTTTTTAGAGCACTAGTATTCAAATGGCTAAAATCTTGGCTGCAACATAAAATGCTTCCACTGCTAACAAAAAGGACCACTGAGACATACACAGCTTAAGACACAATTCGTGTTTTTCAGAAAGCAGTTAAAAGAAGTAATTTCTGCTTTCCATAAGTGGATCCTCTAAGTTTTACATAGAAAACAAATTAGAATATACATATACAAATACCTTTGTTGTAAGTCTTCACAAGGCCTTTACAGGGACTTTCCATCTTCAGTGCTCTAGTCAAAGGACGCACTGGACTGTTCAGTGGGCTGATCGCCCTTGGAATATACCTCAAGTGATTGAGATCAATGCTCAGTATTGAGCTGTCATCCTCAAGAGAAACTGGGTTAGCTTCTCTCTCTTTAGTTACAGGACACATCTCGCCACTGAGAGAAGATGCTGTTGCAGTATTGTTATCAGTTAGGTCTGGCCCCACATCACAAGCATTCTGGTCAACTAGCGGTTCACCCTTAGCAGTTACCAGAGTTCTGTCCAGTGAATGAGATGAACTTGTATTAACTTCACAGATACTCTTTTCCTCAGTGGGGAAGTCAACATTTTGTGCAGCCAGGTGATCATCATCCCTAACTACTTCCATTAAAGAGTCTGGTTTTGTTTCACTGATATCATCTGCAGTATCAGAGGACTCCAGGTTACCAGAACTTCTGGCTTCTGAGTCATCTAAGACAACATTTTGAGAGCCACACTGATCTGCAGAGCTTCCCATGTCAGCAGCCAGCCATATTTTATCTTCTTTTTTCTTCTCTGCTGCTGACTCTAGGTCTCCCATACTTGCACTTGCAGGTTCAGGTTGTGCCACTTCTGCTGCTGGTACATAATCATCCCGAATCTCACCCTCTGTCACAGGCAGCTCTTCACACTCTGCCACACTCCCTGTCACCTCCAGGGGCAAAGACTCAGGGTGGTGCAGACCTGTCACTGCTGCTGTTTTTACTGAGGCTTCCAATTCAACCGGATCACAAGCCTCTGCCACTTCTGATGGTGTTTCAGCCTCCATCTCATCAGGAACCAGCACCTTTGTTGTTTCTGGCAAGGCTTGGGGCTGTACCTGACCCTCCCCTGCTTCTGGTACGGTTTTTGAGCTGGGTTCATCAGCTGTGACTGCTGGCAGTTTTTCAGACTGTGCTGGATCTGCTGCTGCTACTTTCAAGGCTCCATTTTCAGAACTGACAGAAACAGGCAGTGCCGGTTCCACGTTGCTCTGAGCTGCAGTGTCCAGAACTTGTAGTGTTGAATGACTGTGCTCTGTGGGTCCACAGTCTACAGGGTGGGCAGAGTCTAAAAGTTCTGCTTGCAGTGTGAGCTCTGTACCTCCCTCATCAGTGGCCTTTTGGGAAGGTGTTTTAAGTCCATCCATTGCAGAAAGACATTGCTTCTTATTAGGAGAAAGAGTTAAATTTAGCTTTTCCATAAAGCTAAGTTTTAAGTCTTTGCTCTTTGCTCCAGTGCGATTACCTTTAGTTTTGGGTACCTTATCATCTTTTAAGCTATCTGCTACTCTGGATGTTTCTTCCAGCTTACAGGATTTGTTTCTCTCATTTTTTGTAACATGTGTACCTTTCTTGGAGTCTTTTACAGATTGATGAGAAAATTCTTTTGCAAGTTTTTTTTCATTTCTAAAATGTCTATTTTCATTCTGATCCTCTCTTTCCCTTTTCCTTTTTTCTTCAGTTCTGTGTCTTTCTGATTTGGAATGTGCTGTTTCCCATTCGTGTCTACTACTACTTTCCTTCAAGCGTGCATATTTATGCTCTCTGCTGTTGGAATTAGAAGGTGAAGTCTTTCCTTCTCGAGAGGTATGATCATCTGTTCCCCTGTCTCTCTTGCAGTCAGTGTGCTTTACTTTCCTAGACTCTTCCACACGACATTTACGTGATTCATGAAGACTCTTTGAATGTTCATTCTTGGAGTGTGGACTGCTTCCCCTACCAGGCCTCCTTGGTTGTTCTTGCAGCTTCTCATTTGGTTTATTTTTTTGGCCAGAATGTTTTTCACCTTTATCATGTGTTTTAATGTCCTTTTTAGATACATTTTGTAATCTCTCATCAGCATACAAGTCACCTCTTGTTTGAAATCTGTCTTTACCAGCTGTTTGTTTCTCCCATGAAGAAACCCCCCTTTCTACTCTTCTTTCTACACTTGGACTACATTTGAGTTTCATGCTCTGACTTTTTTGTTGCAGCTCATTTTTACCAGCCTTCTCTGAAGGGGTTTTCAGCTTCTGTTGAGGATCTGAACTCCCCTCCTCACTGTCACCATCATTTCCAGCGCTTTGATGTACTTCTCTTTTGTATTTGTTGACATTTCCCCTACTGTGCTGTTCATTACTCTTAGTTTCTTTTCTTTCCTTTCTGTTGTCCTTGTTGGAGGTATGGTCATAGCTTGGTGCACAGGTGTGCGTCCCATCACTGCAGAGCTCTTCAGGGGGGTACCTCAGCAAAAGTGGAGTGTTCCTTTTTTCAGAGCCAGACTTCCCACTGTCTGTGTTATGAGATGAGTAACTGTGGTATGCATCTTTTGAACAGTCATTTTTCATTCTATGCTCCATCTTCATATTGTCAACAAAATCAGGAGCTCTAAATTTGGAATCTTTTGTTTTAGTTGATCCTGGAAGGTATGTTCTACTGAAAAGACTTCGATGGTTAGGAAATTCCGATAGCCTGTTTATAAAAAGGAAAAAAGTTATGTTATTTTAAAATTAATTTGAACATAACTAAAGCTAAACTGCAATGAATCCATGTATCAAGAAAAATTGTTAACACTTTCAATTTCAAGCTGAAAAAGAAGAGTGATATAAAAAGACACTAAATAATTTCCATCAGCACGGAGGAAAATGATGTAATCTATATATGTATTTTCCAAAGGAAATTAATCTAAATACTGTACTGAGCCTAGTTTACAATTTCAGCAGTTCAAATTAGTATTTCACTGTCCAGCAATAAAAAGAGCTCTCCTCCAGGGAAAAAAAAAATAAAGCAAGTTGTTCTTTACAGCATTAGTGATCTAAAATAATAATAATTTAAAAAACATCACTAAGCAAATAAAATACATTTGGTAGCTGTTGCAAGCTCCAGAAAACAAGTAGTATATTATAATAACCAAGCCTCATCAAGGCCACACTCTACTGCTAAGAAGTCACCATATTAAAAATAATTTTAAAAATCAAATTGGAAAGAGTATACATATGCAATTAATGTAATTGTATCCAAGCTGTGTTTATGTGGTATTGTGGTTTTATAGTTGAGGAGTTTCTTTTGAGATAAACACTAATGATGCCTTGAGCCATACTAACTTTGAGATAATCTTTACACATAGATGCATTGCTTAAGAAAAGCTGATTTACTGTAAACCATGCAGTAGACAAGCTTGTTTCTAAGACCTCAAGATGTCAATTCCCCACAATTTTCCATGATGGATGCCTCCAAAATACCTAGATCAAATACCTTGTTCACAAACTTTCACCAGCAGATGGTACTGCAATGGAGCTTGTAAAGTATATAAAGCATTCAAATATTCAAAACAAAAAAGTAAATCTAAAAAAGTTTAATTTAAAATTCGGAATACTGCACTCAAAGATGTAAAAATGACAGGTGTTGTGTGAAAGCTGATCAGCTGAAAGAATTACACATGTCAAAATCTCTCGACTTCCATCAGACTTGGCCCGGTAATTCTCTGTATTTAGCAAAGAAACCTGCATAGTTTATATCCACACAGCCTTTAGCATAAGAACATCAAAGTAACCTTCTTTGCAACACGTTTTGGTGCAAGAAAATATCAAATGGTCAAAAGAAGATACAAACAAACCAATGTCGTGTGTCTCAAGTACCAAGGAGGTAACCTTCTGACAAGTTGGAATCCTGGGTCCTGAACCCCTGCTCTGGTTTTACATGGTTAAGAAACCTTACTGTCAGCTACTCTCCCATCCGTACTTCACTGTTTTCAACTCCTTCCACTAGCATTAATGGTACACAGAAATAACCAAGAATTCTCTAGTTGTTACCCCCCACTACTGAAGACAGGGATTTCATATCTTGCCAGGAAAACATTATATAATCTATTTCTTCTCAATTGTTGTCTGAAAAGTTCCATGGAATTAATGTCTGAGGCCATAAAACAGACACAATACAGCTTCAAAACTGGTAAGGTATTGCTTTCAAACATGCAAGATGGTTAGATAATCCACAAGGAACAGCAGGTTACAAACAAATAAAAATTCATGCAAATGCTCACTACTTGGACTCCTTGGTTTCTTAAGCAGAAACCAAAGACCTCATCAGGCAAAGGAGATACATTATTTCCTCTGATTGTACTGGTTCTAAACTACACAATAATTTACAATAATGATTTCTTCATTAATTTTCTTAAAATACACACAAAAATCTGTAGTAAGCATATAAACACGATCAGACCAAAAGCATGTTTTCAGTTTTACTGTCTATTTGTACCTTTGATGCAGATGACTGATTTCTTCATCCTTACGGTTAATTTCCACTCTTGCTGTCTTGATAAGGGCTGAAATATTCTTTTTGAGAGCCTGGTTTTCATTCTGTAGAATGATATTCTATTTTAAATATATATAAAACAGACAGCAAGATAGAGAGGGAGAGGAAAAAAAAAACCAAGAATTAGCTTGGGTATCCAAACATGTAATGAAAAATAGTGCAAAACAACCACTAGAAGAATGTCCCATTATTGGCAAAATGATAGTAAAATATATAAACTCTTTCCAAGAAACCAGAATTACTGAGATCAAAAAAAGTTGGTTTGTTCATTGGTTTTTTATATTTTTTTTTTCACATTACTCACATTTATGCTTCTGTTTGTGGTCCTGGTAATTATTTCAAACATTTCAAGCATACAATTTAGTAAAATGGAAATATGCCATAAAACAAGTGAGCTAAAAAATTATAATCCATCTCTTTGCTTCATTCTGTTACTGTTATTGCTTTCTTGGTCACTGCAGCAAATGAGCGATGTAGCTCTCAAGCACCTTCAGAAAAAGAGGGTAATGAATTGTATTTCTTTCAAGGTATCAAAACCAACTCTGGGTGCTTTATCATTCTAACATTTCTAGGTATGATAATCAGAACCATGTTAACCCTAGAAATAGTCCCTTCTCTTGATAATTGTCCTCAGCAAAGCCTGCTCAAAAAGGCAGAGAAGTTTTACAGGAAACCATATAGAAGTGTCACAGGGCAGGTGCTGCTTACCATTGCAGACCTTAGACACTTTGGGAGTTATGTGTAATATGCAGCAGAGCACACTGCAGAATTCCCCCAAATAATTCAGCCCTACAGAATGGAACAGCAAGGGAACACGAGCTCAAGCTGAAGAGCAGTTCAGACTTATCAGAATGGCTCTATGCTCAAAACAACACAGACATCTGCTTCCAGTTCTAATGACAGGCCAGGTACCTTTACAGCCCCGTCCCTATTGCATTAAAAAAACAAGAGTATTGGATACCTTTCTGATAACTATTCATTTGACATGTTTACTTTCTAATTAAGAAGACAAAGTAGCTTTTAACCAAATAAAGTCTTACTGAACACAACACTGTGAAACAGATTAATTTACCTACTGATCTTGTCAGTAGGCTATCCCCGCCAACATCCTAGGCAGATCAAGCTCCTAGCATCTACAGGGGTGCTTTGCAAACCATCCATGCAATGGATCAAGTCTGGAAAGCATATGAAGTTGCTTTCTCAAAGCAATATTCAATTTACTTTGCATTATCTTGACAGTATTTCCCTCTGAACTACATTACCTGTGCCTGTATTTCTTTAAATTTCTTCATCAACTCTTTAATTTGCTGTTGACATTTTCCATATTCTGCCTGCAACTGTCAAAGAGCAAAAAATTCACAGCACAGAAGTGGACTTAATTATACAGAAGAGTTACTTCTCTAGATCTATAGTTAGTTAACACACTAATGTATATTACAAACCTCTGTCTTTTCCTCCAAAGAAACATATGAAAGCCACATTGAAACAAAAGGCTTCAATATGCTCCAATTGGTATACAGGTCTCCCAAACAACACAAACACTCAGATAAGAGGAAATCTATGTGTGCTTGAGTCACAGTAATAGGTTAAGAATAACAGAAATCCATACTATTGTGAAATTAAAGACACAACTACCAAGGAGCAGTTCTGAGAGCCAAATAGATGGGGACTCTCTTGTCAGATTTCATATAATATAAAACAGGTAAGGAAAAAACACAAGAGAAAGGTAGAGCAAACAAACTTGGACTGTAAAAATAGACTGCAAAGGACACGATCCTGCTGAGATCACAAAGTAAAACCAATTTGGCGTGAACTCTTCTTTAGAGGTAGATAGCAACAAAGCCTTCACAGGAGAATGAACTTCCATTCAAACAGTCAACAACTTTCAAACTTGCAAAGAGACATTTTCATCACTCAGTGTGAGTCCCGTAGGGTTCATTCCTGCTTGTTCTATAACATATGTGCATACCTGTCCATTTCATGCCATTTACATGTGTCTTACAGGCCAGGATTGATGATGCTACTTAAGTGTTGTCCTGATTTGCTAGAAGCAGTTACCTACTGCAATGCCATCTACAGTCTCAAGGACAGGATTTAACAACACGTAAGACAGGTCATGGATTTATGTGCTTTACTCTGGTAAAACTTGCAGGAAGAAATGTCAAGACTAGCTTTATATCAGGTGTTGACCAGATCCTTGATTACAGGGAAACCACAATACATTTTCCCATAACACAGCTGATAAATGAATTGCATGTGAAGGATGAGAAATGGGAACAGATCACGTCGCAGAGTGACAGATTCACTTGCTCTAAGAGTTTATTAGCACACTCTTGTTTTTACTTCCGTAAAAACAGCCTGTTTTTCCTACAAGGTGAGCATGCGGACAACGTTTTCTGTACTTTACTTTTTACACAAGGAAATTTGGAACACCCCCCCCCCAACACCAGAAGGTTTTTTTTCCATATTAATACATACCTCATCATAGGATGCTTTCTTTGCAGTCCCTTCTTCAATTAATATCTCATCAAACAAATTTAAGCTGCTTCTAGATGGTGTCGTATTTGGAGCAAAATTGTCTATACAAAGAAAAGCAATTACATAAGGAAAAAGGTAGCCATGTTGCATTGTGTACACTGTTCCATACTGTCTGTGCATTTTGGTTTCACTTCTTGTACTGACAAGGTAACAACACACAAATAAAGAAATATTACATGCTCATGTCATACCATGTTGCAATAAGGTACAGAGATTTCTCAAAATAGCCATCTGTAAGTGAAATGAAAGCGAAATGAAAACCCCAATCAACCAAAACCAACTGACAAGCCAACACCCAAACTATTTAATGACAGTGCTTTTTCCTCATATCAGCCTGGGTGCTCCGTTCACTTAACTGACAGAACCTGGCTCACAACACCCCTGAAATACAGATGCATTTGAAGACAAACAAATGGAGTCAGCTATCAAAGCTGTTCTTCCATCATGTGGACAATACTATAATGCAAAAAGTATTAGTAACACAATGCAAGAAGATGTATAAATAATATATTATCTGTACAGAGAAAAGATCTCACCCAGTCCTCTCTTCAAATTTAAAAAAACCAAGGTCCCTCAAAACTGGACTATATAAAATGTTTTCATTGCATTGCTATTCCCCCTTGTGTCTTTAATGTTTATTAAACAATGCATCCCCATATGTGAAATATAAACTTAAAAATATATAACGAAAAATGAGAAGAAGATATATAGATGTTTTATGTCTGTAGGATATAGTACAGTTCTTCATAAAAATTCCATGGTCTTACAGCAGTAGTATCAGGAGAGAAATAACTGCTTAAATACTAGAAACAGCACTTTATTAAACAGTACTCTAAGGCACATGAAAATGAGCATGTGAATCCACTTATTTCTCACTTTCAAAGAAGATAAAAGAAGAAATTAATTTACATTACCATGTCAAATTATTTGGAAAGTAACAAAAGGTTGAAAGGATATCCTGAATTTACTGTATCACATGGAAAGTATGTGTCATTAAATCCCCAGTTTCTCAATGGAGATTCAGTGATCACTGAGTGTCGGAACTGGTCCTGAAGCTTACAAAAACACAAATTAAAGGGGTTTTTTTCCCATGTAAAATGTTCCATTATCAAGGCACAGATAAAATAGCTACGGTTTCTCTGTACCTCTTTACATATCCAAGTATTTTCAAATAGCCAGTATCAGCGGAAAACTTTCATTCATTCAGCTAATAGATTTAAGAATTCTCTTCTGCATTTATACAGCCTAATATATATGTCTTGAATTTAAACAAGTTGCTCACTGAAGCATATGTTACACCAGCTGAATGTAAACTGAAAACTAAATATTGTTTTATTTGAAATCAGTCTTAGAAGCAGAGACTCCATAATGTTCCAAGCCAAGCAGTGAGATGCAATTAACCCACCAGAAACAGACAAACTGCTGTCCAAGCCATCATAAATATCCACCGAGCTCTCATCTCCTTCCCTGAAGGGAGAAGCTTCAGCTTAAAAAAAAAAAAAAAAAAAAGCCAAAGTAATCATTCAGTAAACTGCAAACTCTACCTTTCCCATAAAGTAAGTGTAGCTGTGATTCTATACCAGTAGAAAATAGTACAAGCAATAGGTCAGACCAGTAAAAGGGGAATTTTATCCAGGAAACTACTGCTACTGTGGAGAAAAGATCTGTAATCATCAGGGAGCAAAGACAGTCTGGTAAGATCAGTTTGTAAATACTACAAGAACAGTGCATAAAGCAAACTATATGGCAAATAGATTTTAAAATGATAAATTAAGTAAACTTGATCTAACGTTGAAACTGTTTTCTAGAATACAAGACTCAAAAACAAAAATAAAAGATTTGGTATGATAAAACCACTACTGTTAAAAGAAAGATTTCTTGCTAAAAAGAAAGTACTGTAGCAGTCTGTATAATAATACAATTTGCTTTAGTATTGCCATCTACTCACACACTAACTGGTTCTGTAAACGTATTTTAATCTAAATCTCCTCAGTCTCTCTTCATGTCTTTTTCCAATGTCTCTTATCACTCTCGTCTCCCCTATGTGAACCTCTCCATTTCTGCAACAAATATTATTTCTACAAAGAAAAACATCAATATCCACAGTCCTTCTGAGGCTGGGAATCTCCCAAATATGTATCAAATCAACCAACTGTAGAGCTGGAAATAAAGATTACCTTGATTATGGGTACTGTGGCAGTTGATAGCACATTGGCTCTTACAGACAGCAAAGGAGTAAATGCAAGCTTCATTAAGATACAGCTGAAGGTTATATTATACACTGTGGAAGAGAGGGGAGAGACCAGCTCTGGGCGCCCCCTCAAAACATTCCAGAAATCCAAAGTACACAGTTATGGTTTTAAACACAAACTTACTAATGGGATATGGCTTGTATGATACTGTGCCAGAGCCGTTTAAGTACATTTGAAGCTCATCGGTACCTGTCACAACTTCAAATTTGTTTTCTAAGTTATTTCTGGACCTATTTATTTGCTAGGACTGCTTGCATTAATTCCCCACAAACCAGAAAGTGATCTAACATTTCTTACCACTGTAGCGGATATCATACAGTCCCAGTCCATCCTCATCCGCTGCCATGATACAAACTCCCTATGGCTTCCCCATCTACAAGTAAAATATCAGAGCAAAGGGAACCAATTAATTGACAATTTCAGAACAGCAACATAAAGCAGCATCATCTTGAAGTCCATCAGAAACACCTGAGCTACCTGTGGCCCCTGTTCTTCAATAAAAACCAGCACAAGAATGAGAAAACCCTTGGATCAAGGTAACAAAATGAGCTTTCAAGAAGCGTAAGAAACTGTTACTTGAATAAGCATCTTGAAGATCTTTTACTGTCACTTATTGATCCTACAAAGAAATTTTGGTATGAAAATCAGCATTGCACTCCATGAACATGTTATCTAAACGTGCATCTTACCCAGTTAAAAAAAATCTCATTTGATAATTCTGATTTCCTCCCTATTGAACATTTAAGAGCAAATTCCCCTTGTCTGATACCACCAGTACCGAGCAGGGTGGCTGGGAGCGGCTCAGGCTGGGGGGCTGGCAGGAGGGAAGGCACAGGCACCGAGCAGCTCTGAGCAGCCCCCAGCCCGTTCAGAGACAGCGGCCCTTCCTCGCCCCCAGGCCTCGCCCTCCCTGCACAGGCGGGAAGGGGTTCCCGCCCGTCCCAATTCCTGCCACGGCGGAAGAGCTCTCGGGGACCTCTCGGGAGTCAGGGCAGGAGTACCCCCAGCGGCGGCTCCCACAGCCGCCGGCAGCCCGGGGTGGGCAGGCTATGCCCGAGGGGCACGGTGTCGGGAGTGCCGTGCCGTGCCGTGCCGTGCCGGAGGCGCGGCGGCACCCGGACAGGCCGGGAGCACTCACCGGCCAACGCCGCCGCCGCGGTGCCGTAGGCCGGGCGCGGGGGGCGGGGCCAGCGCCGCGCCAGCCAACGGCCGCGGCCGCACGGCGCATCCGCCGCCGTGACGTCAGCAAACCCAGCCCCCGGGCCCGAGCAGTTGGCGCCAAAGTGAGGCGCGCGGAACGGCCGAGCCCCGCCCCCTCCGCCGTGGCCCCGCCCCCTCGCCCCTTCCTGACCGCGGGCCCCATCCCGGCCAGGCCCCGAGCGCGGGAAATCGCGCGCTACTCCCAGCGGGACGAACCGGGAGCCTCCCGCCTGCTCCGGCCCGGAGCTCACGGCACTCGCTAGTCACGTAGGCCTGTGCCGCGGCCGCTGCAGTCTGCCCCGCACGACACGCGCGCTCACCTGGTGCCGTTCCCCGCTGCTGCGGCGGTGCTCCCGGGAAGCCCAAGGTTTAATCCCAGCGGCTGCTGCTGTCGGCGATCCCGCTGCCAAACCCCTGCAGGAACATCGTTACTGCCCGACAGCCGCGCTCGGCCTCCGCGAGCGGCTGCCGCCGGGGGCGTAACGCTTCTGCAGCCCGAGCCGGGGCCACCCGCTGCCGCGTCCGTCACCGCCCGCCCTCGGCCGCCTTCCTGACCCAGATTTAAAGGGCTCGCAGGCAGGCGAGTCCTGCGGCGGCAGCGGCAGAGGGCTCTCCGGGGAGCAGAGAGCAGGAGAGGCCAAGGGCCCGGCAAACGCACCCCCACACGCGCGAGGTTCCAATGCCCTGAGCCAGCGGGAGAGCCTCGCTCCCCTCCCGGACGGCGCCCGCGGCGGGAGAGGGGGCGGCGCGGTGCACGCCGGGAGCTGTAGTCCGGCAGGGCGGGGGGCGGGGCGGGGCGGAGCGGAGCGGCGGCCGCGCTTCCCGTGACGGCGGCAGAGCGGAAGTTGGTGGTACCGCGTCCGCCGCGCGCCGCACGTGCTGCGCGCCCCGCGCCCCTCCCGCCGCTCTCCCCCGCCGCGGGGCGAGCAGCAGCAGCAGGATGGCGGCCGACCTGCGGTTCCGCCTGGCCGAGCCGCTGCAGCTGGTGGCGCGCAGGAACGAGAAGAGCGGCGTGGAGCTGAGCAGATTCGTGGCGAAGCAGGTGAGGAGCGGGCGGTGCGGCGCTCGGTGGCAGCCCCCGGGCGTCCGTTCTTCCTCCCTCAGGGAGGGTCTCGTAGGGGCCGCTGTGGAGCGAAGGGAGCGCACCCTTCTGCCTCCCCCGTGCGGCCATCTCCTCCCGGCAGCTTGGTGGGTGCCAAACCCGCCCGGCTGTCCCTGGCCCTCGGGCAGCAGGCGGGAGGCTAATCCCCGCTCTCTCTTTCTCTCCCTGGTGCTGTTTCTTGCCCTCCTCGCCCTTTTCGGGGATGCGCGGGTGCATCACATGAAGAAGGTCCTTTTCTGTATCCCGGTATCCTTCCTGTTGCTCCTCGCTCCGTAGTTAACATCTTCGATCCCTTTCACGTCCCCTGAGGTGACTCTGGAAGCGTGACAGGAAGAGGTGGATTTTGTTATCAAGCACTGAGACAGTAACTGGTCCCTACCCTGATGCTGTTTCGCGTGTCTTCTTCAATTATCTTCAAGCAGCATGTGGGATAAAAAGAGGCATGGATTTTCTAGGTTTGGCTTTGAGGGATTTTTTTTAATCTCTGTCTCATACGTTGTAGTGATGCTGGAAACATGGTCCCATAGTCACTTTAATGCTTAGGGTGCCTTAGCTCTGAAAAGCACACCTCCTTTCTAGGAGAGTTAAGGCCGATCTCCTTTCTTTTTCTGAAATGCTTGAAGACATGTAGTAACAGAAAATCAGCACATCAGATATTGTTTTATTAATACTTTTCATGTAGATCTTTTGAAGCCCCTAAGATGTGTACACTTCTTGGGGCTCAAAGTCTCTGTTTCTCTTTGAGTGTCTAGGAAGTGTGCCAGTTGTTTGAAGATGAAAAGTCCAGAGTATCATATTTTTCCAGAATATTGGCTTTCAGTCTGAGTTGCTGTCTCAGTTATGGTTGGGGAACGCTTTCATACTGGTACTCAAAGTTTTTTGTTGATAGACAGACAGCTCTTTCTTTTGTCAATGCAAATCACAGGATCAAAGTAAAAATGACATGGATTTGTAGTCCTGAGTGGAAGCTTATTGTTGGGAAGCAGTGATGGAGAGTTACATTTCAAGAGAGAGAAGCTGCTGAGAAATAGAAACCAGGATTATGTGGATGCAAGTTGTAGCAGACAGATGGAGCAGTGAACCAGAAGTGAGTCGCCGAGGTCCGAGATTGGGAAAGACACTTGTGCCTTTTCCCTTTTGGTGACTGGAGATATGCTTCAGGTTTAAAAGTCTTGCTAGGTGGAAATTCCTAAAGAGTGATTGTATAGAGGGAGTCTGGAACAGCACGTTATTTAACAATGGCACATCCTTTTGAAAATTGAATTGCTGTTTCCAGGCTTGGAAGCTACAGCTCTAGTATTATTTTGAGCTTGTCTTGCCAGTAAACAAACTCCATCTCTAAACGTCATACCTGATTTCCTAGAACTTGCTTTCTGTATAACCTAGGAAGCATGCATTCTGGAAATCTAGAGCGCTCTTTGCTCTACAGCTTTGTTATGTCTTTCTGGCAACTTACTTCTTCAACGGTATTCCATAAAGGAATGAAACTTGCCCACAACTGCTAAGTTTGGAGCAGTCTTTTGGAGTTCATACTATGAGACAGTTCATGTGGTCATGGAAGATTTTGTTCCCTGCGCTTGGGTATATAATAGAATTAGAGCCTTTTCTATAAAGTATTTTTATATACCATGAATTCTACAAAGCTACAGCAATTTTCTGTGCTCTCAATGAGGAAGATGGGATGAAAGCTCTCTGAAGCAGTCTTTGTTCCCCACGTTTACATTTTTGAATAATTTAAGTGAACTGTAGAAGCAATAGGTCTCCACAAACTGCTGGAATGTGCTTTTGACTCTGAGTTACCAAAGGTCTGCCAGAAAGTCTTCTTGCATAGAATTCCAAGTGTGAATTTTGTGCAAATGTATGTATTTTGATTGCCTGTGATAATGCAATTTTGATAGAGAAGTTAATCACGGTGAAGGTTAAAACACTCCTAGGAATGTAACTTGAATGCAAAAACGCTCCTAATTGTTTCTGTCCCTTGCAACTACCACTGTGCTTATATGGCATAATACGTATCAAAGAGCCTGACCTCTTTGGATATTTCTTTTATTTAGTCTATGCAACTGTCCTAAGTGGACAGGAGATCTTGAGCACACCATTCTTGATTTTCTTTTTGAATTTGTTGGTGGTTTATCTTGGCATCCTTCATTTTGCATTTAATTTTTTGTGTAGCAGTGGAAGTTGTTTTAATAATAATTCCAAGCTCTTATTTAGAGTCCTTCAGTATTAGCATTTGATGTTGAGAAACACTTTTATTCCTTTATATTGATAAATGTAGGAAAAAGGAGGTAACCCGGTGGTCTCAAATTCACACAGTTACCCATTGTCTGTCAGAAAAATGTCTTAATGCCCTGGCAACTAAGGGAGAGGGGTTTTCGTGCTGAAATGTGACTTCAAGATTTTAATTGAAAGATTAGTTAGATTTTACATCCTGTAACATTAGAAATAGGGGAAGGTATGTTGCACTTTGTCTTCTTTCTTGGGCTGTATTGTATTGTCATCTCTTTCTGCTAGTTTTTGAAGAGCTGTGATTTTTGGCACACTGTATGGCAATGATACAAAGTCAACAAGGAACTTCTTGCTTGCATTCTCTCTTGTGAAGGAGAGATCTGTCCAATTCTGTCAAAGATGTGTTGGAGGAGATTTAGAAAGTTCCAGCTTGTGCTCCCACTGAGACTGCATATCACTCCTGCTTTTTTCCCCCCCCTTGAACTGTGTGGGTTATAGGAAGAGTGTGGGCTTGTATTTGGGTTTATCTTGCTGAACTGAGCAGCTGCCAAAAAGAGCGGTGCTTCTCTGTTCTCTTCTAGCCTCTCCCAAGGCCAAGCCACACATTTGTGTTGGTTCTCTCATCTTGAACCCAGTAAGAGTGCTGGTTTGGAAAATCCATTCAACTTTCCCACCCAGTGTAAGACTTTGTAAGAAGGATTCATTTGGATCGTCTTGCTAAGTTGGTTGCTGCACAGTCATACAGCTGTTGTGTGAGAGAAGAGATGAGAACACAAGTTCCTGTGTTGGAGGGGAAGAAAGATTTCCCATGTGTGGCCTTCATGCCCTCCAACTCTTTAGGGGTATCCTAGTGTTAAATCTGTCTCTGGTGTAACCTGTGTGTCCTGAGAAGAAATGTGGATTTCACGTGGTACCAGCTTGCACGTTGCTGTGATCCTTTCTTTTATGAATTTAGGGCTTGGATTAAGCTAGGTGTTGTTAAAGATTTCTGTTCCTTGTGTGCACTGAGCACACATACTCTGCAAGTTGGGAGTGAGATGTGCATCCTGCTGCTGGAGCAGCAGCTGGGATTTTGTCTGACTGTAGGTCTCAATCCTAGCTGTGTGTCTGCTTCATGTGTCGTATTAATAATAGTGTGTGTATGTATTCTGTGTTTGGAGGCACAGTCTTTTATGATGTTTTTTTAAAGCAGCTGTTTGGAACCAGAAATGCAGATTTACTCTCCCAGACTTCAACACTTTCAGATCAGATGTTTATTGCTATTGGTTAAGAAAGTTGGTATTTCATAAAGCCATGTTTATTTAAAAAAAAAATTAAAAGCCCTCTGACAGTATTCTGCTTTTCCATAAAATTTTTAATTTAGGCTCTGAGATCAGATAGACAGTCTCTTTGCAGAATGTGAATGCTACCACTGTGATTTGTGAAGAGCTTTATATGTCCTAAGGGTATTGCACACAATGATTAAAAAACTGCTTCCTCTCATGAAATTGCTAATGGCATGAATTTGTTGTACAGTAGACATGTAAATACAGAATTTTGCTGAGTCAGTCACATTATTTGTTATTTTATTGTTAATTGGCTTTATTTGATATTCAAAGCTCTGGTTAGTAAATTAAGCACCCTGTTGTGCCTTGTTTGGCCAAAAATGTAATTGATTTGAAAACTGGGGGTACTTTTTTATTTTTTCCAGTGGAGTTTATTTCTGGTTCTTTTGAGCCATTCTGCCTTTAAAGTGCTTATCAGTCATTTTGCCATTCAAAATCTGATTCCCTGTAATGAACAGGGTCTTGCTCCATTTTTAAAATTATTTTTGATGCTGCTGTGATAGATGAGATGCAGATAAACTTACATTTGGTAAAAGCAAACGCGAGGCCTGTAAGAAACTGCTTGCAATTAGCGTGATGGGTTTGATATTTGTGGTGTATATACCTCAGTTTCCCTGGCTGCTTAATGGTGTATGGGGATGAATGTCTTTTCAAATTCAGGAGACCAAAGGAACTTGAACCAGTCTGCAGGTGTTCTAGAAGGGTGTGGACAATGGTGTAATCAAAGGAGGCTGCAGTCTTGCAATAATGAAACCATCCCGTCTGTGAGACCAGGAGCAGGTCATACCCGAGTAACTAAAGCCTAGGAGAAGCAGGATTTGGCTGCATGTGATGCTGAAACAAAAGACTACCTGAATTACAGAATAGTTCTGTCTTGAGCAGGATAAGGGCTCACTCAGTAAGGGAGGGGAGCATGGAGCATCTGAGTTAAGAGCAAAACCGCTATAGTGCAAATTCATAATCCGGATTTTCAAAATTACTTGTACTGCCCTATGTGTTAAACATCATGGAAGTGGAGAGATGCTTGGGTAGTAACATGAGCTCAAAGAGCAGAGAAATTTAAGGGTAAGACACAGGAAACGGGTTATTCTTCGATAACAAAGTTAGGAGGGCTGTGGGGGTGGTGGGGGAAGATATGAGGTTAAGGTGTGTTGGTTTGGGTTTTTTTCTTTCTTCTAGCAGATGTGAATATCTTTCCCTTGTATTTTAAAGAACTAAATGACCATTTTTGTATAACAGCATTAAAAAGAAAAAGAATTTAAACTTCAAAACTGCAGATACAAGCTGCTTCTTGTTAAGAGCATTGCTCTCGTAATTCTTGTCTAATGAAAATAAGGCTATGCTCATGACTGATTGATTGAATGCTCCTCTTTTGTAAAGAGATAGTGAACATGAAGCAACTTAAACTTAAGAACTCAAATTCTTAAATGTTTTGTGGCTCTCGTGAGACCAAGCTGTTAAGATCAATGGAAATTCTAGGAAGAAAGATGTATTAGTTGTTTCAACATTTTCCCAATTACTTTCTTTTTAAAAAAATTACAAATTGCTTTATCTTTCAGTTGTAAAGTATAATTTAGGATTTTGGGACTACTTTGTAATTCCTATTTAGTGTATCATTCTGCATCTTACTCATTCTGTATTGTAATTACTATTTTTTAATACGGAGAACTGTGTCAATTGAGTACTTGCTTTGATATTTTGGACTCCCTTTTGGTTTTGAACTGTTTGTTTCTGTAAAATTCACTCTGACTCCTGCATGAATAGTTCTGAAGTTAAAAGTCAAAATCATTTTCCATTTAACCTGTTTTCACTTCCCATTCCTTTAGGTTTGGACTCAGCAGGATCGTCAGTGCATCCTCAATACTTTAGCGCAGTTATTGCTGGATAAAGAGTGTACTCTATTGATCGCCCGTCAAGTTCGGCCCATCCTGCTGGATTTGTTGGAAAGAAATGCGGAGGCTATCAAAGCTGGTGGCCAAATCAACCATGATCGGCATGAAAGGCTGTGTGTAGCAATGAGCAAACTGGTTGCTGACCACCCTGATGTTTTGCCGTGAGTAATGAGATGTCAATGTTTGAACTCAGGAAGTGTTACCTCTGGAGGCAGGGTAACTCAGGTTCTTGTTAACAGATCCCATGAGATGGATTAGAGAGGACACTGACTGGTGTTTACATATATGTGTGTGTGTGTGTGTGTTGTTTATTTTAGAACAATGTGCTTGCAATGGAAAGGAGATACGTAGCAGTTTTGATCATTATCTTTAGAAATATAGTAATATATAAGCATAAAAAGTAACACTTAAGAAAATGTATAAGGGCAAAGAAAAAGGAGGGTAAGAATAGCAAGATCTCACTACCCACAGATCCAGCAGCGAGATTTGGTTGTTGCAGTTTCAGTGTTCATTGATCCAAGCGATGGTCGAAGTGTGGATCCATCAGGAGGTGGGGGAAGCCCAGGGAACACAAAATTTGTTGGGTTAACAAACACTCAGGTTCAGGTGGAAGTGCCCGGGTACCTCCCCTGGTGGGGGGGAATTTTACTGTGTGTTGCAACACTGTGGATCATGACCAATTCTCTGATGGAAATTCCTAAAAGTGAATCCGGGGGTACTTCGGGGGTCTTTGATTCATGACTCCTCCTAAGATGTGACAGCTGCCTCTAACAGATGGAGCCAGTTATGCTCCATCAGAAGGGATGAAAACCTTCAGTACCTCAGCTGGTACTTCCCCCTGAGTACCAGGGCCACTGAGCCACTGTGTAAGGGAGGATATTGTCATGGTAAAAAGCATTATCCCACCTTGCAGGAATTGCTTCCTACTGGTCTCTTCCAGATGTGGCCCAAACCCCAGCTTGTAGCCCCCGGTGATGGGTGTTTGTGCTTACCCCCTCTGTCCTGGGCTGAGACCCTGCACAGCCTCAGCAAAGCACTGCTGCTTTTGCAAATGGTGAAATGTTTGAGTTGTTAACCATTGGCATTATGCTTAACACTTCATCTAGGCAGTATGTGCTTGTCAGTGTTCCTTGGTGAAGAGAGGTGGTGGCAGGATTTGAATTGTCTCCCACAATGACAAATGCGTTTTGAGCTTAAATAATTGTTAAGTAAAGACAAGTCTCAAACACAGTTTGTTTTGATTAAATCGTCTGCTAAGATGCAATTTGACTTTCATCTATGATTTACAGAAAGGCAAAACAGCTACTATGAAAATAGTTCCCAGCCAAAATCTCTGAGTTTAGTATTAGACCTCTAGGCTAGTAGAATATAAAGTTAGGTAAGTAGGAATCAGTATTACTTTTTCAGCAAATAAGAGCAATTAAAGAGTTTTCACCAAAGGCAGTACTATTTCCCCTTGATAATTAAATAATGATTTCTAGTAAGATAAAGTGTCTGTTGTCAGCTGATTGCTGAAACGGTTGTCTTTCCTCATGTGGACAAAGTTAATTATAGCCCTGAGTTCTTACTACTGTCAATTACTGTCTTAGAACATGTGCCCTGACATTTTTATTAGTGTCAGTTTTTCTTTCTTCTGACTCACACATCTGTGTTCCATCTCCTTTCTCTCTTCTAAAGATTTGCTTTAAGATACTTTAAAACGACATCACCAGTTTTCCAGAGGCTTTTCCTGGAGAGCTCAGATGCAAACACAGTCCGATATGGGCGCAGACGGATGAAGTTACGGGACCTGATGGAGGCTGCCTACAGATTTTTACAAAAGGAGCCATCAGTTTTCCGGGAACTATGGGACTGGAGTGTGTGTATTCCACTCCTAAGGAGTCATGACACTTTAGTCCGTTGGTAAGTTAAAACCTCCAAATCTTCTTCATTGAGTAGATGTATGTTGTGTTAATTACAATCTTGAATTGTAATTAACAATGTTCACATGCAGTAGAAGGCATCTTCAAATAATATCAGGAATCCGTACCGATGGTATCTGTACTTGTCCTTCTTAACTGACCTTTTGAAACCTATAGTGACCAATCACAAAGTGAATTTTAGGCAAGCTCTTAATAGTGATTAAAACTGTGATCTAGAGAACCTTTCCAAATAATTTTAGTTTGCCCAAGTTGATTCTTTTATCAGTTGTTTCTGTGTAGATTTCTCAGTGGCTGTAAAATTTAACTTATTTAAGCTGCACTTTGTATTGGCTTTGTTACAGTTTTTGTGTGGGATTTTGGTCAAATCTTTCATGTTAGGTGTCTACCCACAGGGCTTCAGCCTAATCACGTGCTCTACCTTATTTATGTCAGTATTGATAGTGCCTTCTATTTTAAAAAAAGATGTTTAATAGTCTTCACTTTTTAAAACATAAATTCAAATTTGTGTTAGTAACAAATAATTTAAGTAAAGTGTATAATTTAGGAAGGGCAGAACCAAGAGTGTTGTCAAATCTATCAGTCATTTATGAAGCTCTTCAAAATTACATACTTAGTGTCAGGAAAAGAAATAGAACTTGTAATTTATTGACTAGAATTGGTTTACCTGGTGTTCAGCCAATGGACTTAAGTAAGTGAATTAGCTGACTTTTAAACATTTGTCCTGAAACAATCTTCTGCCTACTCTTCCTTTCCCCCTGCCATGCTCATTGAAAAATTTGTTCTTGGAAGGTAAAACCAGCATTATAATGAATGAAAACGGGTTTATGATTTATATTAAATATTCCTTTGTTGCAAGACAGCTTTATGTAGTCATGACTTAGGAGTTGTTGGCTTTTTTAGGCACTCAGAATAGATTTAATTGCATTAAGTTTACTTTAGAAATACGATGAAATGCAATTTTGGAAGAGAAATGGTAAGAGGAAAAAAATTGGGCAAAGATGACTTCATTTTCCTTGTCTCATATGTTAACCTTCATTTACTTAGGAAAGTGCATTCTGTTATTATATTTCTGCTGACAGTTCAGTTCTTCAGAGAAATGTTAGCTAATTGGTGTATAAATTAAAACTATGCCATGATAGAATTGCTTTCCTCAGTTCTGAGATGTTTGTCTAATCTGAAAGAATGTTAAGCGTAGCACTAAAATAATTTCTGTGAATAAAGTTTTCTGCACATTTTTCCAAACTTGATGTTTTGCCATGCAATTGATAGTTGTAGAACTACATTTCTTAAAATTGTTTTGACGTATTTTGTTCTAAATGTAATTTTTAGGTATACTTCAAACTGTCTTGCACTGGTTACGTGCATGAACGATGAGCATAAATTATCTTTCCTGAAGAAGATATTCAATCCTGAGGAGCTGATACATTTCAAACTGAAGTAAGGACTTTTAAGATCTTGAACACTACTTGTTTTTCTTGATGGCTTTCAGCTGAGTTAATAAACATGGGTTTCACAGGTTGCTAGAAGAATCTCAGCTGCAGAATGTGGAAAAAGCCTTAGTTTTGGCTAATCCTGACTCCTCATTTTGGCAAAAGGAGAAAGAACTGCACTACACACAAGGACATGTTGTGTCGGGCGACCTCTCTGCACATGTGGTAGCTGTCTGTGGCATTGTGCTGCCTAGACTACAGCATGTTTCTGAAGAGCAGGTATGTAATCCACAGTTAAATATGTACATTTTTGGTTTTGGGGTTTCTAAGTACAATGAGCTGACTTTATTTCCTGATCAGGCAGTATTGAGGTACCGTGGATAATGTGTGTATCTCAATCTTTCTCAGTGTGTGCTGTAAAAAGTAGTGTTGTGTGACACAGGCACCACAAAGAAGCTCTGCACTGGAGTGAAGCACTGAAGGAGCAATAGTGCTGTTCATTTTACCTTCCTGTAGCAGTTTGTACAAACATATACCACAAAAGAATGTTCAGCCTTACATAGTAACTCCAGTCTCAGGGTGACAATCCACAGCTGACTAAAGCCAGGGTCTGGGACAGTTGCTTTTACCTGCTTGATGTAGGGTTTTTTGTACTATACAGGCATTTTTTATGTAGCCTTTCTCCTAACTTACGCTCATTTCTTCTCTGAAAGGAAAACAAGGCTGCAGTTTAAACTCTTCCAGAAGGCAGAGAAAGGGGAAAGGAAGTGAGCAGGAATTTATTGTCACCACTTGAGAAAGTGTAATGCAGACTATAGTGCCTTACAGTTTCGGGAAGCCCATCTAAGACATAAACGTTTTTAAACAGTATTTAACCTTTTTTCTTCTAAATTGATATTTGATTTAAGCTGTTCAGATCTCTCTTTGTAGCTACAGCCAGTGTTCATGACTCTTTTTCTCCTTTAGGTACAAGTTTTAGCTCTTAGCTGAGTTTTTTTGTTTAATTTTGTAACAGTGATTACAACAGGACAAAGAAATGAGTGAAGACTACCAGTGTCCAGAATTGTTTCAGTAGCTGAAGCAAGGAAAGAGAATATTCCCTCCAAACCCCCGTCCTGTTTTTTGCCCCACTTCTGTTTTTGAATTCACTGTTTTCTAGCCTTTTGGGAATTTTTTATAGAATTGAGAGAGTGGTTTGAAATTCACTGTAGCAGGGGAAGCTGTAGAGCTGTTTAAGAAGGATTCTTACTCCCATGGCAGCATCACTGCTGATGCAGTTGTGCTGAAGCCAGGCTGTGCTATAAACTGGATTACTGAAAGAATACTCTTTACATCTGAGAGAGGAAAGAACTTCCCTGAAAGGAATGCTTTTATATTTTAATAGCCACAGGTTTTCCACTGATCTGGTCTGCAGTGTAGTTCCATTAACAATAGGGAGGTTATAGTGACAGCTTAGGAGGTCTGATGAAGAAATAGGAACACGCTGTGAGGGGAAGCAGATTCTCCTGTTTCCAGAGAAGTACATCAAGCTATATCTGAAAAAAAGGTCAGACTTAAGTACAAGACACTTGTTTCAGTGCTTTGATTTCTTTCCTCTGAGGTTTTTGGCAGAAAGCACTAATTTTTGTTCCATATATAGATATGTAAGAGACTGTAAGAGTCAGAATATTTGGAGACTGTCTGTAGCATTGATTAATTATGCAATAAACTCAATTAATTTAATTTTGAATAAAATGAAAACGTTATTGAATATACCTTTTTTTAAAAAAATTACTCAGTTTAATGATCTTATACTTTGACCTCTATAAAAAGAAGTAAATACTGACATTCATTCATTTAATACTCCTATTTGCATCATTTGAATGCAACTACTCTTTGATTTGTCCTGTGATTTGGATCCATTCTGATGACTTAATTTCACTCATATTGCAAATTGTATTTGACTGACATGAGTTATGACTGAATAGTTACGATGCCTGTACTGACAACTTAGTGTGAGTTGGGATCAAGTTGTATGTATTCTTTTCATTAAGTGTTTCACCTATAATAGATTTTGGATGAAATCTGTTGTAGTATCTGTCAATAAATACGAGTTTAGACTCCTTTGTTTTATTTGATATGCAGATCTGCAGCCCTAAATTTTTCTTGTTGTTAGACTCACTTTCCTAGTTGTTCTGTTGTACACCTGTAAGAGAAGTAATTTCAGTGTAGTAACTCAAATTTTATGTTTGAACAGGAAAATAACACCAGCAGTTTTGTTTTGGTTGAATCTGCCTTCACAAATCTTCAAAACCTTGCTATTGCTGTATCATATCAGACTCCTGTTTTATTAGAAGGACCAATAGGATGTGGCAAAACTTCTTTAATTGAATATTTAGCAGCTGTTACAGGAAGAGCAAAACCTCCTCATATTTTGAAAGTTCAGCTTGGAGATCAAACTGATAGTAAGGTAAGTGATGGAATTGTTTTATGTTTGGATCATGAGACATAACTTAAAGCATGGAGTTAGTCTTCTAATCATATAATGTTTTCATATAATGTTTCAAGGACCCTACAGTGCCCATCTCTTTAGTACCAGTCTTAATATTGATGAGAATGAATAAATAAACAAGAATAATAACTTATTTTCCAGTAGGTTTTAAATTCTTTGCATAATTGTGCTGAACCTGGAGCATTCAAATTATGTTTTATCAGGGTTTTTCTATGTGGAAGAGCTCTATTGATTATTTTAATTTTAAGAAATTGATTTGTATTGGAAAAAGCAAGATTCTGGTGCCAAAGTTAGTATGGACACTTATTTCAGTTTAAGTGAGCTAATGTCGGTTTAATTTGATGTCTTTTTTTGTGATAAAGTGAGATAAAGTAAGATACTGGGATGTTGAGGTGACTTGCAGTTATGTAATAATGATTAAGCTCTATCTGTAGATAATTTCATGTACTTCTTGTTTTACATATAGAATTTTGGAGCTTGAGTTCTGTTGTTCTGCACAATTTATTTTTAGTTTTTGGAGATGGTTAGTATCTACCAGAAGTTACCAGAAGGTTTTTATTAGCATGCTTTGCTTGTATGGAACACTTGCTTTCATGATCTCACAACTGTATCTTCTCATATACAATGACTAAGGCCATCATATTTAAGACGAAGAGGTGAAGTTCAAGGTATAAAATATGCAGCAGTAAAATCATAAGCTCAATTTTTAAAGCAATGCTTAAATATTGAAGTTACAATTTGAGAGGAAAAAGCAAAGCTTTGACTGGATTTTACCTTTGAATAACTCACTATATAGTTCTGTTTGCTACCTTAGTCACAGACTTTTCACAAATATGAACTAAAGTTTGGTGTGACCTGAGACAGTTTTCTGTGTTACTTTAGATTGCTTGTAAATTAGGGTGGCACAGCTCACAAATTCACTTCCAGTTACATGGTTTGTTCTAATTATTATGTTTCGGTTAATTGCCACTGGAGGTGGCAATTCTTAATTAAAAAAGTGCAGTGCTGGGCACAGATTGCCAGACAGATTGTTTAGTGAGGTGGAGGCTAAGTGTCACTTCTGTCCCACCTTTGGTCATATTTGCCATTCTTTCCTCTGGGGAGGTGATGCCCAGGTCTCTGATGTGCCGATTGTTTCTGTCACAGACGCTGCTGGGGATGTATCGATGCACAGATGTACCAGGGGAGTTTGTGTGGCAGCCTGGCACCTTGACACAAGCTGTTACCAAAGGTCATTGGATACTTCTGGAGGATATCGATTATGCTCCTCTGGATGTGGTATGTAGCTTTATGTTGGCTTTAAGGTGCTGGTCTTAATGCCCATGATGGCAGTTTTGGGAATCTAATCACCAGAGTCCTTTAGCAGCACACTAAAAATGCTGCTCCTTTAGAAGGGATTAGAAAGAATTTACCTTTATTCACATACTTGCACACCTCATTAGTTTTTGTCTTTTGTTACAGGGTAGTTGTGACCCTGACGCTGATACCAGATTTCACTCTGAAAACTGGAATTGACACTGATAATGTGTCTATTTAATAACATTTTGGTGTTTGAAACCAAATGTGGCCCTAAACACCACAGAATATTGTCAATATATGAGGCTGGTGCTGTTAATAAGGGGTTTTTTGTGTACGTTTTGTTATGTGAGGCTTTTTTTCCCTTCCACATATTTTTTCTTATACATTTCTTACATATTAAAAATGTGCTGTTGCATTAAGCATTATAAGTTTTAACAGATTTCCTGGTTTTTTGGCTCCAGAACAACTAGTTAGTCAGTCATCCTTGCCTCTTGAAGTAATGACTACTGAAAACAAATCATTTGCAGGAACTTTGTGATAGAGATGCTTTGCTGCATAGGCCTGCTAGACATTCTGCTGGTTGTTTTCTTTCATATCTATTCCATAAAGCATCCTTTGTGTGACTGAATAACCTGTCGGTTTGTTTATTAGGTCCTAGGCTTCTGGTACAGAAATAGAAAATTTATAAGAAAGCAGATGAATACTGCTTGTATGTACAGACAGTTCACTGCTGGGGGTCATGCACTTACTTGCTTCTGTGGACTCAGCTCATTGCACTCAGATGAGCATACCCTGAGTAGTATCTTGCATTCATCAAATCCCTTTCTTCAGGTCCTCCCTGCAGGCATCCTGTCTGCTTTCTCCACATCAAAGGATCTCTGTGTGCCTCCCTCTGTGCTCAGGGGTTGGTATAGTCATACTCCCTTCTTTCTTTCCACCACCATTACTGTCCTTCCCCAGGGAAGGGTAGATTCTTTAAATAGACACCAAACTCTCCTGGGGTAGCAGTTTATACAGTGAAAAAGGTTGATGTATGAGAATGACATCTTTGAGAGACAGGTCATCTTTGTTCAGGCAGATAAACAAAATAAAGCTTCTGATCTGAATGTGTGTAATAAGTCATTTGATAATTTAAAAATAGTTTTGATTTGGACTTGCAGTGTAAAGGCTGCCATTTCCATTCTCTTATCATTAAATTTGAATACAGGAGAAAAAAAAGTAAGTAAACATTACACCTTTGACCTCCACTGCTAATTAAAATTGCTAGGAACTCTGCAATTCCTGTTAGCGTCACTTTGAAGTGTATCTTTGGGAATAGCAGTTGTTGGCAACATAATGGTGCTCAGTGGCATTGCTCCAGCATCTCACGCATGAAATAAGTGTGGATGGTTGTGCTTTCTGTTAGTGTCACCAACAAAAAAATAAAAATTAAAAAAAAAAATAAAATTGTAATTTTTCTTTTTATCTCCAGATCTCTGTGCTGATTCCTCTTTTGGAGAAAAGACAGTTACTGATTCCTGGCCGTGGTGACTGTTTAAAAGTAGCACCAGGATTCCAGTTTTTTGCAACCAGGAGGTAGGTTTGTAAACTTCAATGAAATTGAGAGCATGGGTATCCTTATCCTTTGTATAAGTCCAAGGTACTTTTTAGTAGAAGGTACTTATGTAGGAGTATTTTAGCAATTTCCAATTAATAAGCAATGTAAGTCACAGAAACTGTGAATTATTTTTTTTTTTCACTTGAAAGCAGCCTTGGGGTGAATCCAAATCTTTGTACAGAAAATTTGCTGAAGGAATGAACCTTTCTGGGAGGAACTCTACAAAACCAACCCATCACCAAGACAAAATACCACTCTTAGGAATTACTGTATGAAAAAGGTTTATTATTGATAGTTATGAAAGTCTTGAGTCAGTATAGGTGTTTGTAATGTTTTCTAATTAGAAAAAGATAGAATATTCTGCCTGATTATTTCACTGTACTAGTGGTTCATGGCTTGGATGTCAGAAGGACTTTTTGTATAGGAAGACATCATATTGTATCAAGGTTAAAGGTTTGGAGGTCTATATGGGGAATGGCAGTTACATGATTTTCAAATGTTTTGTCTTTTATTTCAAAGCCTTTAACGAATTTTCCTGCTTTTGTCTTACTTCTATAAATTTGTTCTTCTGATCTATTTTTTCCGGAATCGAGTCTTTTGTATTCAACTCCTTTGGTTGCCTCATTTCCTAAGAATTTTTATTTCTGTATGCATGGTTGTCATGGTTTAACCTCAGTCAGCAACTAAACACCACAGAGGCGCTGGCTCACTCCCCTGCAGCAGGATGGGGGAGAGAGTTGGAAGAGTAAAAGAAGGAAAAATCATGGGTTGAGCTAGAGTTTAGGTAAAGCAAAACACTTTCCACACATGCAAAGAGACAAACCCTATCACTCCAAGTATCCCCACCGTTCCTTCTTCTTTCCACAGCTTTATATGCTAGGCACGACTCCATCTGATATGGAATATCCTTGTGGCTAGTTGGAATCAGCTCTCCTGGCCATGTCCCTTCCCAGCTCCCTATGTACCCTCACCCTCCTCTGCTGGGGTGGTGCTGGTGCTTTTCTGAGAAGCAAGAAAGCCCTTGCCTCTCTGGAAGCCCTGCTCAGGGATAACTAAGGCATGCCTGTATTATCAGCACTGTTTTGGTCACAAATGCAAAACACCACACCAGCTACTATGAAGAAATTTAACTCTATCCCAGCCAAAACCAGCACAGCAGTGAAAAGTTTGTATAGCAGCAAAGTATAATTTTAAATTAGGCTCGTTAAAGTAGATTCTATAAATCTGTTGCAGTTTACAGCTGGGAAAACATATTTAACATTTGAAACCTAACCCAATACAATGAAGAAAAAATCTAACAAAAACCCACCAGAAAACAAAAGCCAAACCACAAGCCCAAATCTAATGCTTTGCATGTGCAAAGCCACTTCTACAGTGGGTAAAAACACATGGCTGAATAGTTATTTCTGTAGTAAAAGAACAAAGAGAATGAAATGTGTGATGGAAAGAGCTGATTCTGGAGGACGAGGAAGAATAATTGTGAAAAACTGTGGAGGGGACGGGGCTGAAGGTGCTTTTCCTGGATCTCTGCAATAAGATCACATATCCTTTAAGGTATTTCACAGTCCACTTCTGTCAGGTTTCTCCCTTTACAAAGGATTCTATATGTTGCTGCTGATAGACAACTGACGGTAATTTGAGTCTTTCTGGAAGTGTCTCTATGGAGATTTTGCTGTATGGGAAGAAAACCACTGTGGTAACAAGTAATTTGGAAAGCATGGATAGGCAAGGTGGAGTACATGACAGTACAGTGACACACAGTGTCATTTATGCCTGTTGCATTATGCTGTAGCAGCTCTATGTAACATGTTCTTTGAGGCACAGAAATGCACTGAAAATGCTGAATTCTTCAGCCACACTTCACATGCTGTTTTTCTTCATTGTGGTTTTGATTTAGGATATTCAGCTGTGGTGGAGGTTGGTACAGGCAGCAAAGCAGCCATGCTGCTCTTCTGGACAAATACTGGACCAAAATACATCTGGATAACATGAGCAAAGGAGAACTCAAGGAGGTATGGGGGTGTGTTGCTCCACTGTGGCATGTGAATAATTGTTTCAGCTTAGGGTAATAAATGTTTTTTAGTAGTTAATTGAATCCTTATTTCATCTTCAAGTTCTACAATAGACCCTTACAATTTCAGCTTTGTGCTGCCAATTTTGAAGTAAACAGACAGTTTGTCAGGAAAATTTGAAGTGAATTGAACAAAGATTCCTGGAACTTGCCTTGACAGACACAATTGTGCTTTGTGTGGGTCTCAGAATCAAGTTACTTTGCTGCTTATTAGCCCACAGAGACTTGAAAGCAGAGAGAAATAGCAAAAAAGAAAATTGAGCTTACTGTAATTCTGAGTTCTATACTTTGACTTGAAAAATAGTTGGTCAGTTACCAGTTAAAAATAACTGCTTCTATTAGCATCTTTCTTTTGTTAATGTCTCTGGGAGGTGTTTGCTTTGTGTAATTCTTCAGAAGATTAAAGCAGCCCAGGGCTCATATGGAAATAAAATTCTCTGGAGATTCTCCTTGTGATACAGAGCTCAAAACAGGATCTGATTCTAAAAGACTTTTGGCTGGGGGAGAAGGTAGTGAATAGGATTTAGCAGAAGAATTGATGAGAAAGTTCTGAATTTTCTAGAATGGAGAAGATAGTTTTTTCAGTAGAACTCATTCACTCCTTTGGACTCGTTCAGCAGCCAGCACAATTATAGGTGGCCTTAAATATCTGTGTGGTTTTTTTTTCTTTTCTTGTCATTTGAGAGCTAATTGTTAGGAATGGGGCAAGAACAACAATCAAAACCTTAGGAAAAAACAAAACTTGAGTGTTAGCTATGTCCCTTACCATTAGATTCTTTTAGTTCTTTTTCTGCAACTTTGTAGTCACAAAAAGGTATAAATTAAGCACTCAGATTCCACAGTAGTAATAGAAGAGACAATGTTAGAGAACACCCACCTGCTTGCCTTTAAAACAGACTCATGTTGTTCTTGTTAATCTTAAAAGTCAGCCTAACAGGGTAGGACCAGTTTTCCCGGCCTGTATTTGTCAGAAGTAATTTTGGGAAACAATATTTTGGTTGGCAAGCTTTAGTGGAGAGAACTGAGCTGAAAGGAAATGACAAAAGAAAAATTATCCCCTTAACACGTCTTTGTCAGCACAGTGAATAGACAATTTGAATGCTCAAATGAATTTAGTCATAAAAAGAAGGGCAGGAGGTAAGGACTTCTTTAATCAGTTGTAAAGTTGAATGGTTGTGATTTGGGTTCAGATGGGATTGAATTTACTTTTTGTTCTTCCTGGTGGTATTTGTCCAAATGTATTAAATTAATTGGAGTTGAGTTGAGCTGGCAAAGTTTGTTTTTGACTTCAAAATCAGTATCATAGTAGTCATAATTTCTCTTTTCTTGAGATAAGAGATTGCAAGAGAGCAGTTTTATGTAGCCTGCTAGCTAAAATATCTATTGAAGTATCTCCTGGTAAAAGCTGGGGTGCTGTTGGTTTCTTTCCAATGCAGATGGGTTTTTTGTTTCGTTGTTTTAATTTTTTTTTCTTTTTTATTTCTGGTTTCAGGTCCTCCAAAGGAGATACCCCAACCTTGCTCTTGTGACAGATCACTTGCTAGACATTTTCACTGACCTTGCAGGAGACAAGTACCAGGCACCAGAGCACAGTGCTGCTGGCTCCAGTCATGTGCCAGAAGCAGCATCAGAATCAAGATCAGAACATAAGAAACCAAATCTGGAAGGACGAGAACTATCTCTAAGGTTGGCTTTTCTTATGTGTTGATTGGAAGTCAGCTAGCTACAGAGATAACAAAAATAAACTGTTTTATTTTCCCTAATTTTAAAAAAATAATGGTGAAAGCTTGAATAATTAAACATTAATTTTGTAAAAACTGGAAAATACTTTTTTGCTTTTAACATAATAATTAATATATCATTTAAAGAAGCTCATTCTGGATTATTTAAACTTCCTATTTGCTGTACTTAATTTTTTGGGAGGTGTGGGGGAACAGGTGGATTTTGTCATATGCAGTGCAGATGCAGTTGGCATCAGGCCATATGAATTTATTAATTTTTGTTAACACAAGATATCAGTTCTAGTTAAGAACTGGAAGGAGCTGTATAATATTTTCCCAGTAGCTAGAAGATAACATTTTCAGTAATTGAGTTTGTTATCTAGATTATTTCATGCTGAACACTCTCAACATTATAACTTAAGGTGACTGAAAATAACTGTATCTGTAATGTACTGTTAATTTCAGAAATTCAGTTATGAAATGTAGTTTGATGCTAAATTATTTCTTCCTCTCCTACCAAATGTCAGTTCTACTCATCTGGAATTCCTGTAACCAGTAGTGCTTTGTGAGTTAGTTATTAAATGCTAGGTGTGGGTAGTAGCTGATACTTTTGTGAAGCATAAGAATGTCAGTTTTTTTGAGAACAAAGTTTGCTTTTTTTGCCTTTTGGAAAATCTTGTTGTTGGTAAGGAATCTGTATCTTGCAAAAAATGGGGGTTTATACCTTTCTGGATTCTTTAATACCTTTGAGTTTTACAGTTACCTTATGATTTAGTGGAGTATGTATTATGTGTTTAGAAGCAATGTTGGTCTTTGTGCTCAGCTACTCCTCAGAATTATTGTCCTCTTTGTGCCTTCCCATGTACAACTTACACAACAACTACACGTGCAAGTGCCAGAAGATGATGTGACCTAACCTGAACATGAAAGAAGGTGCTGTTATTTTGGCATGTTTGTACCAAATCTTTTTGGTTTTTCTTTTTAGAGACCTACTGAATTGGTGCAGCAGGATTGCTTACAACTTTGACAGTGATTCTTCAACCACAGCAGTGAATATTTTTCAGGAGGTGCTGTAAGACTTGATTCAGAAATTGATCCAATTGATCCCAGATTCTGTTGTTGTTTCGCAAAATGCTCTCTTTGGGAATGTGAGATGGGAATTTGTTTGGTTTTGTTTGAAACAATTGGACTGTAGTTGAAATGTTTGTGATTTCTCTGATCAGAAGCTTTTGTTGCTGCTAGGAAAGTTGTTTGCAGTAAGGCGCTAAAAGACTTTACTGCTGTCATACAAACAGCATGGTGCAAAATAATTTTAACTGGTACAAGCATATGGCTAAGACATTTCTTTTTCTTGTAGTATGGGGCTGCTTTTCTACTAAACTGCTCATCAGTTTACAGTATAGGTTAGGAACTTTTCGGGTGTGCATCCGTCAGAGGCAGTTTTGAGATGTGCCATCTTATAATGTTACTTCCTTGTCCATTTTGGTCCATTCGTCTAAAAATAGCTTTTGTTTTGATTGGAATAGACTGGGCATTGAAAAGTTTTCATATTTGGCATGAACCCCGTACATTACAGAGTTTAGAGGTTAGTGCATCTTTCTGAACTCTGTTGTTTGAGTCAATCAGAAGACAGTGAAATA
>VZSR01003807.1:36360000-36400648 GCA_013398615.1 Brachypodius melanocephalos
CAAAAGAAGGATTTCATAGCTGGAACAGCACAGCTGCTTAAGCACATGATACCACTAGATGCACAGGGTAGCAACGAATGCTTTTTCTGAGGTGGTTTACAGTGATTGTTAATCAGTTAAATGGAGATATCAGAGAGAAACATGATCTTTACTGCTACCTGTTCTGTACTCACTGATTACAAAATCAGGTGGCTCTCTGGAGCTCTGTAAATGACAGAATTAGACTAAATGATTTCTTTGTCAACTATTTCTGTCTGTAGAAGTCTGCAAAGCAAATTCCCCTCTACTGTTACTTCAAGTTGACAGATGGATCCCTGAAACTTCCACGGGTTTTTCTCTTTGTCCTTTTTTGCATTATTTCATTGAAGGAATGTATTATTCCCTGCAAGTAGCAAAATATCCTTGTTAACACAAAAGGGTTTTTTTTAAGGGAGATTATATGTTTATTGTTAAAATAACTTTTCAAGTTTGTATAGTTGGACTGCCATGGAAGTAGGTGAAGTAGAAATACAGTGGCAGAGACTATTACCAAGTTATTAAGTTGAAAGTTGTTTGTACAGAAAAAAACCACTTCTGAAGTCTTTCACTATTTTAGGTGATGATTATGTAAAACCTGCAAAATAGAGATTTTTACCATTAAAAATTAACCTGCTGCAAAGCAATACTGGTAGCATGGTGTGGGTGTTCTTATTGTGATGTAAGCAACTTTAGTACTGGAAATCCTGGTGCTTTCTTCACAGGTGGAGTTCTTCTGTGAACTCTATAAACCAGAAATTTCAATACGGGAGCAAGAAGTCTCAGTCGGAAGAGTGAATCTTGTGAAGAAGCAGAACCAGGCTCTCAGTGTACAAAGGTAGAATATCCTGCAGTTTCCATGTGAATTGAAATATTTTGTGGTGGAATAGAATAGACTGCAGGTCTCAGGGCTAAGGAAAATGAGAATTGGGTATTCTCACTCTAATGAAATGGATCTGAGAGCTCTTTCCCTTGCAATCTAAGTTTTATCTTCTGTATTTTTGATGCAGAGTGTCTGCATCATGCTTCTGGCAGCCAAAGCATGGAGATCTTCAGCCTCTTTGAACTAGAGTGTCTTCAAAGCAGTGTGGATCCACAGCTGTTATAAAAAGATTTCGATGGATCTACTTTTGTAGAGGGAGATTTTTGTAGTACGTGTTGCTGTATGTCATTGGCCAGGAAGTTACTTGGAAACCCTGAATTTTTAGGTTGTATCTTGAGAAAAATAAGCATCTTAGAAGGATATCTTAAAACTATTTCTTTTCAGACCTATACTAAAAAAAATCCTAGATCAAACCACTCCACTAAAAAAATAATAAAGGTGAAATTGAAATAAGCTCCTTGATAAATCTTAGTTTTGAGTAACTTACTTTGTTTTTCCAGGGCAAAGCACACCTTTGCTGCCACACGGCCATCTGCAGTACTGATTGAACAGCTTGCAGTGTGTGTTGTCAAAGGAGAGCCTGTGCTTTTGGTTGGTGAAACAGGAACTGGCAAAACCTCAACAGTTCAGTACCTAGCTCATGTTACAGGTAAATAATGTGTGAAACCTGTAACTTACATGAAGATAACTTAAAGAATAACAAAGAACAAACCCACAAGTTGATGGTGCTTTTTATTTCTGTTTCAAGGACACCGTTTGAGGGTTGTCAACATGAACCAACAAAGTGACACTGCAGATCTCTTAGGGGGGTGAGTCACTGACCACTGTTTTGTCTGTTCTGCAGAACAAATGAGCAGTATCTGTTTTGTAGTAGGATAAATGTCTTCATAAATGTGTTTGCATGCAGAAACCTTCTTGTCCTCGCTGAAGAGCAGACCAGTTTCACTGAATTGCGTGCAGAGCTGTGTGTGATGAAGTCATTCAAAAACACAGCCCAATGTCTTTAAAGATGGCTAAGCTGTTCAGTATAAATCTGATGTAATATTCACTGGACATATTGTTTGGTAGTATTACAAGTATTTTGCTTATCAGGGTGTTCCTGTGTTTACAAAATTGCCTCATGAGATGCATTTAAATATGTGCAATTCTATGCAGTTTGTTTGTTGAGTAAAAAACTTCAGAAACAAAGGTTCATCCCTACAGCTTCTTGTTGCTTCAAATAACTGGTTTTGGACTTGTTTTCTTTTTTAAGTTCACAGATGACTGTCTCACATAAGTAGTTACTCTTTTGCTTCTCCTCAGTTACAAGCCTGTGGACAACAAGCTGATCTGGCTCCCTCTGCGAGAGTCTTTTGAAGAACTCTTCTCTCAGACATTCTCTAGGAAGAAAAATCAAACATTCTTGGGACACATTCAGACTTGCTACAGACAGAAACGTTGGCATGATCTGCTGAAACTAATGCAACATATTCATAAATCTGCTATGAATAAAGAAGTAAAAGAAAATGCATCTGGTAAGACTTCAAATGGATCAAACGCACATTAGTTCTAAACCACTGCAGAGGGTAGATAAATACTGGTGACTTTTGTTCTTTTAATTTGGGTTGGTTTGAGGTTTAGGGATTTTTTCCTCCCCCTGTGTTACATCTTTTTTTCTGGTTTTGAAAAATGCAGTGTCAACATTGCAAGAAGACATTCAGAACGCTGTTAGAACAGTGGTTGGGTTTTGTTTTGGTTTGTTTTTTTTTTTTCCTTTTTCCAATTCATCTCTGCTGTTAGCTATGTCTGAGAGTGTGGAGATTGTCTGCCCTGTGGTACCCTTGACATCTGGTCTCCTGAGCACTTGTTAGCTGTGAGCAGTCCTGGTTGTTCATGTGTCAGTATTCTATGTGAATGCAGTCATATCAGCCCTGGAACCTGCTTATGTCTCACAAACATGTCCTGTTTAAAAAACAAAGCAAAACAGCAATAACAAAACCAAACCCAAAATTAATAACTGTTTTAGGGTAGGAATTACTTTTAAGAACTTGCTTTTGCCTTGGTTCCTCTGTCAGTGATGCTGACTTGCCTAGTGCTTTATTGTTCCAAGTGTGGTTTTGTCTCCAAATAAATTTCTCTAATTGTATACTTTGCAACCCATTTTTGGGCTGTGGTGATGTGGATACTTTGCCTTGTGTGGAGTTGTTTCTGGTTCTAGACCAACAGAACAAGTGAAGTTGTAGCTTTCATTCAGTTTGGGCTAAATAAAATTAATTACGGATTTCATCCCCACTCTTCTTTTAACTGGTTCTTCTGAATATGCAGCTACTAAAATAAATGCCCACAAATGTAAAAAAAAGGAAAAAAGAGAAAGAGTTTAAAGACTACTTACTGCAAGAGCTGACAATCCTAAAATAAAGACAAGCAGAAATCTGTAACTTGCAAAGTTCCCTAAGGAATTTTGATGCTGTATGTAGCTCAGGTAGTGATTTTAACAAATAACTGAAATCAGTGCTATAGTAAATATTGTTGTAACTCATAAGCAATAGTGTGTTAATTATTGATACTGAAGTGTTCGTTGTTAATCTGTTCTGTCATAAGGGGTATAAATTTGGATTTATTTTTTTGACGTGTCTCCTTCTGTCTCTGGAAATTAGAGAGTAGTAACAGTCATGCTGGAACAAAGTGCAATATGAGTATTTGTTCCTCATCTGGGAATGAATAGCAAGTTATCTGAGCACTATTGACATATGAGTGTCAATAAATTTTAAATTTAAAACCCGAAAAACTACACATGCACAAAACCAAAACAACAAGATTAATTTTTTTTTTAATTTGTGGTGTGTCATCTGCAGGACTTGAATGTTTTTGTTGCTTGAGCTTGCTTTTGTATCTCTCTGCTTGAACAACTTGATTAAAATACCGTTGTCAAACATTTTTTGTGCTATTGTTTTGATGGTACAAACTTAAATTTGTTTTGCTTCCAGGCTTACCACTGAAGGAAAAGTGGGAGGCATTTGGTCTTAAACTGAATCATGCTCATCAACAGATGAAAATGACAGAAAATGCTCTTCTCTTTGCATTTGTGGAGGTATTTAGATATTTGCATTTTGATACTAGGAGGAATAAGGAGAAGTATTTAAGAAACTGCAATCAGTATTATATAAATAGTTTCCTGGCAGGAGCCTTGCTGTGAAGTAAAACATGTGCCATGAAATCATGTAAAACATGTGCTCTGTGAAATCAAGTGTGCAGATTGAAGGAAGCAGTGGTGAGACGGGCAGTGGTAGCACATTATCCAGTGCTGTATAACAGGAATTAGGACTGGTATGATAAGAATATCAGTATGTCATGTCTTCTTTTCAACTTTAGGAGATTAAAAAAACCGTTCTTGATCAGTCTCTAGTAGGTCTTGCTTCTGTCTAAGGATTCCTGTGAAGGATTTAATATTAAGAATCTGTGTTGTTTATCTAGAAGTGATTTTTCTAAACATTTCAAACCCATAATATGTTTCAATGACATTAAGTGCAATTAGGAGAAACCATGAGGTTTATTTATGCTTGTTTATTGTCACCCTGATAATGTGAATAAATGCTCTCAAATTTCATGTAAAGTGTGTGAAATGTTGACCAGTCCTCTATAAAAAATGTATTTATGAGTATTTGGAGAACCTCTGACTTAAATATAGTTTTAATTAATAGGGTACAGATTCCTTAGGAGCATAATGCTGCTTGTGTCTTTGGATTAACTTTATTCTCATGCATAGGCACCACAGTGGCAGATTACACAAATAAGAGATCTTAAATCAGTTGTATTTGAGCCAATGTAACTGGAAACTGATACAATGGTATGATAACTGTCTGACTTCTGTGACTGGCAAAATGATTGCTCTTATTGAGAGAGAGAGCACGAAAATTACTGCTGCTGTAAAAGGTCTGGAATTGCCATTTGTCTAATCAAGCCATAGATTGCACACCAAGTATTTCCAGTATCTGAGTGCTTCAGTTGACACTTTATTGCTGACAACACGATTAACAAATTGATCTTACTTTTAGGGTACTCTGGCACAAGCAGTAAAAAAAGGAGAGTGGATTTTATTGGATGAGATTAACTTGGCTGCTGCAGAGACTTTGGAGTGCCTGAGTGGTTTATTGGAGGGATCTTCTGGGTCACTGGTGTTACTGGACAGAGGAGACACAGGTACTATTTCTGTGCTTGCTTATGCTGTATCTTGGTATCCAGCTGAGTTCCCTATCCTACACAATTCAAAATAAGTTGAGATCATTTACCCCTAAAATGAATGTGTGCACAAGAGAGCAATGTGCTCTTTGTAGACTTCATACTTTTTGCAAGAGGTCTAACACACTGGTGTGTTCTCAACAGCACTGCAGGAGCTGCTGTGTAGAAAGTGAACTCCTTTTACAGATGTAAAGATCAAAAAGTGCAGTTGCTGAATGCTGCTCTCAAGAGCTGCAGAGAGAGGGAAATACTGCATGAGCATCCCAGGCTGGATTTTCTTCCTGGCTGAGGGAAGCACTTGCTATTGTTCTGAAAGAGACAAAAGGAGTTCCAAATTTAGGGGTCACATAATTTTTGATAGATTTTGAGTTGTTACAACATCTTGCTGCACAAAAAAAAGTCAGGGTTTCACTTGCCTGTGGCTGTTGGGAAGATGCAGGTACTTCTGATAAAATCACATGGGGTTATTCCCTGAAGAGTTTTGACACTGGCATTTTTAAGAAAATAGTAGTGCAGCAATAGAAAGTTGCCTTAGATAAAATACACTGTATTTAACATGTTGTATTTATCATTAACTTTGTCTTTCATTTCTGTTTTGCTTTAGAGCCTCTTGTCCGTCACCCTGATTTTCGTTTGTTTGCATGCATGAATCCAGCTACAGATGTTGGGAAGAGAAATCTTCCTCTAGGAATAAGAAACAGGTAGGAACTAGTGATTATGGGACAAAATAGTAATTTTTTCAGAGTTTAATTAGTTTCAGGAGTTGACAAGTGAAGAATGCTTTATCTGAAGCCTGAGGATGCAAGTCTGAATTCAAATTTACTACCTGTGAGAGATGTATGATGAAGGTTTTTTATTAAATAGAATCAGCAAAATACTGAAGTAGCTGAGCTGTGAGCAAATGGTCTAGCCAGTAGTGTAGGGTGTTGTCAGTGGGGGCAGGAAATTTTTATTCTTCACAGTTAAGCTGTCAGCACCTGGGAATGCTACTGCAGCAGTTTATGTTCCTGATGGGAGTAGTAAAGACAAGTAAGTGCTTGGTGTCTGTTTAGCAGCCTTTCTCTTAACTCAGAAGTGTTGATGGTCCTTGCTAAAAGCTGCACATCCAGTCTTGTGCACTCGAAAGGAAGGTGGTTTGCATAGTGGCACAGATGTGTGATACTCAGAATATTTGATGTGTGGTCTCAAAGCATATAAGCTGTGGTCTCAAAGCATATGGCAAGGCAATTGGAACTGGGGCAAATCCGTTCTTCAGTGCCTTCTGCATATTCCTGTATGCACAGATCTGCTTGATGCAGTTTCCCTGATGAGTGCCAAAAGTTGCATGTATAGTCCCTTCCCAGATTCATAAACACTGGGCAAGACTGTAGAGATGCACCAGCTATGTGTAACTAGTCATTTGTGGTTATTAGTGGCAAAGCAAGGTTTTACTGCTATTGCCTCTCTTGAAGAATAGTGAAAGGAAAGAAAGAGAGTGTAATAGAGAAGAAAAGAGACTTCAGCATAACTTGCTAAGTTTAAATGAATTTAAATTTTTAAATTTGTATTTGTCAAAAGTACCTACTACTATTTGTCAAAAATAGCTACCCCTGTGTCAGTACTTCATTGTTCAGGCTGTAACATTTGAGTATCTATTGGAAATTGTTTTAAATTGTAGTTTAAGTTGCATTGTTCCCTTTCAGTCTAAGATGTTAAACTAATTCAGATCAATAACTTGAAAGTATTAGTAATACCTTATTTTTCAATTACTTTAGTTCTTGAGTCTGTAGGTTTGACAATCTATACGTCTGTAACTTTAACAATCAGTATTCTGTTACTTAAAAATTTAAAATGTTATATGCCATGAGATTTCTATGTAACATGATTTGTCAATATGGTCAGGTGTCTTAAGTGTTATAGATTGATTTGATTCTTTCAGGTTTACTGAACTTTATGTAGAAGAATTGAGAAATGAAGGAGACTTGCAAATTCTAATAATGGATTATCTGAGAAGCTTGAATGTGAACAAAAATACAGTAAAAGGAATTGTGAAGTAAGTTGACTGTAATCTTTTTAAATTATTGATGAAATTGGTCACAAAAAGAAAGTATGTGACCATAGTCTGTGGTTAGACTGCTTTGGGAAACACTGTAATGCTCCCCATGCAGCAGTTTGCATAGCTTTTGGAAACAGAAGAGTGTAGACATCCATCTTCTTAATTCTGCCCATTTGTGTATTTGTGGGAAAGAGATTTTTATTTTTTTAAATTCAGAATTGTTTTCTTGGTGACACTAGTTAAATAACATTGTTTCAGTCCTCTTTCACATCTGCAAGACTGCAACGATTTGTTTGTGTAGATAATTCCGAAGGAGGTCTTGTGTGTTTGTCTAGAGTTATCTTTTTTTCCTCTAGTATAAGGTGAACTATCTCATGTTTAGAATACTTGGAGTTTATAGTTACTCTCTGTATATCGAGCTCTGTCAAAAATATGGCTCTAAAAATACTCTGTTGCTTTGCTTCACTGGCTGTACAGATGGCAGAGCTTGGCATGGCTTTCATAACCTGGAGCTTTTAAGAACCGTAACAGTTGGGAATAAACTGAAGTGTTCATACTTGGGGCAATGCTCTGATCAGTAACAGCTCTATGTAACTTTATTTTTGCAGCTTTTATTTGTCTGTGAGAAAGGAAGCAGAAACCAAGCTGGTGGATGGAACTGGCCACAGACCTCACTACAGTCTCCGTACCCTGTGCAGGGCATTGAGATTTGCAGCATCTAATCCATGTGGCAGCATAGCACGCTCCCTGTATGAGGTGATTACCTGGGCTGGCATTTGTGTCAGTGTGTATTCACTACAGGGGTTGTTTGGGTAAAGGATAATCTTCTCTATGTTCAGTATTGAACAGAAATGGTTCTTTAATCTGGATGTTTTTTCTGTGTTTTTCATGTTTATCACTGAAAATAATTCTTCTTAGGGCTTCTGTTTGAGTTTCCTGACACAGCTTGACAGAGGTTCTCACCCGGTGGTTCAAAAGCTAATTTGCCAGCATATAGTCTCTGGCAACATCAAAAGCCTTCTCAAGCAGGTAGGCAACTAAGATTATGAAGAGCTGTCTAGTATTTAAAGTAGAATTTATTTTGAGTTGTCTTCTCTTCTTTTTTCCTGCACATTTCTTTCATGCAGTTCTGTTTTTCATTTTACAAAGATAAGAACTAGAAAAAATTAATACCTTTTTTTTGGTGTTTTTTTACTTTGCTTGAATGTTGATATGTTAGCTGGTTTATTTGTTACTTTGAAAAAATATGAATAACTAAAGCACTCTGGAGTGTGGGCAGCTCAGTGCAGTGGCTCCAACTATGAAGCTTTCACAGACTTTGGAAGAACTTTCTCAGGCTTTGTATTTTTAGACTCTGCAGAACATATGGATATAAAGAAGCATCTGTGCTTTGTCTCTTATGGGAAAGGAAGAATGTCACCAGTGCTGGGAACCCAGCATGAGTTTGCATGGGGGATGGGGAAGCCAGTTAAAGAGATGGGTATTTGTTTCAGAATAAACCCTTTCATGCTGGAAAATGTGTATAAATATATAAAAAAGATGAAAGCAAAGTTCCTGCTTGTAAATGCCCTTCAAAATTCAGTGCTAACACTCTTGAGACATTTTTATCTTCGTGCCACTGGCAAAGATTCCTGCTTTCATGACCCTGAAATAATCTGGTCAGGTTCCTCCTGTAATTGGCATTCTGTGACAAGGGGACAGTGCTTACTGCGGGAGTGCTCAGGGATTAATTTAAAATCACTTTAGAGAATATGTAGCATATGTAGAATATGTTATGGTGTAACAGTAGTTGTTTTCATTAGCAAATTGAAACCCATTTGTATAATCTGTTATTTCTGTCATGTCTCCTTAGCAAATACCAAAACCTCAAGGAGGGAGCTTTATACTTATAGAAGGATACTGGATTTCAGCTGGGGACAAAGAACCTACAGTAGATGAGAGTTATGTGCTCACCCCTTCAGTTAAACTTAATCTGAAAGACATTGTCAGGGTTGTGTCAGCAGGGTAAGTGTTTCAACTTTTTAATTAAAACAATGAGTTAAATGTATTTGTTTAGGCCTTGAGTTGTTGGTGCACCTCTAATCTTTATTGTTTGGATGAATAATGTCTATTTTCCTTCTACTTTACAGTTAACTTTTCATTATAAAGTGACCTGAAATTTATACATGTGTTTCTTGTTTCCTTAACCCATCTTCCTGCCATGCGTAGTTTTATTTAAATTTCAATCTAGAAATTTGCAGATAGAATAACCTGCTTATTTTGCACTGCCATGAAAAGCTTCATGGGTAGCTGTTAGCACTTGGGAGTGAAGGTATTTATATTTCCCTGTTAGTGTGTGATCTTGGATACCCCAAATGAGTTAAGTGGTGGTGTTTTGGTAGTGTGGTTTAATAATGTTGACATCCTGTGTGTGAGAGAGACGTGGCTCATGCTTCTAATCCACTGTTTTGGTCATGGCTTTTAGGACTCATCCAGTACTGATTCAAGGAGAGACCTCTGTTGGGAAAACCAGTTTAATTCGCTGGTTGGCTGCTGCTACTGGGAATCACTGTGTGAGGATTAACAACCATGAGCACACTGATATCCAAGAATATATTGGCTGTTACACATCAGATGCCTCTGGAAAGTTGATATTTAAGGAAGGTAAATGAGCATGTTCTATGCACTCCAAATTCCTGTCTCATTTCAGTGTCTGGGGTTTTTTTTCTTCTTTTATGATTAACTTGTCTGGTTTATTGCAATGGAAAGATGACTTGTCATAAAGTTAGTAGTTGCACTTTAATGATGTTGACTTGTGTGAATTTCAGTGAATTCTGAAAAGTTCATGTCTGTCTCATCATATTTGTCCTATTGGACCTAACAATAAGAAGTCAACGATTTAAACAATACCGTTGCTTCCTCTCTGGATTACTGTTTATTCTGAATGAAATGGATTGGTAAAAGTATCTGAGTGCATGCTTCTGTTAGATTGGCTTTACAAGATTTTTAACTAGGAATTTTTCTGTCCCCCTGCAAGGCATTCTCATAGATGCAATGAGAAAGGGCTACTGGATCGTTCTAGACGAATTGAATTTGGCTCCCACTGATGTTCTGGAGGCTCTCAACCGCTTGCTGGATGATAACAGAGAGCTGTTCATTACTGAGACTCAGGAAGTTGTCAAAGCTCACCCTCGCTTCATGCTGTTTGCCACACAGAACCCTCCAGGCCTCTATGGTGGCAGAAAGGTCTGTATGAGCTATTCCTTTTGGGTAGGAAGACTTTAATCTCTCTCACACATTGTGTGATGTGAAAATGTTTTGATGTGTAGCATCATGAGTCTCTCGAGAGGGAGAGAGTTGAGGTGGCTGTGGACTGTCAGTACAGCTGGGCTCTGTTTAAGTGAGTTGCTTGTTTCACAGATACAGAATTTCTAATTAATTTTAGGTAGCTGAGATTTCAATGATTTAGTGAACCGGAGTTCATGTATATGATACTTGAATTAGCATTTCTGCTCCAAGAGCACTAGAAAAGTGATTCTGCTTAGGCTGTAGAAGTTAGTTTTGTACTGGTTTTTGTCTGGAATAGGTAATTTTCTTCACAGTGACTGGTATGATGCTGTGTTTTGGATTTGTGATCAAAACAGTTTTGATAGCATAGTCTTAGTTATTGCTGGGCAGTGCTTGCACAGATTCAAGGCCTTTTCTGCTTCTCACACTGCCCAGCCTACTTGTGGAGAAGGTTGGGAGTGCACAAGATGCTGTGAGGGGGGACAGCTGGGAGAGCTGACCCCAACTGCCCAAAGAGATATTCCATGTCATGTGACATTGTGCTCAGCAGTCAAAACTGGGGGGAGGAGGACAAGGGGTTTGTTTCCCTAAATAACACTGGTGTGTGATGAAGCTCTTATTTCCTGGAGAAGGCTGAATACCTGCCTGTTGATGTGAAGTGGTGGATGTATTCCTGATTTTGCTTTGCTTGCACATGCACCTTTTGCTTTAGTTAGGAAACTGTCTCAGCCTAAAAGTTTTATCACTTTTACCCTTCCAGTTCTCCCGTTGTAGGGAGAGTGAGCTTGTGGCTTTGTAACGCTATACATTGATATATAGCTGCCCTATGCCCTTAAAACACCCAATCCATTTTAAAGCTTTTGTCCTCATCCAGACTGTCTCTTATGCTTTCTTCCAATGTTGATGTGTATGTGTTAATTTGTATGCTGTGACACTATCCTTATTTCCTTTGGATGTGTAGGGGAATATCTGTGAGCAATATCAAAGGAAAAAGTTCAAGCAGTAGTGTGGTCTCATATTTTAGGTTTTGTCCAGAGCCTTCAGAAATCGTTTTGTGGAGCTTCATTTTGATGAACTGCCAAGTGCTGAACTGGAAACCATCCTGCACAAGCGATGCAGTTTGCCACCTTCCTACTGCAGCAAGCTTGTCAAAGTCATGTTAGACCTGCAAGTATGAGAGTCTTTTTTCCTTCTAGTGTAAAAAATGCAAACATACTTCAAAGTAACATGCACAAAGTAATAGGAATTCCTTTGGTGGGGAGATATTGTTATCTGAAGGATATTTAAAATCTTAAATGATGGAGAGAACCCACCAAAGTACTGATTTCAGTGGTTAAGACTAAGCCTAGTGAAAGTGATGTCATATTTGAGAGAAAGGTAGGAGAGAAAAAAAAACTCAACGAAAACCAAAACCAAAAAACCCTCAAAAAACAACCCAAAACCCAAACATCTTGGCATTAAATGTGTAGAATGATCCCGTGCTCTGGAGCCAAAGAACAGTATTGGATTTATAGGGCTCTTTAGGTCATGTGAAATTTGGTATTATTTTTAAGCAGTAATTTTAGATATGTTCAGACACTCCTGTATTCAACCAGCATTTGACACTCTATATGTAGCTAAAACTACCTCATATTTAAAAGCAGCACAAACTGGATTTTGTTTTATTCCAGGTACCTATTTTATTCTTAGGTGGTTTTTTTGTTGTTTTTTTTTTTTTTTTTTTTTTTTTTTTAAATTATTATTGTTATCTAAATTATTTCGTTCCTGGTGCTCATCAAATACCTGCCTAAAAGGAGTTAGTGTTTAAGAGTTGTGATCCTACTGGATATTTTTTGTGGTTATTCACAGAATTTTCTTGTTGCAATGTCACTTCAGAGAGTGGTAATTAGCTTTGCTTGAAGTATTTGGACAGGTTGATGGAAAAACACCTCACCTTTTATTCTTCTGACAGTCTTACCGCAGAGGTTCGACGGTGTTTGCTGGGAAGCACGGATTCATTACCCTGCGGGATCTGTTCCGCTGGGCTGAGCGCTACAGGCTGGCAGAACAGCTGCAGAAGGAGTATGACTGGCTGCAGCACTTAGCAAATGATGGTGAGCCCTGCTGCCCCAGCTTTTTAAACTGTAGAATCACTTTCCAGCCCCACTTCTGAAGTGTAAATTTTTGTTGCTATTTACCCAGGTAGCAATTCCTTTTCTCTTCCTCTGTTTTGTAGGATTTATGCTTTTGGCAGGCAGAGTCAGGAAACAGGAAGAGGTGGATGTTATTCAAAATGTCATTGAAAAACACTTCAAGAAAAAAATATATCCTGAGTCTCTCTTCTCAGGGGAAAGTGTCAAAAAGCTACTGGGTGAGTTTCCTAGAGGCACCCCACTAGCAGATCTCTAGATGCGACTGAAGCTGATGGATTGCTTTTGTGTTGTGCAGCTAAGTCTTCCACGTGGATGTCAGTGATGGACAGAGATTTTAACCATGTTGTCTGGACACAAGGGATGAGGAGACTTGCCATTTTGGTGGGACGAGCCCTGGAGTTTGGTGAACCAGTACTGCTGGTGGGAGACACTGGGTAATCTTGCCTTTTATGATGTTCTTGGTAGTGCTGTACGAGCTGCTGAGCTGGAGACAAAATGATTGTGTGGGCTTCAGTGCTGCTTTGATCTGGGACATTTGAGCCTGTCTCATGGCAGACTTGCTGTCTTTCACAGTTCATTTTTGAGGGGAAGCAGATGCATCTCATTTAACCTGTGTCTTTGATGGGTTTGTTTGTATTGTGTAAGTACATAGAAGTTACATAAAACTAGTAAAATGAAAGTGAAGTGACTTCTTTATAAGGTGCCCTGTGGAATCTCACTGTGCCTCACGGAAGTGGCTGCTTTTGGGATATTGTGACATTTTTCTCTTTGAGAGCACATTCAATTTGAATGTTTTATGAGCTTGAATATAGTGTTGCTACCACTTCTCCACCTCATATGCTGTAGAGGAGGTGGTGGAAGTAGATACTGTCTGCTCTTGTGCTGGTTATACATTTGTAGAGTAAATTTTTAGGGAAGAGAAGGAAAGAAAAATGCAAGAAAAGAGAGAAGGAAAATTTATTTGGGTACTAAATGAAGACTAGATACTCAGCAGTTTATTCTCTCAGACTTAGGCTTGGTCTAGACATGTAGCATTTCCAGTTCAGTGAAATGTTAGGCTGGTTGAGTAAATCTGTATGGGCAAGCTGAAATAAATTTTACTTTGAACATGTAGAAATCCATCAATGCAGCTATTAATTTGAATTTAATTAAAGGCCTCTTGTGGAAGTCAGCAACAGTTGTGCCAAAAATGGTTTCACTTTGGATATGTTTCTTTCAAGAAAAGGAGCAGAAAAAAATTTACATATTGGGCCTTTGCCTCATAGCTCTTCAAAGAAAGTATGAATCCTTGGAAAGTACCAATTGTTTGGTTTTGCTTCTTTTTTTTTAAGTTCATCCTTTTCAATTAAATTACTTGTTTGCAGGTGTGGTAAAACTACCATTTGTCAGATCTTTGCAGCAATAGCAAATCAGAAGCTGTACTCAGTGAATTGCCACCTGCACATGGAGACATCAGACTTCCTGGGAGGGCTGCGACCAGTCAGGCAGAGGTCCAAAGACCAGGTTTGTCTTGCACCACTAATACCTGGATGGTGTGACCATGGGAGTAAAAAGTAGCAGTTGCAACTTCTCACTTTGTTTTTCCATTTCTTAGGAGGAATCTGATGGTTCTAGACTCTTTGAGTGGTGTGATGGACCTCTTGTTTTAGCAATGAAGGAGGAGGGTTTTTTCCTCCTTGATGAGATTTCTTTAGCTGATGATTCTGTACTAGAGCGACTTAACAGGTATGTCTGGAATGTGGGGGTACTAAGCATCCTCAATGTGTCTGTTCATTATCCAAACATGAGTGGGGTAAATCCGACTTTTTTTAGGCACATTTGTTTCTTGGCTTAGGTGAGCTGCTCTCTTGCTGAAAAGGACAAAGGTACAAATAAAACTTGAAAGTAAAATCTCTAGTTTACCATCTGTAGTATTAATATTTTCAGCCTGTCAGTGAGCTCTTGAAATTATGGATCTTGTAAAATCCCAGGAATAGAATCTAGTTATTCCCCTCTTTTGTGTGGGTGTGTAAAGAACACCCCCAGAACAAATAAAATATAAATTTAACTTCATTATCTATTTGCAGCAGTATCCCTCATTTTAGTCTTTTCTGTTACCAGTTATATTGGGTAAAGGAAAGTTTAAACAGGCCAATTAATATGATTTTCATTTTTAAGTCTTTTGAAGCGTGGAACAAAATTTAAAATAAGCAATATTTTTTAACCTTCTCTCTAGTGTTCTTGAAGCTGAAAAGACTTTGGTACTTGCTGAAAAAGGTGGTCAAGATGATGAGGAGAATGAAGTAGAGCTATTAGTTGCAGGAAAGAAATTCCGTATCCTTGCAACCATGAACCCAGGAGGTGACTTTGGGAAAAAAGAGGTAAATGTCAAAACATCTGGAAATACAGCATGCATCTTCTGGTCGTACTGACCATTAAGTGGTTGGAGGTGCAATGCAAAAATGCATCATGCCAATTCTGGCATCCAGTGCTTTCTAACTGTCATCTGCTTTGTTGCTCTAAAGGTGGATTGGGGTGAATCTGTTTTCTGCCACCTCTGTGGGCTGTCACTTTGGCATTATAAAGGAATACTCAGCAAAATGTCAAAGGAAGCTTCAGGCCTCTAAATACTCTAGTTAGGCTTGATATATAGAATATTCAAGTACAAGAACTGTGACTTGTGAAGCAAGTAAATCTAGCTTTCTGGAGCAGTACAAAGTTGCATAGCAGATTTTTTCTCCTAGTGCTATTCAGAAAGTGATGGTCACCTTATGTTTCTTAGTGAGTAATGAGCATCACATCCCAAAAAAGCTTTTTCATTAAATGAAAAGATATGTTTCTGAGGTTGAGAATTAAGTAATTTAAAACATGTTAAAGAAAACCTGTAGAACAACAAAACCCTGCAACTTTTAAGCAGTGTTGGAATCTAGGTCTCTAAAAAAGAACCAGAAGCTCTTTTACTCAAGAGAAGATGGGTACTCCATTTAAAGTGGTTTCTGGAGTAGAGAACCACTCATTGAAGGCATGTGTTTAAACAGGATTTATTTCTGGACTGCATTGTGCTACTAAGTTTTGTTTGATTAATTCAACCAAGGAAGAGAGGAATTAGAGTAACGAGTTGTAATTGAAGGCAGATTTCCATGTGGTGGTTTGCTTCTGTAAGCAAAGCAAGATTACAGAGCCATTGTTGGATACCTGGTGTCCTAGAATGAAATGGAGCTTTGGTGCTTGCAAACCAGCTCAGTTTCTTCCTGTATTCCTTTGAACTTTCTTTACCATCCATTTTCTACATTGGTGCCACTACTAGAAGTCTTAATAATCCTCCTTCTTTCTAACATTTTCTTACAAAATGTCTCTGTCAGAATTAGAAGGCAATATCTGTCTTGTTCACTTTATTTATTGTTTACAAGTACAGTGACTACGAGGCTGTTGTTAACTGACCTTTTGGGAAGATGATGTAATGAGTCTTTAATTGCTCTGTCACTCTGCTTGTTTGCAGCTTTCCCCTGCTCTGCGCAACAGATTTACAGAGATATGGTGTCCACAGAGCAATGGCCGGGATGATTTGATACAGATTGTAAAGCATAATCTTCATCCAGGGTTGTCTCTGGGTGCAATAAAACACAAGGGTAGGTATTTCTGTGTGTTAGTATTCAAATATTGCTAAGAAAATAAGGAGTTTGGAGGCTGCCAACCTTTCTTCAGAATGTACACCACCCTTTTCCTGCTGCACTTCTCCCTGAGGACAGTATGATATATTTTGGACTTTGTTCTTCCTTCACTGTGTATGCCTAGCCAGAAGTAAGTTCAAGGCTGTGTTTATGTCACCATCCAGGTAGCTGAACTATCCCCAGCCCTTCAGTGTTCCAGCTTGGTTTTAATGTAGAGTGTTGAAAGAACTGGCACTTTGCTTTCTGTCAGCAGCTTCACTGTTAGTATTAGTCACTTGATGCTGTCTTGTAATCTGAATTTAAAAGAATCTGTAACTACAGCTCAGGCAGGAGCTTTCTCTTCTCTTATTCTGTTTCTAGGATATAGAGCACCCATCCACATTGCTCATGTAGCTTTACCTACTTTGAAAATGTTTTTACAACAGCCTAGTAGATGTGACCAAAAAATTGTAACTCAAATTTATTTGTTTGTTTTTTTCACTTTTTTTTAGGGGCAGACATAGCAGAACTCATGATGGACTTTGTTGAATGGCTGACTAATCAAGAATTTGGTCACCAGTGTATTGTCAGTGTGAGAGATGTGTTGGCCTGGGTCAATTTTATGAATGTCATGGCAGAGGATGAGTCGAGTTCTGCCAAGGGATGCAGCCGCCTTAACGTTTCTCCAGTGATGTCTTTTATCCATGCTGCATGTTTGGTGTATATTGATGGAATAGGGTCAGGTAAGTCTTCAGTGCTCGTTTGGTAGCCAAAAATGTGAAACTGTGTATTTGTATTAATATTTTTAGTCAAATGCAAACAAAATGCTTTGAGGCAGCATGGGACTCCGCTGGGAGAAGTTTTCACTTCCATTTGACAATCTCCTGTTCATCATGTATCTGTGTTTCAGTAGCAAGAGTTTGAGTAATAGAGCAAGGTGAAGTAAATTAAAGGCATTAATAGTATTACAAAGGCTAGCATACAAATTAAGAAAACCTGTGGTTTTTATTGAGTGTTCTGAGCTGATACAGTACTTGAGCATATGAGCACATATTGTGCTCTCTATCCCCCACTCCACGTCAGCATCTGTCTGTGCTGGCCTGTACTATGCACATAGCTGAGAATGCATCTTTGTGTGTTTGCTGTGTGTCAGCTGCTGGCCCAGCTGATAAACAGTAGATAAGGAAGTGGAGGAAAAGTGAAAGGCACAAGAAATGCCAGAAAAGGAAGCCTTGGGGGGGCCTATGGCGAGGGATCAGGGTGATTGTGATGGTGGAAGAAAGGGGATTGGAAGTACAGTGTCCTTGGTTCTGTTGCTCCCAGAACAATCTGTCCCTGATAAATAGTACTGGAAGCACTGTAAAGCAAAAACATTAAAATAAAATATAAACTTGTGTGCACATGAAGGGATTGAGTTTCTTGTTACAAGATGAATGTGCCTAGTTATGTTTTGAAGCACACTTAACTTTCCTAATTACAGGTACAACGTCCTGCTCAGCTGATACGGCTTTATTAGCTCGTGAGAAGTGCCTGACATTCTTACGTGAGAAAATGAGTCAATTCTTAGAGCTGACTGATTATCAGAAGAATGAACTAAAGATCTATGACAGAACAAAGGAAAAAGAGTTTGTATGGATGGACAACTGTATGGGAATTCACCCGTTTTTTATTCCAAGAGGCAAGAGACTGGGAGTGGGTTGACATTGATTCTGTGATCTGTATTTCCAGTAGTTTTGTTATTCACTAAATCTAAGTAGGATACCTGAACCATCATAGAACAATAATTTGGTACTTAAGCTTTAGAAAAATGCCTTTGCTGCCTCCATGTCTAGATTGTAACTCAGTCACATTTATTAAGACACATCTGTTCGTTCCCTTTTTTCATTACTTCTTAAGGTTTAACAGCCTAATTTTCATAGACTTTTTTTTTTGTCTGTGTGTAACAAAGCTTTTTTAAAATTTTGAACTGTGATTTTCTGTCACTTTTGCAAGCTTAGAATGCCTGTTAATTTCCACTAACTAAAGCTGCAGCTCCTCCTGGCCCTTGTGCAAAGCATGGAAAGCAGGGGTCCTGAGTACAAAGCTAAACAGAATGGAGGTTAATGCCTTGCCTTGCTCTAGGCTCTCAAAGATTTGCTGCAGTGTTGGCAAAATTATTGAGTCTCTGCATTTCAATTCCTTATGGGACAAAAGAATGCAAATGGAACTATGAGTGCAAAACACTGCTTCTTACCCTTAACAGACTTACCTTAACAGGACTAAAAAGTGATGACTGTGAGCTTTCTAACTCAGCTGGTTAGTTTTAAGCACATGGACCTATGGGTTCCTAATGCCGTATTAATTGCTCTTATTTGAGCTTTCTGGCATTCATGGGTTGTGTTATTCATGCATAAAATTGTACAAAATAATGTTTTTTCATAAATTACTTCGTTTCCTTCTGCTGATTAGTTCACAAAAGGAATCTCTTTGGATCCCTTTCATACTAAACAGGTTATCAGTTTGTGTAGGATGCATTGGTGATTAATATCTTGTATATATGAGCAATGCTGTATTACACATTTTGGGGGAGTGATGTCCGAAGAGCTGTACTGGCTGGAATTTGGCAGACAAACTCTGTGGTCTCTCCTCACTGTATGCCATGATAACAGTACAGGAAAAGCAAACTTTTAATTAGAGGAGTGTTCCTTCCCAGAACTGGCATTGTGTGGAACAGATTAACATGTTATTCTGGAGCATGACTGGATAGTATCCCTCAGTCAATTTTTCAAGAGCTGCTTTTGAGTTTTAGATCCACATGACTAAAGTGCAAGGACAATTTATGTTTTCTCGGGCACAGATCTCTAGTTTAAGTCACAAACCAAGAAGTATTGAAGTTTCATGGCAAAATAAATCGTATATTCATATGCTTTTTCTGCAAAATTCAATATAAATATGTGGAGATGGGCTGAGATACAGCTGTGGGTCAAACAGAAAGTGGATGTGCCTGATCTCTGAGACTGGCATACAAGCAGGATCTCCATTGCTTGCTGTACTGAGATCAGCAATTTACAGACAGAGTGAGCTCATTCAGAGCTCACTGTCAGCACCTCCAGCATAACATTCTGGTTTGACTGTTTTCTGGTTTACCTTTTTCTTTGTTTTAGGCCCTGCTCTCCAGAGGAACAACATGACAGATTATGCTTTAAATGCTGGGACTACAGCAGTGAATGCACAAAGACTGTTAAGAGCCCTACAGCTTAACAAACCTATTTTGTTGGAGGGCTCACCAGGAGTGGGCAAGACCAGCCTAGTTGCTGCCCTGGCAAAAGCCTCAGGCAACTGTCTTGTTCGAATCAACCTGTCTGAGCAAACGGTATAAAATAAAGAATAAAATATTATCTTTTTTACTTGATGTTTATGGCAGGGTAGAGGCTTTGTGTAACTTTTGTTGTGCAGTTCTCTTGAACTTCAGCACTGTGTCTGAAATGTCAATTTTGTCTTCCTCTCAAGTGGAAACTGAATGAGGGGGGGAACCAGACAGAGCAGTAAGCTTCTCTGAGTGAATACCAGTTCCTAGATACTTCTGTTCTTTTCAGGTGAAGTCATGCATATCTTTGTCTACTGTGTTTTTCTTGGCTTCTGCAACATTACTTGAAAACAGCTTTAAGGCTTTTTAGCTTTTCTGTTCCGATTTGAATTTCTGTTGTTAAATATAGCAGCTGGACAGTGGAGTCTTATAATGGAGAAGCTTTTAGCATTTTGCAGTTACTGAAAATTTTTAAATAGACCAACAGTGTAGGTATTAAAAGGGAAGGGAGAAAATGTTAAGTAAAGTTAACGATTGTGTTCATGTTTAAGCTTTGTAATTCCTCAACTCCCTCATTCTATTCTTTACTCCCAAAGGATGTGACAGACTTATTTGGGACAGACTTGCCTGTTGAAGGTGGCAAGGGAGGAGAATTTGCCTGGCGTGATGGACCACTGTTAGCAGCATTAAAGGCTGGACACTGGATTGTATTAGATGAGGTAAATTCAGGTTTGGGGGACAAATAAAATAGAATGTTCTAGAAGAGCAGTTTTGGTGATTTGGCTTGTGGAATAAATACCTTTGAGTGCCAATGACCCCCCTTCGTGGAGGCAGGTGACTTCTTTGAGACGAGAACAGGGGTTGAATCCCAGCTTAAATTACTGCAGAAAACCAAGGAGAGATTTGGTTTACATTTGAAAGTTGTTAGGGATGAATGTCAACGGAAGTTTTGGTACAAGTGTTCTTAGGTAGATACAGTTTCACAGAAATAGAAGGTGTTTTTCTGGGACTAATATACTGTGTTAGGTTACTGATTTAATTGAGATGAAGAGTTCCATGTTTCCAGTATAAGCTATCCTGCCACTGCAGGTTTGTTCATGTATCACGTAGCAAGTGCTTTCAACCATGTGTGTGCACAAATCTGCCTTCTTGGCAATATGCATTCTAATTACTGTAGAGTGCAAAATCTTCAATTCTTTAGCCTTTTGTATACCTCTTTTTTTCCCCCCTATTGTGGAGAATAGCACTTTAAACAACCACTATAATTAAATAGCTGAGACTGCCTTAATTTAAGCAAACAAAATGCTCTGAGTGCCACAAATGTATGAATGTCAATTGAGAAGAAACATTTTGAACGTGCAGGTTTTATGATGGAGAATTGTTTTGTTATCACAGTGAAAGAACATGGTACAAACAAGTGAACATAAGTAAATATTAGTTGCTTCAGTATAATAACAGTCTAGCTGGTGGTAGTAACATGTGTTAGTTCTAGAACAGCAATGAAATGGAATTTTATTTTCTATGTAACCCAGACAATTAGACAAGAGATTATGCAAAAATGTTTTGTGGAGCATTAATATTGTATCCTTATTTCTTTCCTCAGCTGAATCTGGCTTCTCAGTCTGTGTTAGAGGGGCTTAACGCGTGCTTTGACCACAGAGCTGAGATTTATGTTCCAGAATTGGGAATGAATTTTCATGTACAGCACAAGACAACTAAGATTTTTGGATGCCAGAATCCATACCGACAAGGAGGTGGAAGGAAAGGTCTCCCCAAGTCCTTTCTTAATAGATTTACACAGGCAAGCTTATTTGTTTGATTTAAACTACATCATGATCCTGTCTTTTAGGTTTCTAACTTCACAAATACTCTGAATTCTCTTGATTTTATAGGTGTATGTTGATCCACTGTCAGCAGATGATATGAAGTTTATTGGGAATACATTGTTTCCTGCTATTGATAAAACTATTATTGCTAAAATGGTTGCTTTCAATAACAAGGTAAACATATTTTAATTTCTTTTCTGTAGAAGTGGGCAAAATGCAGCAATACTAGAAAAAAAAAAGTCTAATGTTATATTTCCAAACATTTTTGTAGAGAAATATGTGGGTAAAAAAACAAGGATGGAAATGTGTGCAGAAGAAAGTAAAGAACACCACTAAACCTGGTACCTGAATTCTTGTACCATGACAATCAGATGCTTTGTTGATGTTTGACGAGGCATGGTTTTTCACAGAAGATAAAACATACATACACAGGAGAAAGTAGTATTCTGTGACCTTAGATAAAACCTCTTGTGTCAGCATCTTACTGCATATTCATTTATAAGAGTGCAAGAGTAAACTGCAAAATTGAGCTGTTAGAGAAACCAGTAGAGAAGAGACAAACTAAACCAAGCTTTGGTTCCTAACATATCTTCAGCTAAGTAAATTCAATCTGCTCTTTTTGTGGTCTTTGTCTTGTAAGCAGTACCAAGGGCAGAAATTCAGTTGACACTTTTTAAAAAAAATATTTGGAGACCAGCTTGTGGGTGGAATAAAATATTATTTTTTAAATTGCAACTTTTTTTTTTTTTTTTTTTTTTAAGATTGAAAAAGAAGTAATGGCTGAAAAAAAGTGGGGCCAGAAAGGAGGACCCTGGGAGTTCAATTTACGCGATCTTTTCCGCTGGTGCCAGCTTATGCTTGTTGACCAGTCACCAGGATGGTATGATCCAGGCCAGCATGTGTTTTTGGTATATGGGGAAAGAATGAGAACTAGAGAAGACAAAGAAAAGGTGAGCCATTGTTTTAATTTCTTTTCTATTCAGGTCAGGACATATTTATGGAAATCCAAGTACAGATCTGCAATCTGAAGACTCCTTGCAATTCATTCATAGACACTTATCTCTTAAAAATGAAAAATAGGTTTGTTTAGAGTTTTGGGGTTTGATATAGATACCTGTTCCCCTTGCCATTTGAAATACCAGTTTTATTAGTATAAAAGCAGACAGCTGATGAAAATGAAGGCAAGTAGACTAGCAATGGACTTAAAGTAAAACACATCATATTCTTGTGTGATTCTGTGTTAAATAATAATGTTTGCTACCTACTTATCCCTCTTTTGCTTAGAAATCCCATGCTTTTGTTTAATTTCACACCATTTAAATGGTATTAGCTGAAAAGTCAGATTGTAAAACTGAAGTTGCTGGCTGTGTGTGACTGGATGCTTCCTCATGGGTTTACTTTCCCCTCCCTGTAACATTGTTATATTTTTCTGTGTTACCAAAGAGCTTATTTATGAATTAATTCTATCTCAGTACTTTGTTAAAGAGAAACATTGCTTACAGTATTTCAAGTCTCAGAAAGTTGTGATTAATGAAAGGGCTGCTGTGAGCAGCTCACACTCACGTTGCTTGCTGCACTTGGAGTTAAATGAGCTTTTGATTTACTGTGTTAGTTACTGTTACACAGCTGTGGAGCTGAGAGGAAAAGATACTTCAGACGTAAACCTTTAGAAGTGAGTATTTGGAACAGTGGATAACTTGAACTGATAAGTCTCTTTTTGCTGTTTTAACTGTTCTAGGTTATTTCTGTATACAGAGACATTTTTGGCCAGGAGGCCGATGTGTATACAGGAACCAGGGAGTTTCACATCAATCCATATAATGTTCAGGTAAACATAAATCCCTATTGATAAGGGATTTTGTGGCGGGATAGGGAAGGAAACGACTTGCACAGCTAAACTCCATTTGCCTCTGTCTGTCATCCCTTTCAGATTGGTTATTCAGTTCTTTCTCGTGGCAACCATATTCCTCATTCTGGCAGAACTCTTTCACTTCTGCATCATTCGCTGCAGTCGCTGGAGTCCATCATGAAGTGTGTGCACATGAGCTGGATGGTGATCCTGGTGGGCCCAGCAGCTGTTGGCAAAACCAGTCTGGTGGAGCTGTTGGCCCATCTCACTGGCCATCAGCTGAAGATCATGGCGATGAACAGCGCGATGGATACAACTGAGCTGCTGGGTGGATTTGAGCAGGTAAATACTGTTTTGCTAACATGGCACTATTTCTCCTTCCTACCTAACAGCGGCCAGCCTGCTGTGAGTTTAGTGTTTGCAAATGGAGCCTTGGCACCACAGGGTTGTGCGTGAAGTAACTCCCTAATGGCCTGTTTGCAGGTTGATATCAACAGGCCATGGCAGCGCCTCCTGGAAAAGGTGGAGAATGCTGTGAGCACACTGGTAAGGGACAGTCTGCTCCTGGCTGAACTCTGTGCAGATGATGCTGAACTGGTGCTGCGTGCTTGGAGCAACTTCATCCTGAATTACAAACCCAAGTCTCTGGGGGAAGGAGGTGGAAGTGTTACAGCTGAATTAGTGAGCAAACTGGAGGGAATACTTGTACTTACCCAGCGACTAAACAACAAAATAAATTCTTATACAAAGGCGGGTATGTATGTTGGTTTTCCTTTTTTTTTTTTTTTTTTTTTAAAAATCATTGTTTAAGATAAGGCATTAATACTCATCAGATTTCACCTAATGGGGGAAAAGTGAGGCAGAAAAGTACCTGTTTAGGGAGTAAAGTGTCAGTCTATTTTATATTTCTTTATATTTCTTTGCGCTTGCAAACCTTTTCTGTTCACATGGATTTTGCCTGTGGGAGGCTACTGAAGAGCTGGAGCCTCTGCTGTTATGTTCCCCTAAAAAGCAGGAAGCATATATGTTTATTAACAAAATTACTAGTATTTTTCTTGAATGGCACTGGAAGCTACTTCATTAATGTAAGTCTCAGTGTAAGATGTATTTCCTTTCAGAGTTTGCTCACCTGGTAGAAGAGTTCCGGCATTTCAAGCTGCAGCAGGCCCAGACTGCTGACTGCAACAGCCATGGCACTTTTGAGTGGGTAGATGGGATGTTGGTTCAGGCCCTGCAATCTGGAGACTGGCTCTTAATGGACAATGTTAATTTCTGCAAGTAAGAGATTTTAGTAGCCTTGTTTCAGTGAACCCTTTGACTTCGCTGACTGATTTTGCCTCTTACTGAGTGGTTCACAACTGAATATTTTGCATGTGATAATACACAGGAGCAATAACTTAGATTTTCTGGAAGAGTATCTTCCTTCTCAGACAGCTTAGCATTTTACAGTTTTCCTGTTACTTTATAAAGTAATTAACTGTTCGGCTTTTGCTTAAGATTAGTACCATTTTGATTTCAGATCAGAAAGGGATGAAATTGGTACCTTTTTATGACCACATGAATTTGTTTTGAATGTAGCCCTTCTGTGCTGGACCGTTTGAATGCTTTGCTGGAGCCAGGAGGTGTTCTGACCATGAGTGAGAGAGGTGTCATAGATGGCACAATTCCTACAATAGCTCCTCATCCAAACTTCAGGTACTTAATTCTGCTTTTTTTTTTTTTTTTTTTCCTTTATCAAATGGCAGGTTTAGAATGAAAATGTCATCAGTGAGCCAGTCTTTTGGTATTTTGAATGCTGTTCAGTTTGCCATGTAGTGTAGTGACACCAGCAGGGAAGAAAACTGCATTGTGGTGAGCATATAAAAGAGAGCTTAAGAGGCTTTGCTTTACATCCCTGTTGCAACACAAACTATTACACAAGAAAATTCAGAGCAGTGTGCCTCTGTCTTGATTTCGCATTTCTGATTTAGGATTTCAGCACTTCCCTGTTTCACTGTAATGAAGTTGAGGATACAGGCATTGAGGATGGTGAAGTCTTGAGATATGCTGGTTATGAAAGCTGGTATATGGGCATAATAATTTTCTTCCCAGCTTTTTCCATCCCGTATATAAATTTGAGTTTCCTACAGTGACAAAACTTAAAAAAGCCCCAACAAACCACCCAAGTAGACAGCCTGTTCTCTCAGACCTGAAATAGTCTCTGGGGAAGACGGGAGGAGAATGTAACAGGAGTCTGTATCATTCCTACCTGTTATAAATTCATGACAAGGATATTGGGACTGATAACTGACTCTGGTTCCTCTGAGTTGGAAACATTCTTGACTTTTCAGAAACCTGTTTTTCTCTGCGTTGTATCTCAGAAATACTTTTTCCCCCTTGCTTTTAAGATGTCTCCGTTGATAGTATTAACTGCTTGGATGTTGGATATTTTGGTTTTTAGACAGCACAGATTTATTTGAAGCTGTTGGTAAGGCTTTTAGAAGTCTTTATAGCTCAGAGGCATAGTCTAACTTTTCTTTGTAAGTGGGCAGATGATAAAACAGACATAACTCAGATACTAATGAGGTAAAAGTCACGCAGAATATCTGTGTCTAATTGCAAAGTATAACTATTCTACAGATTTCTCATTTAAATTCAGAAGCTGTCTCTGGATTTCTAGATATCCCCATCTATCTAGACAGATGTCCCCATTTTTATGAAGATGAATGTACTTTATGGAGAAGCAGATTTGGTAGTTCCAGAGTGATAGTTTAAGGACCTAAGTTACATCTTAAGAATTTAAGGCAGTTGAAATGGATGATTGTTGTAGGTCCCTTCCAACTTGAATTATTTTTTTCTAATATCCAACAGGCTCTTCCTTTCTATGGATCCAGTTCATGGGGAAATATCCAGAGCCATGCGGAACCGTGGGATTGAAATTTACATTCCTGGGGAGAATGATGGGAATATATTGGACAGTCTGGATTTGAAGTTACTCCTGCATGGTTTGGGTTTAGTTGGAGATAGTGTCTGTGATGCACTTCTGGCTGTGCATTCAGAAACCAAGGCAGCAATAGCAGGTAAAAAAAGTCTGTTCAGTATTTTTTAGCAGTGTGGGCTCATTACATATATACAGATGAAGTCTTTAGTATTAAACTGGTTATTTTATTGTGTTATGTGCTGATATAAGTAAGCACATAGAACTATAATCAGGTACTTTTTGGATTGGTTTTTGCATTCTCAGGAAGTAGGCCCAAGTAATGAAAAAGTGGTGACTAGAGTGCTTTGTTAAGGAAACATCAGACACTGGCATATGTCTGTTGTCCCTTGCTATCAGGAGGGCAATGTATTCAAAGTGAAAATCAGCAAAATAGAGGATTTGTACAAGTACAAGTTGTACTTTGCAGCTGAGTTTCATTCATCTCAGCTGTTTGATGTCTTATTTTGAGCTGGTCATCTGTTATTTACAGTGTTTTCAGATTTTCCTATCAACCTTGAGAAGAATCCATTCAGTTTTCAGGTCAATAGAATATATTTGTTTTGTATCATGACCCCGAAAGTGGTGTTTGTCAGATTAAAGGGCTGACAGTTGCTAAACATTGATATCACTCTAATTGCTGTGTATCTTTCAGGTTCTGTGTCATCTTTGTCACCTTTGCTTCAGGCTGCTGTATTAATTGTGCAGCAAATACAAAGAGGCTTTGGATTAGGAAAGTCTTTTTACAGAGCCTGTTGGGAAGTTTATGGCCGCTCACAACAACTGCAGATTAACCAAAAGGTAAAAATCCTATATTTGAAAGCTTTTCTTAGATCATCTAGAGAAGTGAAAAATGTAAGGCTTCATGAGGCTAGTGTTTGACATCCTCTCTTTCTTAAGTGCCTGAGCAAGAGACTGATGAAGATGGTGCTCTTGGAGAGATGAACCAAACAATATCCTGTTTGGACTCCAAGGCTTATAGTTTGTAAGAGCTTTAGCTGAGACTTTGGGATATTCATGCTGATCCATCTGTAGCCTGTGACAATGTGCACTCTGTCATCTGTAGACACATTCACCTTCTGTTTGAAACTGCACAGAGTGTTATTTCACTTCTGGTGGGAATGTTTTGGTACTTTTATTGTGTACTTTATGTAGTGTTTGTACAAGATTTGGTCTATAATAATTTCATAATAAATACGTGTAATTAAAAAGTTTGCTGAGCTATGGTGCTTGAATACATGTTATGTGTTTGAATGTGACTCTAAACTGCTTTGTGGTTGTTTGTTGTAGCTTGTGTTAGAATTGGTTACAAGACATGCTTCCTCTCTGGCTTCCCCTGACACTTGGGGTGAGTCCTTGCTAGCAGTGGGATTGTGGCCAGACTCCCTGCCTTCGGGTCTGTTTGCAGCTGAAGATTCACTCCTTTCCACAGTCCAGAGTGATGGACAGGTCCTGATGTATTGTCTGCATAGACTAAACCTCAGAAACTGCAGGTAGGCAGGAAACTTTTTTTTTCCTAATAAATGAGAAACTATGTGAACTATTCATGGCATGTCATTGTTTATTGCAAAATCCAGTCTTCATCAAATTGTGCAGGTAGAGACTGTGATGGTCATACTCTGTAACTGTGTTCCTGTTACCTTTCCACACAACCACTTCAATTGAAAGTTTAATTATTTACTGCTTTATTCTTAAGTCTTCCAAATACATTCAAAATACTTGACTTTTTAATCTTCAATAAGTGCATTTAACTCATTTTGAGGGTTGTTTAGCAGAAAATGTGAATGCAAACTCTGGGTTTAGTAGGTGATAAGAGCCCCAAAATCTCTTCCTTCAGTTTCCTTCTAAGCTTAAAAAAACCTGAGCATTGAATTAAAGTATAGTAATGATTCTATGGATTTCCTATTTTCATGTAATCAATTATTCATGAGTAATTTTAGGTCTAATAGCTTAAGGTAAAAACACAAATTTCCTTCTTCAGACAGAGCTGGCTGAAAGAAGCAGAGGCCCCTGTGCAGAGGGTATAGGAAAGAATTTTTTAATGATTTCTTGTGCAGTATAGCTAAGTTTTTACAACACTGGTGGAAAAACATCGTTTCTGCCTTCTTTGCTTAATAACCTACTCAGGACAGGTACTGTAGATTGCTTCCAGTGAAAGAAGCTGTGGAAGTTTATACTAAGATAAGAAGTTGAAATTGTAAACTCTTAGCAATGTGCTGTGTGGTTTTCTATTTTTGTTCTGTTTTGTTGTTTATTTTTTACTCAATGACACTTTTTTCCTATCTTTGTCTTTTTTAATTTAACTTTGCATATCATTCTGGTGCACAAATCAATTAGAATTTCTTGACTTGCTGGGCTTCTTTGTGTTTCAGGACATTACCAGTGACTCTGCAAGATCTTCAGAAAGTTATGCAGTCCACTAATCCTGAGAGTCTCGAGTTCAGTGCTGTTGAGATGGATGCAAACTGGATGGACAATATGGAAGTTCTCCAGGCTTCAGTGAAATTGTTCACAGAAAAGGCAACCAACCAAGATTGGAAATTAAGAGTTAAATGGCTGAACTCCTTAGCCAAAAATCTGCCACAAGCGCTTGGTATGCAATCATTTAACTTTGTTTAGTCTGAGGGCTGAGTTACTGTGTTTTGTAAGTCTTCTATGAAAGCATCCAGACCATTCCAAATTATGAGTTATGAAGACTCTCAACTGTCCACACTAATTCAAGGGCATGGAGGCTCCAGGGAGGGACAGAAACAGGTTGTACATGTTAGGAAAATAAGGAGATTTGGGCTAAACATTATCCTTTACTGTTCAACCATGTGTGTAAGTTGTGTCACTTCTGAATTAATTATTTTGGATGGTTTTTGGTCTGTGTAAGCAAATATGCCTTTTCACTTTTTGTGGTTGTTTTTTTTTTTTTTTGTGATAGTGAAAGCAGTCAAATGCATTCTGTGTATCTGATGTTAAAATTCAAATGCTTAGAAAGCCAAGAAACTGCAGAACTGAGATTCCCTGAAGCAGTGTTGTCTGAACATTTAGGATAATAGCTGAGATGGGCTATTCACTTAATTACAGAATTAATCACATTAAACTCGTGGAGCATTTAGGCAGGCATTAGTCCAAATAATTCACACATTTAGCTTTCTTCTATGGTCTGAAATCTCAGACTCTGCTGTGCCTATATTAATTGCTCCCCCTTTATTTTGCTGTCTTTTCAGGCAAGTAGGTCTGTAAAGTGGAAAATATGTTAAAAATTACTTTAAAGAAAATGTGCTCTTTTTTTTCTTATTGTAAAGAAAATACCCTGTTCCCCCCCCTGCAAAAAAAAAAGGTGTTATGAGGCAGATTTGAAGGTATAAATTCATGGATTTTCACAAACCATATTTTACTAGCATACATGCAGTATCACCAGTGCAGCTAGAACTCCTCATAGGATTTATGTCTTCAGCTGTGACATTCTGGTGCTTTTAAGACCTTTTGGAGCTAATACAAAATATGACCAACCAGCATACCCAGAGTGCATGCACGGATTTGATTCAATCTGCTTGTGCTGGCTCACTTGAAGCTGTTTTTCTTGATTTGTACTAAATGCTCTTTTAAGCCCATGTTCTCCCCTCTTCACCTCCAGATTCAGTGCGGATTCAGCTGGAAGCAGGTGCTGTAGCCCTTGGTTGTTTTTATGCCAGTCCCCTCTCGTCTGGAGTCAGTAACATGATCAAGTTGCTACAGCCAACTATGACAGGTACTCCTGAAAAAGATGGATGTAAGACGTTGCTTCCTTTATTTGTTCTCTGAACATACTGCAATCCTTCTTAGGAAATGTAGGTAGCAAAACAAAGGCTAAATTCTAAATATATGTTGCCTTTGTCATTAAAAAAAAAAGTACAACAAATAAAACAGTAAAAAGCAATGACAACAAATACAAACATTCTTGTTGTCTAGAACAGCAAATATGGCAATTAGATGCATTCATATACTGTTCAAGTTAGAGATGAGTGCTCTGCCCATGAGTCCTGACTGTGTATCTGTGACTCAGATGTATTCCTACAGCTCAGAGTGATGTTCTGAAGAGTGATTCAAATATTCACTGCATTTCTGACTTCATAGTTTAGGCACCCTGGTCTTTTTTTCCTCAGGATTTGTGTTAGCCCATCTGAAACCCGTGGTTTGGCATGTCGTTTTCCCTTGGTGTTTTATGGGGAGCTCAGACCTGTGGCTTCCTTTCCAAGCTTGTTAGGTGCATGAAAGCTGCATACAGTGACACTGGGCCTTTTATGGATGATCCTGGGTGTCTTGCCTGGACTGTGAGCCAGACTTGAGTTTCTAAGCTCTGTATGGGTGCTCGAACCCCTGTTTAATTTATTGTCACAGTTCTGTTTTACAGAACCTGCAGTCAGCTTTAATGCTCTTCTGTTTGGGTATCTGGAGTGAGAGAGTTTGCCCTGCTCCTAGGCTGCTTCTTTCTTTCCCTAATAGGGAATAGGCATAGGCAGGAGGACCAAGAAAAGAACAGTTTCACTGCTGTTCTGTGTTGTCTGCCTTTTCAGATGAACATGTGATGCCTCTGGACCCAAGATGGAATATGCAGTTTTTGGAGATCATTAGAAATTCGGTGAACTTTGATGCAGAAGTGGAGCATGCAGACCAGCTTCTTAGGCTTTTGAATTCTGCAGCAAATCGGTGGGTTACAAAAAAACCCTTGTAAAGAGTGCCCAATGCCTGTAATCAGTGCTGAGTAAACACTTGAGGTGTCTGCCAAGGGTGTTTTTAGGTTTTGATAGGTGTGATCTAAAATATCAGAGGCAGAGATTTTTGTACAGGTATTTAAATTCTTTGCTTCTGTTTTCTGTAGATGCGTACTAAACACAGTCACATAATATAGGAGCAGAGCTCCCAGTATTCCATACAGGCTGCAGTACTTCAAGGACAAATCAGAACTGTGAGATAAAGCATTAAAGAGGCAGAAGTAGCCATGTGAGATCTCTGACAAAACTTAAATAGTTCTCCTGCTTTTGGATTTGGACTGGTTTTCCTAATAAGATTAAAAAGTACACAAATTTTGAAGTTAAAGTGTGAGGAAGCAGCTGCTCACATATCCTACAGGCCATGGTGTTGCACCTGTTTAGTAGCTCACTGGTTTTTCCTTCCTGATGAAGTCAGGAATCTGCTCCTTGTGAAGCTTGCTTCTACAGAAACCATATTCGAGCAATTTGTTGTGTTGCACCTCATACTTCTTCCATAATACACTGAATATATTATGTCACTTTGTAGTTCAAATGGCATGTTGTAGTTCACCATTCTCATAAGGCCAGGGTTTAAAACAGAACTGGATTGATAACAATTTTATTTTTACTTCAGGGCAGTGTTATTTCTTGACCGAGAGAAAAGAAGTTACATTGAGAAGAGTTTGATTGCCAGCAAGAAGCCAAGAAACAGTGTCCTAAGAATGTCTCTAGATTTCCACAAAAGTGGGTTGATGTTTGCTGTTCATTTTAGTTCTGTGGTCAATTTGAAATATGGTTCATTTGCATTGTTATGAAGTATGTACTTCAGACATGGTGTGCAAAGAAAGAATATGTGAATGTAAAGCAGTCAGATGAGGATTAGTATGGTATCTAACACATTATTCTTAAATTAGAGATACCTTAGGCCACATTATTTATGTCCTACCTCTATGAGGTAGTCAGTGAACATGATTTTTCTCTTAATTAACCAAACTTTAGGTTAACAGTGGAGAGAAACTGGAATAGAGTGCTGTCTTTAGCTAATAAGAATAACCAAATTCTTCAGATTGTTTTTGTTTATGTAAGTAGAAAGTGTTACTTCTAAAAGGGTAAAATTCATGAGGTTAGTGTGCTGCATAGAAGCAGTTGATCAAGGAATCCCTCACTATGTTTTTTTTTAATATATGTATAAAATGCATAGAGGTAATAAGGAATTGTGAAAGTACTGAAGGATTACTTTTATTGCTTCATTTCTTGGATATTTTCAGGTTGTGGTGTTTTTCTCAATCATAGAGAGGTTCTGGTGATCAAAAGTCATCCCATATTGTGTCATGTCATGTGGCTGGAATATTCAGTCTCTGCCTTTCTTTTCCTCTTCCCCAAACCTCAGATCCAGGAAGTTATAACTGTCTTCCTCATGGAATCGTGGTCAACCTTGCTGCTTTCTTTGAACTTTGGGATGCATTTGCACTTCACTGGGTGAAGTCTACTCAGGTGGCCTTAAGTGATGATGACATGCATGATGTGAGTAGACATTTCACAGTACATTATGGAAGTTTAGAGATTGTGTGCAGAACACTATTTTTAGTTTCAGGGACCATGAAATAAACTGCAGTGCTTCTGTTTATATGTGAATATGCCTAACAGCAGGGAAATGATCGTATTTGTTTCAATGGGTGTATTTGTGCCCTCTGATACCTGCTTAGGATGGCATGAACTGTGCTTGTAGGAGTGCTTGTTTCTCTCCACTGATGATAAACAGAGCATCCATTTCTATCTGTGATAAGAATGTCTGAACCTGGACAGCTGACATGCAGGCCACAGAGGTGCTTCACTTGTCCCTCTCCATTTTCACACCATGGGTATAATTTTGCTGAAATCTTGACATTGTAGACTTGGTGCAGGGATCGGTTGGTTCTGGCTGCTGTAGTTCCACCTGCTGGTGTGGTATTTTTAGAGAACCTGTAGTTGAGTCCTGGTTGTATAGCACTAAATACAGTACATTATAGGACTCTGGAGTTAATACGAGTGATGATGGTTTTGCTTTTTCTCCTGCTTGAAGTAGGAAGTGTTGTGTAACCTGTGGCAGTGGTAACACTGTAATTCCTTGGCTTGTGCCCAGGTTTTGTACTGCTGGCTGTGGCGGGACCGGTTCTGGGCTGTCTCTGACACTGTCACAGTGGATTCCTCAGGGTTGTCACTCCTGGCTCTGCACTGGCACTGGGTTATGAAACACTTGATTGACAGAATTCCTCAGATGCTTATTGGATCAGACCAGAACAAGTGAGTGGCTTTGTTTGGTGGCTTTTGATTTGTTTCTGTTAAATGGCTGTATAAATTACTCTTTTCTTTAGCATTGCAGCTACGTAGCATTGTTTAGATTAGTGTCCCAAGTTGTGTTCCATTAGTGATGCAAATAACATGTTGAGTAGCTGTTTTTAATGTTTCCTAGCATTGTGCTTCTGCTTGCTCAAATGATCACCTAGAATTTTTACCCCTTTAGTGAAAGGATGAGAGAAAGACTTCGTTATGCATCCTTTTGCTTTGTTTCTCAAACTTCTGTTAACTGTGGACTTCTTTTTCTCATCTGTCTCTTCCTTTTTTTTTTTTATTTTTCCCTCTACAAGGACTTCCAGGGAAATTCAATCTGTTTCACAGCAGATTCAGAACTGCTTGGTCAATCCTGCTGGTATTTCAGCCAATATGAAGATACTACAGAAGTGTCTAGGAAGACCCCTTCCTTTTAAGGTATCAATACTCAGTTTGTGAAAGGATTTGTATCTCCAGCAATAGGCTTTAATATATTTGCAGCACTTACTTTCCAAGACGGCAAAAACACAATTCTTTTGTGTTTGTATTTGTTAGATTGATCAAAAAGAAGACTTCAGCACATGTTAAGGTACATATCTTTTGAGAAATAGATCAGTTACCCAGATATAGCATTTCTACTATTAATTATGCTATGTATAGAAAATATTTACTTAATACAAAGGCATGCCTGAGCATGAAAATATTACTTCTTGCTCTGTTTTGGCAACTTGTGAATATCAGTATGCCACTTGCTTATTCAGTGAACATATGGGTATTTAGAACAGCCTGTGCATGTCCTTTTATACAGCATAGGATGGGGCTGCCATATAACTTCCCAAAACAAGCCCTCTTAACTTGGACAGCTTTGGAGTTTGCTCTTAATGTATTTCAGAATTTGTTGCAATTCAATTTTTAAAAAATTCAGTAAATTTTCTAAAGACTACAAGTCCCTGTTTAAAAGGAGAGTACAAGTGTCATGTGCAGTCTTGTTGTTGACTAGTACTTAGACCTAGGTTTTTATGACCTTATCTCTCAAGGATACTCAGCTATCAAAAAATGCACTAAGTTATTTTGTGAGAGTCTGAAGAACATTCAGTACTTTCTAAGAATTTGGAGAGATCCAAATGTATTTAGGCATCCAAATGTATCTAATGTATCTAAGCATCCAAATGTATTTAAATTGCAGGTGTAAACTGCAATTTCTTGTAAGTGACAGCAGCTCCTGGTGGTTTGTTTGGGATTTTTTTTGTGTAATTATTGCCCTTGATTTAGATAAGTTGCCAAGTTGAAGCACTATTTTTCTGCATGATCTATGTAGTTTCTTCATGAAGGGAAAAAACCCTGACTCGACAAGGAGGAATTGTAGCCACCTGTTTCAGTTTCTGTCTTCCTCTTGTATTGAGTCAGGCTACTAAAAGATTATTTTTAAGCTGTCGTTGCAGGCTGGCTATATATACCTGTACTTTGGCTGTGTGCATGTGAATTTGAAATCTTAGTTTTGTCTGCAGTCACAAATCTTGTTTGTAGTTCTGGTAGCGCTGCTGAAACAAATTGTCCTTTTCATATTTCCAGGATAAAATGGGCATGGAATGTTTTTCTCAGTTAAAAGCTCTCAACAAACCACTGAACATCTTCGAGCTAAGATTGGCCTGTGGAGAAAATAGATGGCAGGAAAAAATGTGCTGTGTGAAAATTGCTGCCACAGAAGTGAAGTTGAAGAAAGCATTGTTGCAAGCTGATGGCCTGATCATAAGAGCCAATCATTTAGAAGATGTGAATCTGGGTAAGTAACCCTTGTGAAGAGCCCAGCAGGATGGTTTCTACCAATCTCTATTCTTTCATATACAGATGGAAAGGATGTTAAATGTTCACTGACAAGAAGCATAGTACATGCATTTATGTGCCTCTGACATTCTGTCAAACAGGTCAGCTACAGATGTTTTTGAAAGCTGTACATTCACAGCTGAAAGCAGAAGGAGTCACATATAGTTATTCAGAAGAAAGGCTTCCTGGAGACACCATCTCCAACCAGTTAGACCCTGCCCTGCTGAACCAGCTCTGCAGTCAGGTTCAGCTGTGGCCTGCAATGGAATACATAGGGACGCTCTGGCAGTACAAACTGACAGCAGATTATGTGGCCAAGGCTTGTGCAAGAAGGTAAGAAGAAGTTTGGAGAAAGAACTCCTACATTCCTTTCGTGGTGTTCTGAATCCCTAGCCAGAAGCTGTAATTTTAGTGCTTTACATCTGCATGTAAATCTGTGTGTATGTATTTGTAATTTATATACACCTGCATGTATGTGCATATATACCTATGCAGCACACAAATCTATGTGTATTAGGAATCAGCAGAAAATGTTCATACTATATTGCTGGGGGCCGCTGCAGAAAAACTGAATTAGACTTAGAGACTGGGAAGGAAGTAGACTAGCATGCAAGCTTCCTTCTGTGTAAACTATACACACATAGAATCATAGTTTAAATTAACATTATTAATTTAAGAAGTGTTAATGTTGTTTTAAGGGGCCAAGTGTATTTATTTTTAGTCTGGTTTACTATGCCTTAAAAGAAAGCTATTCATCTATGGATTTCAGGGAAAGTAATTTTTTGTGTAACAAGACTCTTGGAATCACTGGTTCACTCTTCAATTCAGCAGAGTTGTGACTTTTCACAAAAGCTATAAAGCTAGAAAATGGTTTGTCCCCAAATGTTTAGTATATTTTGCTCAACATGGAATTTATAGCTACAGGAGATTACACTTTTCCCCCTTTTTCTTGTGTTTAGATTTTGTTAACTTTGAGGGATTCAAATGTTTTGAGTATTATTTGCGTACTTGTTCTTCCCCAACATTTGAAATGCTGTCATTTTAACCTTTTGGTGACTTTGCTTGCCATTCTTAATTTGTTTCATTATCCAAATGATTCATTTTATGTGCCCTGCTTAAGCACTGCTTAGGTTGTATCTTTTTTACCTGCTACAGAAAGAGCTGCAGTCAAGAATTAAGTGTCTCTTCTGATCTAGCTCAGTTCATAGCTTTTTCTTTGAAGTTCACACCAGCTGCTTCTCACCAGCTCTCTGGACTGTGGCACTTGTTACACCTTAATGAAGTAAGAAAGAGTTTTAATTTAATTAAATCAGATCTTTAGTTTAATTAATCTTGCTGAAGATTTCTAAGGTTCTTCAAAATATGTATATCACTGAGATTTTCAACATGCAGTTGTTCTACCTCTGCCTGACAAAAAACTGTTCCTTCTTTTAACAAGAAAGGTTATTAACTGTGAGCCTTGAGAAAATGTAATTAAAACACAATGTTGAAAGATAAAATACAACAAAGTCTTAAATAACATAGTTCTCTATGGTTTTGTTTGGTAGTATTGTTCCATACATCCATCTGTGACCTAAAGGAAAATGAGAAATTGTTTGGATGGCAGGTGCCAGCCTTGTTGTATCTATGTATTCAAAGTAATTTGATGCTGAAAAATGCTTTCCTCTCTTCCCATGCCTCTAAATTTTTAAATTTCTGTTGCAAATCAAGCAGACCGATAAAGCTACTTGATGTATTTTCTGTAGAACATTTAATAACTGCTTAATATTTATGATACAGAGTGGTTGTGTTCCCACAAAGCACAGTAAAACACAAGTTCACCTTAAATGCTTCAGAGCAGACTATGGGATGGCTTTACCTGTTTCATGCCTCTGCACCCTCCTGTATTGTAACAAAAGGTTGCTCAGGCTGGACTACAGACTGTATTCTAACAACTTGCTCTGTAAACATGCCGCATATTTCACAGACAGGAGACAGTGCTGACCTCAGGAAGTTTACTCTTCATTGAGGAGATGCAAGCAAGTGCTATGTGAATTTGAAAGGATCTTGGAGAGTATCTTCTAGTATCCCTACTGAAAAACAGTCATACTTTCTTTTTATGTGTGTGTGCTTAATTCTCTTTTGCTCCCTGTACATTTTTCTCACCTCTAGGTTTTTGTTTCTCCTTAGATAACCCCTGAAGAAATGTCTCTTCTGTCATCTCACCTAGTTAATGCTGTGTTAGCATCCTTTTGGAGCAGTACTTTCACCATGGACCCAGACTACTGGTTGACTTGGAGGCCACTGCCTGCATCAGAGGAAAACAACTTCTCTAAATCCCATGTGAACCGTTCCATGAAGGTTTGTCTCTTCTGACCTAATCAAATTATAGGCTGAATGCTCTTGTTGACTAATTCAAATTTTCTAAAGCAATATTGTAAGTGCTAGCATAGTTGCTAGAACTTACAGTGCAAGTTGCATCTGAACAATCTAACTCTTCGTCTCTTAATTTAGGGCCCAGGTGTTTTGACCCGAGCTGTTTTCTCAAAGTGCTTCTTTGAAATTCTAACTAGCAGCAGCAAGACAAGCCAGTGGGATGTGAATGGGCTTCCTGTCTTGTCATCATCCCATGTAACACTGGGAGAATGGATGGAGCGGGCACAGCAGCTCCACAAAGTCAGCACAGCGCTGTGGACCAACCAGGCTGTCTCTTCAATAGCAGATTTTAGGTATTAAGACCTCTCTTCCACATACAGGTTATTTAAATCAAGCATGTTACAGAAGGTTGCTTACTGTGTGTAAATGTTTTCTCATTCCTTTTTCTCCAGACACACGGATGCTAGACTGCAAGGAATAATGCTAAGCAGACAGCTCTCTGCCCTGGTAGATCTGATTCCAGTGGATCTTCAAGAAGAATTTTTGGAGTGCTGCGAGAAGCTCTGCCTCAAGGATCCTGTTGCATATGAGTACCTTCTCAAGATCCTTGAAGGCATCACTGATCAGGAATTACTTCCTAAAGAATTTCTGTTTCTTCAGCTCACTTGCTTGCATCAGTTCTATGGGGAAGGGCTTCAGGAGTTACCAGAGACAGCTTGGCGAGGAAGCATCTGGGTGACCATTGGCTTGGTGCAGATCCAGATGTGGCTTCCACAGACTAGGTTTGATCCAGCTGTTAAAAGAGAATACAAGCTCAAGTACTCAAAAGAAGAGGTGAGTATGAAGCCAAGTTGGCTTTTATCTTTGTTATGTATAAAAGCAATGCAGAGGAGTTTGGCTTGGTCATGATTTTTAAACCATACAGTTAGAACTTCTTTTAATGTCCAAGAAGCTGATGTACCTCTGGTTACTAAAATCAGAACTGCTGTGAATGTTTTATTCTTTCCTTTTTAGTTATACCAGCTGGAGTGTGAATGGAAAACACATGATTTTTCATCCCAGCTGCATACAGGAAAAAGTATTGAAGATGAAACAGTCAGCAACTATGTTCATACCCATATCAGGTAACACCCAGTCACTGAACCCATCTCTCTTAGAGTGGACGTGTCATCTTTGTGGGCTCAGGCTCTGAAGCTTTTTTCTGATGCTTTACAAATTTTGTCTCTTTCTGTAGAAACTAGATTTGCTGATTTTAAAGTATTGATTTACATACTGAGGTGGTAGAGAAGAAGCTGTGCTCTTTACTTGCAGTCAGGAATTGTCTGTACACTTTGTACTGCTGTAAATAGAACAAAACCATGCCCAGAAGTAAAAACAATGCATTGAATACATTGAAGTTACAGTACTTTTCTTAAAATGCGACAATATTATCAATCAGTTGAAATGAGATGGATTATCTGTCACTGTAGTTTCTCAAGGCCATTGTATGTGCAAGTGCTATTTTGCAAAGTTCTTCAGCTGATATTACTGGGGAGAAATCTACATATGTATATTTTAGCAATAGCCTTTGCCCATGTTGCTGTGGATGAATAAATTTCTTACTACATAGCTAATGCACTGTTGACATTCAGAATCTGTAGCCACTGTTAGTTTGTTTGGGGCTTTTTGCAGTTCTTTTTTATTAGAGGAACTTGAGTAGGAAATTTTAAGTAAAGAGAGCTTCCTCCTTTCTGCAGCCTTCCAGATGCGTTCTGTGTACATGGAGATAAAAACTGTCTATTATTCATTGTTTTCCACTTTTAATAGGAATTTTTGATTTCATTATTATACATAGAGGATCTGGTAGTTCCATGCTACTGCTTGAAGAGAATGATAATCATTGAAAGCAGGTTCTGAATGGCTGAGTTTTACCATTTGCATGTGGTAATATTATTTTTTTACTTAATGCTCACAGAGCCATCAGGTAGCAAGAAAAAAGTACTTGAAGTTTGTTGAAGTGGCAGGGAGAGAAGAAATCTACACCTGTGGGCTATAAGGCTGTCCCTTGTATTTTCCTTGTTTGCTGTTTCACACAAATAGCAGAGTATTTTCTGATTAATTTTTTCCTCTATCTAACTGCTACGTTAGATCTACGTTAGATACAAGTTCGTGTGAAACGTATTTCCATGTCTAACGTGGTCAATGTTACTTCTTAACAGGATGTTGCATGAAAGGATGCAAAGGTTGACGGAGAAAATAAGCAGTCTTTCTAGAAGGAAGGCCTTCAGGCCTCCAGCTCCACTGTATGATTGCTTATACCAGGAGACTCAGCAGTACATCAACAGCATAGCAGGGATTTCCTTAGTCCAAGACCTTCTAGCCCGCCTTCTGCAGTTCCTCCGTGGAGAGAGACCTAAATCGCTGCAGGCTATACAGAACCTGTTAAGTGAAGAGGCATCCTGGCAACAGTCACACCATCAGTTCAGAAAACACCTGGCAGAGGAGTATGCTGTGTTCCCTGATGCCATCGTTCCCCTCCAGGCTGCCATCCTGCAGCTGCAACATGGCATGCGATTAGTGGCTTCTGAAGCATGTGCAGTGCTGCAGAGCTCTGTGTGCCCAGCTGACCTCACCAACCTCATCACTGCCTTGCTGGCATTCCCTTCTGTTGGCTGTGCCTTTCCCACTTACTTTGCTCGGGCAGAAGTTTTATGCTCAGTGAATTCAGTTGGGGTACTGAATGGACTTAAAAAGTTCTCTCTGAAGCACTCTGAAGGTGGATCTGAGGGAGCTGAGCAGCCTTCCCCAACTCTGGAACAGCTCCTGGTGAATGCTTTGCTGCATCTTCGATGCCATGTACTATCCCAAGGAGAAATGGACCAGAAATCCCTGCAGCTCTTCAGACATCTGTGTCGGGTAAGCTCTGGATGCCCAGAGGTGGAAGTCTTGCACTGAGTTTGTCCCCATGAAGACATGGATCTGTTAAAACAGCTCTAGAGGAGGGCCACAGAAATGATCAGGGAGCTGGAACACCCCTCTTGTGAAGAAAGGCTGACACAGTTCAGCTGGGGGAAGAGATGTCTCTGAGGAGTCCTTGTGGCTTTTCAGTATATAAAAAGGGTTTATAAGAAGGAGGGAAGGAGACTTTCTACCAAGGCTTGTAGAACAAGGCATAACCATTTTAAGCTGAAAGGGGGTAAAACTAGATCAGGTATGCAAATAATTGTTTAGAAATGTGTATGGTGAGACACAGGAACAGGTTGTCCAGAGAAGTTGTGGATGCTGCAACTCTGAAAGTGTTTGAGAGTGATTGGATGGGGGTTTGAGCAACCTGGTCTAGTGGAAGATGTCCCTGCCCATGGC
>VZSR01003807.1:36400748-36413972 GCA_013398615.1 Brachypodius melanocephalos
CACCCCAACTCCTAGAAAGGAGACTAGAACTTGGTCAAGTACTCTGTTGCATATTGTCTTTGCATTTTCCTCATTAGCTTGTTAAGAGGGCAATTCACAAACGGTAGATGGTTTTGATTTCTAGTGTTGTAGACCATAGAGGAAGGAAGAGCCAAGCATGATAGATGCTGCCCCATTGATGGAATAGGAGATGATTTTAAATGTTAACTTGTGTAGAAGCATGTTGCTTTGTGTTTCCTTAGGCAATTGTGAATGAATGGGATGAACAGGAACGCCGTGCCCAAGAGCAAGAGGCAATGGAACGCAGCCTCTACAGATACAGAAGTAAAAGTCACGGGAAAGGACAGAGCGAGGAAGAAGAGGAGGAAGCAGAATTTAGGAGAAGATTTCCTTTTCATGAAAAGGTAATAGCTGCAACTCTGTTAAGAAACACAAGAATTACATCTGAAGTTGCTCCTGAAAATAAATGCTATGAATGACATGAGGAAGGAAGCAGTTTTTCCTTCAACCAAAAGCCAAATGGGGGTAGATTTTGATAGATATTAAGTTATGTGCTTGTGGTTTATATTACCTTCTGGTTGAAAAAAGTTTTTTGAGATTAATTTCCAGGCTTGAATTGTACTGTGGTTTGGGTGAATAATCCCAAATTATATAACTTAATGATAATATAGTTACTTGTAAAAAGCTGGAATTTTATTTATTTAGCAAGTAAGGTCATCTGAGGTTCTACTCCCTGTGGAGAAGGCTGATCTTGATGAAATAAAGCAGCTGGGACAGGGTGGTTCAGGTCCTCAAGCAACCACACTGTTGAGGTGGTTTATCAGCAGACACAGCTGCTGCTGCTTTTTCTGCAAAGTTGGTGGCAGCTCAGGGATCACTGTACTGCACTCTTGCCTGCTGTAGTTACACCCTGAAATGTTCAGTACACCTGTGTTCAGTTTCAGACTGGCAGTCTCTCTGTATGGTACGAGCTGCAAATCATTAGCAGGTTGCTGCAATGCCAAAAAAAGCAAAAGAGGAGATAGGGAAAGGAGGCATTAAAGGAAGAAATTAAAATTTACTTTTGATTATCATGCAATCTGCAGGACTTTGAAGATATCACAGCTCAGCCAAGCCTAGAAGAAAAAATGGAAACTGAAAATCCAGTGGAAGAGCAGCTGGAAGTTGACAGAGCCCTTTTGTCCAAGAGCTCTATGCAAACAGTAATGAAGGTTCATCAACAGTTGTGCTTAAACTTTGCTCGATCCTTGTGGTATCAACAGAGTCTGCCTTCTCATCAAGCCAAGCATTATTTCAGTACATTTATTTCCTGCTATCAGACTGGTGCATGCCTGGTGTCACAATTCTATCCTTTAATTGGTAAGACCGCTAGCAGTATTCCAGATATGCAAGTTTAGATTTGTAACGATTTGTTTGAAAATAATTGCATTACAGATCATGAAACACACGCGTTATGGGGAAAAGGCACAAAACTGAAAAGTCATTTTCCAGAGAATTTTCCCCATGTTCAGAATTGTCTTGTGGAATATTTTCACTTTTATTCTTCTATGCATTTTTTAAATTCCATTTGGTAATATAAAAGACCAACACAGTTTAAAAATGTATTGAATACTGAGTGAAATTTTGATCACATGGATCTGTGTGGTCCTGTGGAAGATAAAGGAGTTGAAGAAATTTCCCAGAAGTGAATTTTGCAATGAAGTTCATTAAAGAATTGGGTTAAATTTAGCTTATGTATATAAAATAGTGAAAAAAAATGTATTGTGGGTTTTTTTTCCACTGTGAATTTTGGTAAACTTGATGTGTAAATTGTTTTAACAATGTGTGAGAACTCAGAATCACCACTTGTTAAAGCACAGCTGTATATTTCAGTTCTGATCTACTAAGTGCACGTGTGCAATTAAGATGAAGCAGATAAGGGCTGTTGTCTCTACAGTACCTCATTTTTGTGTTTGCACCTGAGCTGTAATCTGTGTGGGAGTGTTTTTGTGTGTTGGATTACTTTTCCACAGAGCCTTGCTTTATAGTAGTATGTCCTTGATGTAAATTTATATACAGAGGAACTATGTTCTTCTGACAGGATTACAGCCTGCCTTTACAATGCTCATTGTACTTTCACAGAAAAATCTGATAAAAGAGAGAAAATAAACTCTAAGTATGTCTTGTGTTCCATGCTCCATCTCATTGTTCCAGTGGTATCTTTTATCCTTGTAGAAGATAACATGCTGAGGCTTGGGATACAGGTGGAAAAAAACGCCCAACTTTATCTGTTCAACTGGAAAAAGAACTAGTAGCATGTGTGATGTCTTCCTTACTTGCTTCCCAGGTGCTGAAATGAATGACAGTCTCTTGGGAAGCCAGCTTCTGCTGAGCACTCTTCTTCACAATACCTTTTTTGAGGAAGTAACTTCAGATCTTGTGCTGCAGCAAGATGGCCCATATGATTTCTATCAGCATCCCAATATTCAGCAAGTCCGACAGTGCCAACCTGTACTTGACAATTTTGCTAAAGAAATAAATGGGCTCCTGCAGGAATGGCCAGAGCACCCTGTACTTGTGCAGGTAAAAACACCTTAACAAATATTTGGGGGAAAATGGAGCATTTTAGGATTGCATTTATGTGTGAATATGTGTATAGATATGCATAGACATGTGCAAACACATTGATAGCCTTGCCTAGATGTTGTCTGTATTACTTATGCAGATGTTTTGAAGTTATACCTGTTTATTCATAAGAGGTATAGGTATTTTTCTGTGTATTATAACTGTTTTATTTTACTTAAGAAATGTTGTGGGATTCTGCCAAGTCTGAACTTAGAGTTTTAAGCAATCTTCAGTCTGCCATAGTTCAAAGATCCCTGAGGTCTTGCTGTTTCTACTCCTGTTTTTTTTTTCTAAAGTTCTTTCTTTCATAATGCTTTAAAATTATTATTTTTAGTCCCTCTTATGGCATCTATGTTGTCCTCAGGTTACATTTCTTGGGGTAACATGGAAACTCAGATTCCACAGGAACTCTTTGCATTAGGTCATTTGTGCTGCATTCCCCAAGTGCATTTGCCTTACTGAACTCCTAGTGAGCTTATACGAAATTGAGAAGGCAGTTTAAAAATGTTAAAGAAACCAAAACAAAAAACCAGAACTTATCTCTTGTGGGGTGGGTTATGCTCATAGAAATTAACTCAATTTCATGGCTTCTCTTGAAGTACAGTTACTAAGGGCTGAATGTTTTTGTTTTTATTCTACAGCTGTTAGTTGTGATGGACAGAATCCGGAGTTTTCCACTTTCTAGTCCTCTCTCAAAGTTTCTGAATGGCTTGGAAATTCTTCTTGCGAAGGCACAGGTAAGAAGAAAGCTGTTTCCTTACCTATATTTGGTACCACGTTACAAACACAGTATTTGAAAGCTGTCTGCTTGTCAGGATCTGGGGAAGTGAACGTGCTCCATGCTGAAAGTTAAAAGAGCAAGAACCCAGCAATCCAGAGTAATGCAATGAGTTTTGCAAGGCAGTGACTAATTTCTGGCTTTGTGTAAAGGGGAACTTTTGTTTTCTAGGACTGGGAGGAAAATGCCAGTCGAGCTTTGTCCTTGAGGAAGCATCTTGATCTGGTCACACAACTGATTATTCAGTGGCGTAGATTGGAGCTGAAGTAAGAGTTGTCTTTCCATGTTGCTTTTCCTTAAATACTGTAAGCTTTCATCTCCACATGGAGGCACATTCCAATACAGAATTGCCTTAATTGTGGAACATGCTTCTGTGTATCTGTCGTGGTGAAATGTATGGGGGAAAGAGACCACCAGTGAGGAGCTGTAGTGGATCAGAACGAACATGTCCATGTATTTGCCTCAGGAAAAGTAGAAACAGTATTCTCCCAGTGCTCACCTGTTTTCATCCTAGGATTTCCTGAGCCTGCAGAGCTTTGTCTGTTTACTATCCATCATTAAATCGTCCTTTAAAATTATTATCCGATTTCCTGTTTAAGACTATGTAAAGTTTTAGCCACAGTATGTCACACTCAGGAATTCCACAAGTCTACCTCAGTTTCTGAGAAAATAAACTTTTGAACCTGCCTCTAATGTATTTTACTTTACCTTCCCTTCTTTTCTTCATTCATATATAATAATGTTGTCAAAACTATGATCCTCAGAAGTTGATTATATATATTAAGCTTATGTGCAAATTCTTTTATCCTGCTAAATTTTCCATTAGTTTAATAGAAACAGAAACCACATTTTTGTTGTTTTGAACCCAAACTAGCCATGATACTTTTGATTTATCTCTCCCTTATTGTTTCTAGTTGCTGGTCAGTAAGTTTGGACAATATTATGAAGCAGCACGTGGAGAAATCCACAAAACACTGGTTCTCCATCTATCAGATGATTGAGAAGTATGTTCAAGATGTACAGGCAAACACAGAAGGTAAGTGCTGGCCTTAAAATAAATGTGATGCAGTTTTAGTAATTACTAAGTTTTAGGAATTACTATAATTAGGGTCCTAAATGCCAGAATTTGACAATGCACTTTTAGGTATAGTTCTTTGCCCAACAGTAAATTCCATGACCACCATGTAGGGTTTTCCATATGGTGTGAACTTTGTATATATTTCTGAAACCACTTGTGGCTCATAGGGCCTGTGTTGTGATGTAAAGAAAAGATGTCTGTAAAAAGCATCTTAAAGAAAGTAGAATTGTGATAGCTGTACATCATGCACACACAAACATTTCAAACAGATTTGGAGGGTAGGAGGCCTCCATCTGCAACTGGAAAAGGCACCTCGTTTTTTTAGCTGCAGAAAGCCTAATTCATATCCCAGCTGAACTGCTTTTAACATTCTGTGTAAAGCCTAAACAATTCTTAGAGTAAGTAGGTTTTGGTACGTGCTGTTCTTAGCAAATCTGTCCACACGTGTTCATGTTACATAAAATAGGGGAATGTGGGGCAGCACCTTGCCTCCCCCAAATTTAATGTAATTGTAAAGATGAAAGCAGTATCCTCTGGCTTGAAGCCAAGTTTCCAATCTCATGACTACTTAATGCAGTTGATGGGCTTCAGATCCTTCAGTTACATTACATCTCCAAGTGGACAACATGTCTTCTTCCACAGATAATACTCTAAAGGCACTCCATTCTCTACCAGATTATTCTGTTCTATTTCTGTCCTCATGACTTTGAGGAGTTAAGGAACTGGCAGTGACTTATTTGTAGTAGGGCTCATCACGACTAAAAAAGCCATTCATTCAGAGAGAATAGTAGGTATTCTGTAAATACTCAATGGATTCTGAAATTTGACATTTAACTGACCTTCTCAGTCACTATCTTAATGCTGCTTCTTGTTCCCTTTCCTTTCTTCCAGTATGGCATTTGTTGGTTTTACTTATTAATAAATCCGAATTCTTCCCCTCTCTGCCCCTTTCCTATTTTGTTTTGAACTTTTCCTAATTGAGACTTAATATTTAATTGAAAGTTAAAGACCAGACCACAATTTTCATATAGATCTTCTAGTGTGTTTTTTTTTTTCTTTTTTTCTCTCTTTCTAAATTTCTGGTGCGATGTTCAGGAACTGAGCAAATGGATCTAAAAATGCTGGTCAGCACATTACAGGCTTTCATTGAAGGCTCTACTCTAGGAGAGTTCCATGCACGGCTCCAAGTACTGTTGGTTTTCCACTGCCATGTCTTGCTGATGCCTCAAGTAGCAGAAAAGGGTAAGTTGGTAGCATTACCTGTGTTATCTGTACAACAATCTCGCCACCAGGTGTTCCAGGCTTTCCAAACAGGTCACTAAGCTCATAAATAGAACCAATGGGGCTGTTTTACTGTTTCCCTGATGGTCAATTTACCCCATCTTTTGGTGTTGCTAAGCTTCCAAAAAGAACTGGGGTGTATTTATTGTAATGATACTGAAAAATGTCCTCTTGTAAAAGAAGAGTGGTGATGATGATGATTATTGTTATTATCTGTCCCTTTTACCTTCTAGATGTTCTGTGCAGCATCCTGTGGAATCTACACAATTACTATAAGCAGTTTTCAGAGTGTGTTGAGGCCAAAATCACTGAACTTCGTCAGCCCATAGAAAAGGAACTTAAGGTAAAAGGAAACTCAGCTCAGACAATGTATCCGTCTAATCAAAGGAACAGTAGAGCATGTAACAAATTCAAAAACTGTTTGAATTTATCTATAATAGTTCTGTTGGCCACTGAAATCCCTACTAAAAGTAACATTTTCTTTGGCAAGAATTAATTCTTGAGGTGGGGGAGGAGTTGATTGAAAGCTTTAATGTTTGATGAGTCTCATTTATCCATGAAAGTTTCTACCCAGGGTTGAAGCCCCTATGGATTTCACGACATCTGGGTATGCAGCAGTTTTTATGCAGTGCAAATATGTATGTTAATAAGATGGCTGTGTAATAATTTGCTCACTTACTAAAATGTTTTGCATTTTAAGGCTACCAGATCATCATAGCTGATTAAGTTTAAAGATCATCTTTGATGTGGAAATACTTCATTTCATTTACATAAGTAATTTTATTGATTATTTATTTTCCTAATAGGAATTTGTGAAGATTTCCAGGTGGAATGATGTCAGCTTCTGGGCTATAAAACAATCAGTTGAAAAAATACGCAGGTAACTCAGAATTAAAACACAGCTCCCTTTTTTGAAACCTTCTTTCTAGATGATTTCTCGGTGATGTTACATTTGAATGCAGAAATGTTTCTTCTGCTCGTAACACAGTGAAAATATTCATTTCCAGCAGCTGAGAGATTTCCAGGATTACAAAACCCAGTTTGTTTTTTTTTTTTGCTTTCATTTCGTAATTAGAACTCTCTTTAAATTCATGAAGAAGTTCGAAGTTGTTCTGGATGAGCCGTGTCGCCCTGCCTTGGTGGAAATTGGTAAGGAAGAGCAACTGGACTGCATGCAAAAGCAAGAAGAATCTGACGACAAAGAAACCAAAATTCAGAGGCTAAACAACACATTAAGAAAGGTTCTGTCTGCTGCAACAGATGTTACCAAGGTGACTGAATTAGTTATTCTAAGTGTGGGAAGAACAATTTCTCTATTCTCTATTCTGTATGTTGCTTTTCACTGATTTATGCAGGAAAATCTTATGTAAGTGTCAAATCTGTTGAATATATCATAAAAAATTTTTTGGTCTTACTTGTGTTCACTGTTATTCAACACTGCAGATGGGTGGGAATGCAGCATGGAATGGTCTGTACTAATCTAGCAATATATCTGTGCTCTAATATAGAGATGAGGCAATTACACATTTCATCTCCAATTTGCTTACATATTGTCTGCAGCAATTTGTTACGTCCCTACTAATGAAGTAAAATAGCTTGGGAGTTGACATTATTATTACCCTTTTTTTTCTAAACAAGGGCCCAAACAAATAATGATGTAGCTGTAGGATTTGTGTCTATATAAGCTCTGATTAAATATTCAATCACTTTTGGCTTGGAATTCCCCTTAGTGATAGGGCAATGGACTACAGTGTCATATGCTGTGAACTGACATTTTGTGGACTGTGAACATTTGCCTTGGACAAGCTGATGCATGGTAAATCCTGCTCCACAGAGTCTCAGTTCAGTATGTCTCTAATGAATTTGCCCAGCTCAGAGAGGAAGTCAGCTAATTTTCTTCCTGAAAGAGATTCCTATTTATATCATTAGTTTTTATTCACAAGATGCAAGGAGACAATCATAACTCACCAGAATTTGGTGGTGAGTGGGAAATGCTGAGTTACCCTCAGCTTTGTTCAGTTTCTTCAGAGCAGGAGCAGGGCTGATCTTGCTCATGTCCTGTACAGGAGGGTAGAGCAAGGAGGCAGAAATCTAATGCAAATCTAATGTGTTTGATTGATTGAGGGTTTTGTTTGTTGGTCGGTGATTTGTAAGCCTGTTACTGATAGTTAATGGGGTCATTGGTTTCACTACTTACAGTTCCATGTTGTCTTCATTCCTTAAAGAAGATGCATGCAAACATAAATTGAAAAGCTTTGGATGTGCTGAGGAATTAATTCTGTTATTTAATAATTTCTACTTGCACACTTGTTTATGTTGTTCTTTAAGAAAAAAGTTCTTGTCTAGTGGAAAGTAAGTGAGGGTGTTCTTACCTGACACTCTGGGAGTATTAGTGATTTAGGTTATTGCCTTTAAACTTGGAAGGCAGAGGAAGCTGACCTGAAGCAGTGATTACATTTTTCATAGAGATAATGGCAAACACCTAAGACAGTAAGATCATAGTATCTTCCATTTGCTTGCCTGTTTTCAAAATTAATGTCTGCTCGATATATATGTGTTATGATTTTTCTCAAGTGTTGGTGCTGAACTGATGAAAGAATCACATTAACATGTTTTGAGGTTTCAGATGAATGCAGAATTTAGCTCTTGTTTTAAAGTGATTTACTCCTAGTGATCAATCGAGAGCTTTGAATATGTGTGTATGATTTTCTTCCTTTTTTTTTCAGAGGGTGCTCCCGGAATGTCAGGGTGTCATTACATTTCATACAGAATCTCTTCAGTATCGTCTGTCTAAGCTGACCAAAAAAATGAAGAAAATGTGTACAGCAGTTACAGAAAATAATTCATTCTTAAACCTGGTGGAAAATCTCGACCAGTTCACAGGTTAGGTTTTCTTGTGATTTCCATATCCTGATTGACCTCTATAACATAAATGGATTAAATCAGGAAAAAGTGCAGATATATAGTTGTCTTCCTAGGATGTCTTCCCACAGCTACTTTGTGTACATTAAATTCTCAATCTCATACCTTTGTCTGCTGTCTTCTGTACAGGTGGTATTATTGTTTCTGTAGCTGAACTGCAAAATTTAACATTTGATCAGACAGCAACTAAGGAGAAACAGAAATCAGAGGCAAAGCATATTCAGATGCAAAAGCAACGGGCTTTGTCAGATCTCTTTAAAAGCCTTGCTAAAACAGGTGAGTTTTGACTGAAATGGGCTTGGTTTAAAAGTACAGAGTTCTTGAGCATTTTACTGTCTTTGCCAATATATCTAAACCCACCATAATATGATATAAGGTAACACCTGTACCCTTCTTATTCATCAACCTTTTCATGTCTTAAAAATGATCCCTAACTCAGCTGTCTTAAAGGACATGGGACAGTAAAAAGTCCTGAATGTACCTTAATGTACTAGACAGGTCTATGTTAGTCTTACTTCAGCTGTGTTGTTCAGCTCAAGATAGCTCAGCTACAATGTGTTCTTACACTACAGAACTTGTAGCATGTTCAAAGACTTGTCGAAATAAGAACATTTGACATCTTACTACCAACTGTATGAGTGACATTTTTCATATAAAAAACGAGGGCATCAAAGGATGTGTGCTGAAACACTGTTCCAGGTTTGTCGTACCGGAAAGGTCTGTCTTGGTCCCGTTCAAAGGATTGCCAGGAAGTTCTCTACCTTCGTCCACTGGACTTGTGTAGTGCACTGGCTGCAGTGAATTGTACACATCAACTGGATGCCACGTATGTACATGGGACTTTTTACCCTCAGATTGTGTGAATTGCAGCTGTAATATATAGAATTTATGGCATGTTGATTTAGACTGGGATTTCTGGACAGTAATTAATTTAGGATTTTGCATATTCCCTTCCTCCCATTACTTCTCAGTTTGTTGTGTGCAACTGAGCAAGGATTTTGGGGGTTTTTTAATCCCTTTTTTTTTCTAAATTTGCATTTTAACAACTCAGTTTCATTCTTTCCATGAATTAGATTTCAGTTAGCCCTCCATTGTCCAGCCTTGCCTGGGATGCTTTGCTAGCAGTATATTAGAATGTAAACTGCTAATGGTTTTATTGAAGGTGAGCTGTGATTTTCAGGGATTACTTCATTGTTTTGTCTTCATTAAATAATGGGATATTTCAGGAGAAAATACATATACTTCAAAGTGAGTGTTGTTGGAAAAGCTTTCTTAGGGGAAAGATGTTTTTTTCAGATTTTTTAAATTGTTTTTCTGTTAACAAGTGGATTTTTGTCATTGAGACATGCTGATTATTGTCCTTCTAGGATGGATTTAGTTTATCAGGAAGAAAAGAAAAACTTCTGTATGAAGCTGGATTTAGCTCCATGGAGGGAAGAAAAACAGTATCACTGTTAAAGCATTAAATGGTACTCAAAGATAGAGATCTTGCTGCTATTGCTTAGGGTTTCCTTAGAATTTTTTTCTAAAATTAAATGTTTTCTTAAGACTAGAATATTTTTACAGACAATGAAGAATTGCAAGATAAATGCATTTTCAAACAACAAATTTCAGGCAAAACTGTTGGTTTGAAGAGCTGACCTGATGGCTCCAGCATGCTGAGGTGATTTTAATACCACACTTCTTTGTGCTCTGCCAGGTTGCTGACAGAAATTTCTTCTACCTGGGATGGATGCCAGAAGTACTTCTATCGATCACTTGCACGTCACTCTCGGCTCCAGACAGCTTTGTTAGCACCTGCCAAGGTAAAACCAACAAAGTAAAACCAGAATCTTAGTTCTGTTAACTTCATTTTACCAGCTTGGACTGAAATTTCTTAGTGAAAAAGGGATGAGAGATAATGCTGTGTAATATGATACTAAATATGACCCTTTCATACCACTCATTAAATGCATCTGCTGTTTTGTGAAGGGACAAAATTGATTTGGGAAAAGCACTTAATGATTTTCAGTGTACAGTATCTTTCATCCCAGCAGATTCCTAATTGCTAGTTTTTGTGCATCAAGAAACTCATGAAACACTGAATCCAAACTTGTAAGGAAAATAGACCCAATATTATTCAGTGTTCTTGAAGAAATCAGTTGATATTTATAATTGGGTGTAACTGGAGTCTGTGTCCAACTCGAAAATTACTAAGATATTTCTTAATTTAAATATTGATCTAAAACCAGCAGAACAGACAAATGAGCTCTGCCAAACCCAGAACCGTTCTTCCAGAATTTCAGAAAAATCTTTCAGATGTTCTTCCTCTTACTATGCTTTACCACTTGTTTGACAACATGATCTTATCAAAGTCACACCTAATATTGGATACAAATAGTGGAACGTGACAGTGATCAATTATACTTTGTGTTGTGACTGTTTGTGCTGAGCTTTAAGATGTGACTGCTTCTAATGGAAGGAGTGAAAGTAATTGTCAGTATATCTGGTAAAAGAATGGTTGTAGCATTGGTCATGAATGTAAAGCATTTAGGCTGGTATCTCTTCAGATTTTAGTCATTATTTGTATAAGGTAGATTTAATACTGGAACCAAATCCCTGATAAGAATTGCTGCAGTGGAGTGAAATGTAATGTGACTGTTGCAGAAGTTACTTGAAAGGCAAATTATATGCAGAATGTATGGAAGATGCAGAAAAGATGAAGAGAGGAAACTGTAATAATTGTAACTCTAGTCCGCGTATTACGACTAGTTCAATTAAACCATAACCTTTCAGCCTGCTCAGTGAAATGGAAACACAGAGACTGCTGTTGTCTCCTTGTTCATCTGACTGTTCCCTCCCACTTTTTCTGTCTCTGTTTTTTTCAGGATATTGGACTAGGTAGCATTGAACGATGCAAAGGGTTCACTGCACACCTCATGCAGATGCTCGTGAGACAGAGGCGATCTCTCACTGCACTGACAGAACAGTGGATCTTACTCAGGTATTTTCCATCTTCCAACGTTTATATGTTGGCAAGAAGTTTTGACAGGAAGCAGATCAGTTCAAGAAAGATGGAAAATAAGACAGAAGAAAATAACAACTTTTTCCTCTACTTCCCTGTATTTCTCTTCCCCTAAGTTAAGCCTAGCTAGAAAAGATTTAAGTTTATCCTATCACTGCAGCCAGTATTTTGGAATCAAAATAATTCTGTAGGATAAGTAAGGCATATATGTGTAATAATTCCTGTAGTTAATTACACAGTTAAACCATTAATCTTACAGATTGTTATCTTTCTCTCATTTGGTATTGGCCAAGTTAGTTTTGTTTACATTTAAGTTGTTGGCTTGACCTGGCACAAATAAATTATCTGGATGCTATTTTGAGCCTAAATAAATAAAGCATCAACAGCTTACAAAAAAAAATTCTAGAAAGGCAGGACATACTGGATGTTGTGTCAAAACTGTAAAAGGAAAAGTGTATAAGAAACTTCCTTACTTGATGTGATTTTTAATTTCATTGCTTGAGTCATCAGAGTTATTGCAAATGCCACTTTTGTTGAGAATATTTGTGCTCAGCACTCTGTAGTCCATAAAACTTATAGAAGGCAGGTTAGAAGCTAGTACTTTTGTACAGAGTAGGAATTCTGGACTGGAGATTACTGGCACAAAATTTATTCTAACTCCAGGAAACTTGAAAAAAATCACATAAACAGAAAACCTCAACTAAACAAACTCCTCAGCTTTACAGTCACAGGAATAGTAAAACTTTCAGGACACTTATCTGCATTACTGTGACTTCCATAGCAAATCAGATTTCCAGGGCTTTGTAGTATTTCATAATTCAGGGAGGGGAAAAAAAATCTCCAATTAAACAACCTTTTCTTTAAAAAAAATTGTTTTTAGTTTTTCCAGAAGTTATTATCTAGAGTTTTTTTAAAAAATTATTTTAGTTAAAGGTAGAGCTTTGAAAAAGGAAGTACAATGTAAAACTCAGTGATTGTAACTTCTTTCTTTCTATCTTCTTAACTAGGAACCTCCTGAGTTGTATACAAGAGATAGATTCTAGGTTGACTGCTGATAGAGAATACAGTGCAGCATTTCCTCCTCAAGACAGCATTCAACGCTGGACAGACAGACTGCAGCAACTTTCCATGCAGTGTGTGATGGTTCTCGAGGAGCTGTCTTGGTTTATCCAGAGCTGCCCAAAAGAAGAGTCAGCTAGGTGCAATGACAGTGAAGGAACTGATGTCAAAGCCAACATTCCTCAGAGTTCAGTGCCTGAAATGGGAAATGTTCTTGCAGGAATACCTGACTTGATTCCCTCAGATCTGAAGCACTTGTCTCCAGTAACAATGGAGCAATTGCCTCCTGGATGCAGGATGCGAAACAAGGATCAGCTGTGGCTGCAGGTAGCTACACAATTGACTGCAATGATGGCAAAAGTGAAGGCCATGAAAGCAGAAGTGGACAGAGTAAGACAACAGTCACGTGAGACCTCCTTTTATTCCTGGTGAGTTCTACACATGAACATCTCTTCTGGTTTATGTTCATATAATACATGTGAAGTAATTTTGAAAATT
>VZSR01003807.1:36414027-36525902 GCA_013398615.1 Brachypodius melanocephalos
TTTTTTTTTTTTTTTTTTTGCAAAATTCAGTGCCTGACTCTTTAAAGAAATCTGTCTTCTCCCACTCCCCTGACAAGTGAAAAAATTTCTGTCTCAGCTTTCCACTTTGCCTTTGGTCTCTCAGGATTTTGTCCCCATAGATCCTTAGCTAATGAGGTGAATTTCAAATAAAAATTTAATGAAGAAATTTTTATTTTAAAAGACATTTGTAGCCTATTTAATAACAATCTTCTTATTTTCTCTCTGCTTCAAACAGTGTGAATGTAAGCTGGTTGTCAAGTCTTTTATTTAATAAATTCAGGATGTAGATGTGCTGCCTCTCTCTTATCCATGCCCAAGAAAAAGTTTAATCTTAAATTGGACTGTTTGTGGTATTTCTGTTGCAGGAGTGACTTTGAAGTTTGCACATCAGCTGTGAGTTGCTTGCTGGAAGTCTCAGCCCAGCTACAAAGCATAGAGTCCCTCTTTCTTCCAAATGGGCAAGACAGGGAAGCTGCAAATCAGATGGCCCTAATCAAGAGCCTAAAGTATATACAAGAAGAAGTTAATAACACATCCTCAGACTTCACAGCCTGGAGAACACAGCTTCTTGCTTCTGTGTCAGATTGCACTGGTAAGGATAACTTTTCTCTACCTGATTTGTAATGTTGGTAAAAACACAAGAACTTACTAGTTTGGTCATTGCTGAAGGTGGCCCTGTGTTCCTTGTGATACCCAAAAACTTAATGAAATTAAAGCTTGAAAAATTTAGTCCAGACTTGATTTGAGCAGTATAATTTTTTTACCATCTCTGTTAGTGATGGATTCTGCACCATAGTTGTAGGTCAGGATTAGCAAGGAGATTTTGGTAGAACTGTGTGTAAAAGTTGCATAGTGCTGTCATTGTCCTTGCATAAGGGAAACAGGGAACCTGTAATCTGATGTGTTTCCATGTAAAACTGCCTGTGTTATGGTTCAAAAGGAAATCAACAGTCGGATGAAGAGTTTGTGGAGCAATTCTCAACAAAAGTGGAAACTGTTATCCGTGCTGTTCTGTATGCTGTTCAGTGTTTGGTAGAGAGAAAACAGGAAGGTGGAAAAGAGGAAGAAAAGTCTTCAGAGGAAAACGGTAAGTTTGTCAATATACTTGAGTGGGGAGAAGAGTTAAAATCATGCAAATCTTAAAATTTCTTAAATAATGTGTGTCAGAGGTACCAATGCACAAGGAGATTGCTATATTAATAGAAATTGTGTATTTAAACAGGTGAGGTGGATATTTCTAGATTGCTTACTATAACATTTTTAGAATGTCTGACTTGATCTCTATTTCTTAATGTGCTTCAAACAAAGAGGATGCAGCCTTACTTGATGTGATTAAAGCCGGACATATAACCAAACTTTTGGATGAAGATCTCTCTGCTGATTTGGAGTCTTTACATGTGCAGAAGGCAATTTTAGGTGTTTCAGAACTCCTGGAGATGCTGAAGTCTTACAGGGAAGACTGCACTTCATATAAACAGAAGGTAATTTTTTTTTCTTTTCATGAGTTTTTTGGCTTAGGAGTCTTGAGAGATTTGGAATTGTGAACTACTTCGGTGGTTAAATGTGCATTGCTTCCTCTTGCCCCAGTGCCTTAGAACTAGAAGCATTTGAGAAACTGTGGACAAATAAAGGTAGTCTGCTGCAGTGCAAAAGCCAGACATTCCTGTAGTAAGAAGACAAAGTTGTTGTGAAAAATCTAGAAAAAGCTCCAGAAACTTTAGAAATTGTACTTAAACTCACCTACTGATATTTCTGCTTTGAGCATCTGTTTTCAGTCACTATTGTGACTCTCTCTGAGGTGCATGTCAGTAAGTACAAATAATGACTGACAGCTGCTTTTTTTTTGTTTTAACTGTAGTTCTTCAACCAGTCCTGCTATTTGCTGGTACGTCTAAAGCCCATGCTCTGCAAGTATTCAGACCTCATCCTGTTCTACCTCACCATTTCACTGGCATCTCACAGGAGTACTGGAAAACTGCTTTCTGTTCTAACCAGCATTTTTACAGAGCTTGCTCTAAAGGTAAGTTATTAGAGGTAACAGTGGATATGTGGCAAGCATGTATTTAATGTGTAAAATGTCTTGAGTAGGAACTAAGCTGAAAATGTACTTACTACTGAGGAAGATCTTGAGTTTCTGTTCGCCTTTGCAGGGGTTTTGTCTGCCAAAAGAATTACTTGAAGATGAAGCAGGAGAGGGGGCAACAGAGTTCCATGACTATGAGGATGGTGGTATTGGAGAAGGGGAAGGCAAGAAGGATGTGAGCGACAAAATAGAAAGTGAAGATCAGGCAAGTGTTTGGGTTGATCTTGTTTAATTGAAGTGAAACTGAAAAAGCTCATGAAATCCATGATGTGGATGTCTTGGGTGAAAAGAAACACAAAGTTACCTTCAGTCTCCTATTTATGTTGGCTTTTATCTTTGCATATCTGCTTATAAGTATTGTTGTAATACTTAAGCTTTTAATATATAGGCAATATCCATTGTAATTTTTGGCTTTACCAATGATTTAGATAGAAGACAGTTTTCAAAAAGGTGAAGAGAAGGAGAAAGAGGATCAAGATTCTAAACCAGACATTGAAGGAGAAGACAATGCAATTGAAATGTCTGAAGACTTTGAAGGAAAGATGCATGATGGAGAACGGGAGAAAAAAGGTTTGGTTCTTCCACTATGGCAAACTTGTAAGAAAAGTTATAGATCAGCCCAGTAATGGTTGATGCTTTTCTATAACATGTGCACATGTGTCTTTTTCAGCATATATCAATTAACTGAATGGGGTTATGAAATTAAGGTTCAAAGTATGATTGCTTATTTGCTTCTGAAGTTATCAAAAACATTAGCTTTCTCTCTTCTGTACTGAAACACATTCTGAACTGTACACAGAAGATGAGGAAAATTCAGATGAAGAGGAGGAACTGGACAAGCAGATGGGCAATCTTGATAATGCTGAAGCTGATGATAAACTAGATGAAAGGCTCTGGGGGGATGAAGAAGATGATGATGATGATGATAATGAAGATGCAAGTAGTAAAACAGAAGAAACTGGTCCAGGAATGGATGAGGTAATAAGGAATGGGGTGGGGAAAGAAATATCAAAGGAATTGAACTCTGCTAATTTGATGTGACCTAGAATGGGAATTGCCTCTCATAGCTCTTTGCCTTAGAAAGGGGTAATTTCAGGGAATAAGTTCTGTTCAGTGTTGTATTTTTTTTTTCTGTAGGAGATGATGTCACTGAGACTTTGAAAAGTGGGTAATGTAATTGAGTTTCTTTTGGATTTATTAATAGGAGGATTCAGAGTTGGTTGCAAAAGATGACAATCTGGGGACAGGAAACAAGGATAATAAAAAAAAGCCTCCCAAGAATGAGGAAAAAGAGCAGCAGGAAGAGGACAGTGGAAATAATGAGAAAATCCATGAACAAATTGATGAGGTAAAAATTACTTGGACTACATGGAGTATCTTGCTGTTAAACCATGTTGCTTATACCATGTGTTTCTAAGAATTTGAAATGTTTTTTTTAATAGTGAAACACCCTGAAAAAATGCTACTTCATTTGAGAGCTAAAAGTAAACCATACTGTATCCATTACAATACACATTCATATTCCAGAAAGGATTGGTTTTCTGTACCCTGAACTTGTAATGGCTGCCAAAACAAGGCTTTACACTGAATTGATGTTTTGATGAACAAGGCTTTAAAACCCTAATTCTGTTGTGTTTAGCAACAGAAATATCTTAGTATGCAAGAGTACATTTAGCATCTCCAGGAGTGCATATTCTGTTTAGAATGTTTCAGCTAGGAAAATTGGCTTTTTACCACAAAACATACTGGGTTTAAGTACCACCAGTTTATGTAAATGCATTTGCTAAAATTAATCTTTCTGCTCTTCATGCATGAGTATGTGTACCACTGGAAATCCACTTTTAACTGATCAGAATGTAATATTGTGTCCAGTATTTCTTTGTCCTAGAGAATACAGTAGTATCTTGTTTCTTATCTTTGCCTATCTCCCACTTAGTCCATGCCTGATATTTTTCCCCCCGTTCTTTTGCTGATAGCGTGAGTATGATGAGAATGAGGTAGATCCTTATCATGGCCAGCAAGAAAAGGAGCCTGAAGTTGAACCTTTGGACCTCCCTGATAATTTGAATCTGGAGAGTAATGAGAAGAGTGATGATGAGGAGGATGAAGGTACAGATTCCTAGATCAAAGCCACATGGAACTGGAGGGGACAATCGGATCATGAGCCCTTTTTGTGTACAGAGAGAGATGGTGGTAGGATTCTGTATAACCACCAAGAAGCTGCAAATTCATTTGTACATGAAAATACCAACATAGCAAATGCAGCCCAGACAAGAAGTCAGCATTACAACATTTTCCTTTGCCTCTCTTTCATGCACACTGTAGAGCATGCTTTCTCCTGTCATCCAAGTGATACAGCCTAACTTAGGCTGGAATCTCCTTATTTAATTGTCCAGTTGCTTTTGTGGTTTCATTTTTTTCTCTATTATACTTTCAAATATTTCTACTCTTAGAAGCCAATTGACTCTCAGGAATATTAGTTTAAAGGAAGTTAATAGGAATTCATCCTGCTGTACTGCTAGCTAGAAATCAATTGTGACTTCAAGTAATTATCTGGGTATAGAAAACACAAAATACTGAGTTCTGTACTCAAAATCTATGGGGTTTTGATAGGCTGGGCAGTTTTATTCCAAATGTCTGTAATATTCACTGTCTCTGTACGTCACTGAAAGTTTTATATAACTTTCTGATTTTTTTTTAATCCAGAAGAAGAGAATGATTTTGAAATAGATGAGAAACCTGTAGATTTAAATGAGGCAGAGAAGACAGAAGAACAGAATGAAGAGGATACTGATGAGACAGAAAGAGATGATCAAGATGCAAAAGCAGCTGAAGAAGGCGTTTCTGAAGATAAAGAGGAGAAGGAAGATGAAGGAGACAAAGATGCTCATGATCAAGAAGAAAAGGCAGAGAACACTGAGGATGCAGAAGAAGAAGAGTCACAACCACCCAATGAGAAAAAAAATGAATCTGCTGAAGATAAGGGAATCCCTAATGAAGACCAAGGCCTTCAACCTCAGGTATAGTGTAAAAAATAATCGTGTGATTTTCTTTTTTTTATTTTTTAATTGTCTAATACAAGATTTAAGAAATGGATGTGGTCTGTGATACTCCAGAACAAATTTGACATTTAATAGATACAATGTTAGTCGGAGTCTTCATCAAGATAACAAGAATTATGTTTACTAAACGTGTTTCTGCTGTCTGTGTTCCTGCTGCCTCCTTGGCCTTGTGTTAGAATGCAACAGAGCTGGAAGGGACCTAGCATGATCATCTACTCCAACTGCCTGACCACTTCAGGGCTGACCAAAAATTTAAGCATATCATTAAGCACACTGTCCAAATGCCTCTTAAACACTGGCAGCTTTGGGGCATTGACCATCTCTGTAGGAAGCCTATTCCAGTGTTTGACCACCCTCTCAGTGTGATACTAAAGTCCCAATGACCATTCCTATGCATCCTATCACTGGGTACCAGGGAAAAGAGATCAGCACTTCTCTCTCTATGTCCCTTCCTTGGGAAGTTGTAGAAGAGCAATGGGGCCACCCTTCAGCCTCCTTCTCTCCAAACTAGACAAGCCCAAAGTCCTTAGCCACTCTTTATAGGACACTGCTTCCACCTCTTGCACCCCCTTTGTTGTCCTCCTGTGGCCACATTCAAGGACCTTCACATCCTTTTAACTTGTGGCAGAACTGCACACAGCACTCATGTGAGGCTGCACCAGTGATGAATAGAGTGGATTCACCACCTCTTCTGACCAGCTGGTGTTGCTGTGTTTGATGCATCCCAGGATGGGGATTGCCCTCTGGGCTGCCAGAGCTCAGTGCTCACTCACACAGAGCCTGCTGTCGACCAGTGTTACTCTGTCCTAGGCGCAGAATCCAGCATTTGGATCAGTTAAATTTCATCCCCTTAGTCATAGTCCAGTGCCCCAATCTGTCTAAATCAGTTTGCAAGGGGCCTTTTGTCCTTCAAGAGAGCCCACAGCACCTCCCAGTTTCTATCAGCAAACTTTGTAATGGAGCATTCAACTCCTGCATCCAGATCATTGATAAATACATTAAAACAGGAGTAGTCCTGGAGCTGAACCCCAAGGAACAGCACTGCTGACTGTCACCATATGAAGCCCCATTCACTACAGCTATTTGAGCCCTGGAATCCACCCAGCACACTGTGAATCCACTCATCCCAGAGCTGGACAACTTGTCCAAAAGGATGCTGTGAGGGACACTATCAAAAGCCTTACTAAAAGTCTTGAAAAACCATATCCACTGCATTCTCTTCATCTACTAGGCCAATGACCTCATCATAGAAGGGGTATCCAGTTAAATAGGCCTATCCCTTTGTTAACCCATCCTGACTGTGTCTGATAACTGTATTTGTCTTTGAGTGCCTCTAAGTGCCTTCAAATACACAGTTCTCAATGTCTTTTAGAATGTAAAAATAATCTGATGTTATTTCAGGAAGAGGAGGATAAAGATAATTCAGAGATGGATGAACAGATCCCTGAGGCTGAGGAAAGAATGGAGCATGAAACACAAGGGCAGACTGGGCAGGAAAATCTGCAGAGTGACAGTGCTGTTGAGCTGGCTGGAGAGGCTTCAGAAAGAGACCAGTCTAAAGAGGTAAATTATGTGGAAATGTCTGTGATAAAAATGCTAAATTTGTGAATAGGTTCTCCAGTTGAAATCAGGGAACTGCTGCCATAGTTTTCAAGAACTGTGTATAAGACCTTAGTTTATACCATTTACAAATTCACTGAAAAGAAACCTTAAAACCATCTACCCTGCATTTTCATTGCTATAAAGGTAAGTTTAGGGTAATTGTTGAACTGTAGAAGTGGCTTGTCTGTTCTCCATAAGAATGATACTTGCAGTTATGAGTAATTGGTCCTTCAGAACAGAATGTAGCAAAGCATTGCAGTTTAACATCTGGAGTTTGTTTACAGTAGTTTCTATTTTTGGTTACTCTTGAAATTTTTTCTTTCAGGAAAGTGGAACTGGAGCTTCAAGTGCAAATCAGTCAGAAGGCCATGAATCCACACGCATGGCCCGGATGGCTTCTCAGAAGCAGAGCACAAAAAATACGCAGGTTCGTCTCTTCTTTTAAATTTTTGTTTAAATGTCTTAATATTAACCAGCAAATAGGCAGGACTCAGTTTCTCCTTGTTAGAACACTGTTCTCATTAGTGGTGGGTTACATCTCTCTTGAAGTTCATGGTGTTAATTTGTTCCTTTTCAGAGTTTCAAGAGGAAACCTGGCCAGGCAGACAATGAGCGCTCAATGGGAGATCACAATGAACGCATCCACAAGCGATTGAGAACCATGGAATCCAGCAGTGAAGTGAAGCAGGATACAGCACAGCCTAAACAAAACGTGGAGGAGGCTGATGCATTTGAACACATTAAACAAGGCTCTGAACACTATGATGCACAGACATACGGTACAGTGGTATTTCTGGGTGTAAAGAATTGTCACTGCAGAATCAAAGCTTGAAACACTTGTATTTGCTGTAGCTTTTCCTGTTTACTTTTTAAAGGTACCTGTAATGATCCTTGCTTTAGTTAAAAGTGCAGCACCATTTCACTACAATAACTGCTACTCTTTAGCAGTCAGACTCAAACTAACAATAACACTTTTGAAAATAGATTTGACGTAGAAAAATTGATTTTATCTTAATGTCTTTACAATCTATTCTCTTCAAATCTTACCTCAGCTAATCAAGGCCATAGCTTACTGACATGAGTCACATTATACATTACACAGCAGAGTGAAAGATAAAATGGGTTTGAGCCTCAGATTTCTTGTAAGTTCACCAAAACTGGTATGTGGTAGCCTCAGAACGCAACATTTTTTTTAACTTGACTACTTCTCCTTCCACTTTACTCTTGACAAGTATTGTTGTCTTTGTACAGATGTGGCTAGCAAGGAGCAAGAGAAACCTATTATGCCTCCTGAAGAAAAAGAAGAAAGAGACTGTGAAGATGCAGCAATGGAAACAGAAATGCAGGACGAGGATCTCGTAGCAGTAGACACTGAAGAGCTGAAGCCAGAAAAAAAGAAGTCTACTGCTACTAAACCTTCTGGTACATTAAATTAAAAAGCCTTCTAAATACATGCTGATATGGACCTTTAGATCTATATGTAGGTATTTGAATTTGCATGAAGTGGATATGTTTCATAAGGCTAAGTGCCTGCTCTATATTGATTCCTCTGCATCAGTAGTCTTACTTCTGCCTAGTAACCAGCATTAGCCTTTGCTAAACTGATTGACTGATAGAGGGGTTTGCTGCTTTCTTTCAAGTTAATGGTCTCTAATCTTTATCCACCACTTTGAAGAAATAAAAAGCAAAAATTTCCCTGCTGTTCAACACAGTGCCAATCCACTTAATTAATTGGCATTTAACAATGCATTCCAGTGTCACCACCATCAGCACCACATAACTCAATTGTTTTATGTATAACTAACTTCTGGCAAAAAAAAAAAAAAAATCAAAAAAACAAACCAGCAAGAGGTAGAGGAGCTGGTCTGAGCAACATTTTGTGAGGTAGCACCAAACTCACTGCCTTCTTTCATAAATGGGAACAAAACTGAGCAGCTAACAGTAGTTGATAGAGAAGATAGGTCTGACTTGTCAACCACAGAGCCCCTCCACACAAAATAAGCAAGATAAAAGTATCTCTTGCCATTTGCAACAGAAATTGTAATTTCGATGAATCTAAGTAAATGACACCATAGCTTGGAATTTTGAACAGTTTTCTTGAATAACACAAAGCATGGCTGAAGAGGGAAGACGAGTTTTACAAGCCCGCATTCTTGCTTCCCACTCCCTTAAGCTTTAATCACTTAAATCTCTTGCTAGACTCTTTATTTATGGTACAGGTGTGCATGTAATCAGTCTACTTTTTTTGCACATGATTCTCTAACTTGATGTTCTGAAAATCTAGAGTCTTTGAAACATCTACAGTGTCATACTTTTTCTCCTTTAGAATCATTCTTAAGAAATGAGTTGTTAAACAGCATAGTACAGTAGAAACAGTAATAAAACAAACTCTCTAGTCCAATCCTTTATTTGTAAATTGATTTTTAATTTATAGAAAATTGTTCTGTTAAAAAATTAGGAAGTAAAAGATAAGCAAAGATTGCCATTTTTAATGATGATTTTCTGACTGTTCTCAAATGACTTTGTACCTCCTATCATTCTGTCATAGAGGGTATGAGAGTCAATAAATATACTTCGCCAGTGGAATTGTCAGTGTTAAAGATCCATTAACTATTACTTTGTTTGGCAAGAAGGTTACAAGACAGGAAAACAATTTGCATTAGGAAATGCATGGTTATCTGTTCCAGTGAGTTGCAAGATGTATTCATGCCATTCCTGGAATTAAATTTGGCACTTCTTTTAAAAGACGATGTCAGCTGCACTATAAAGCGTATGAAATGCTTTGCAAAAGAGTCAAGATACAATATTGCTTCTTGTATTATGTGTGATCCATGAAGTCAGTAATTAGTTTTGTGTTTGTAGGACCAGGTGATGTGGAGCCAGAGCTTCAGACTTTTGACTCAGAGGATGTCAATGACTCTGCACCAGAAAAACTACTAAAGGTGACTGAAGAGAAGCCAGAGAGAAGCAAGGACTCGACCATACACACAGCCCATCAGTTTCTGATGGACACTCCTCAGGTAGGATATGTCTTCTTTCAGCTACAACAGGAGAAACAGATGGTTTTACTTGACCTGGGTTAATGAAACTCTGTGAATGCAAAAGACTAGAATTACTTTTCTTCAGCCAACTCAGTACTTTGCTATTATTTAATGGCAGAATGAAAAGTAGTACACATATAAGGTCGTATATGCAGCTGAAAGATGCCTTTAAAATTACTAGTTCTACCCATCCTTAGCGTGGAACCTTCTCACATAATGTTTTAAAAAGCTTTTTTTTTCTGTCTGTAAAGGCCTGTCTTGCTTAGATCAATCTGCAAATAAAATGCTTGGGTAAAGTGGAAAGCAATAAGAAAGGATATGTGGCCTGAAGATAAAAAAAGGGTACATACAGAGTGATGAGAGAACTAGGCATCACTGACTTTAAAACATCATTGTGGACAAAGAATCCACCTTATTTAATTCATTGAAATATACTACTTCTTTACAAAAGCTGATTGCATGTATTGTAGAACGTTTTTGAGCTTTTTATGAATATCTCAATTTAAAAAATACCACAGCCTAGAAAATCCTAGAGCTCCATGTAGCACTTGTGGTTTTCTAGTGCAAACTTATGGGAAAAAAAGCACCTTTTATCATAAAAACCTATGGCATAGAAGCAGTTGGTGGTGAATAACGAGTTGATAAAGTAAGAATATTTTCAGTGTATGGGGTTTTTTTAGAAGGATTGACCTTTCATTCTTAGAGTATGGTGTCCTAAACACACACTTGGAGGGTGCTATTTTACTCTTTCTAGGCATAACACAGAAAGGACTGTGTGCCAGCCTCACTGGGTGTTTCTGTTTTAATGCCAAGTGTTGCAGCTTTTTGGAAAAAGGCTGCTGAATGCAAGTGTTCTCCTGTTGTCAGAGTAATTGTGGCTTTGGGTTTTATAGGTTTTTTCCAACTGGCACGCAAAATGTGAAACAGGAGAGGGAGCTCTTGCAACACCATTTAAAGGGGAAGGGAAAGAGGCTGCCGGGGGAAAACTGCAGCTTCTCACCTTTCAGAAAAAGGGAGAGAAATCCCCTCCGTGTATGTTCTTTCTCCCTTCCTTAAATGTGCAGTAGGTGGCTAGTGGGACAGCTGCTGCTTCTTGAGGAATGAGAAGTTACTGGGACTATTGAGTTTGGAGTCATGGGCTTATTTTCCTTAGTCTGTAAGCCTGCAGGTTATGCAGACCATGTATTGCTGTTTGGCCAAACTGGGGGTTTTTAAGTCAGGGACAGAGGCTGTCACTGAAAGCACCATGAGGGTAAAAGAAGTATCATAAAGCTTGGGTGTCCTTTAACAGAATGGCTCATCAAATAATATTTGGTGCCAGGTAAGCAGGATAATGTCATTCAATCTTCAAGTGGTTTGAATGAAGATTGCAAAAAAATACAATTAGGTGAAGTATACTATGTTTTCAAAGATATTAGTTAGGTGCAGTGTTCAATAGTTTGGTCTCCATTATACTGTCAATAAATCTGGTGTTTGTCAAGATAATTTTGTTGATTTATCTTGAAATTCTCTATTTTATTATATTCAGTGTCAGTATAATAGATGTTCCTAGCTTTGTTTCTATATTGATTATATCACATATGGAGATATTTGTGGGGAGGTACTTACCCTTTGCATATGTGGAAACTATTATAAACATGGAGATTTAGAATCTTCATTTCAGTATTTGGGTTTTTTTTTTTTTACAAGAATGAGAACAGTGCATTTTTACTTTTTTATAGTTTGCTATACTTTGGGGATCACTAGATGTGTAAACTTATTATTCTGTCTCTTAAAATTCCTAGCACATCATTAGAGATCCTGAAGAGCTAAGAAAGGAACTTGAAAGGCAATTGGAAGCTTGGCAGACACAACAGCCTGGAACTCCAGAGGAGGTTTGTGACTTCATTCCCATATAAAACTGTCAAAAGAATCCTTCATTGCATTATTTCATCTTCTTTTACTGCTAAAACATTGAGGAATCCAAGCAGGCTGGAATCTAAATACTCAGAATCACATGATATAGATACTATTTTTGTGGTTACATTGAATTTACTTTGAAAAAGATACCTCATTATTCTTGAAGCAGGATGCTGTTTCTGATGTTGTTGTGAATGTGAGTGCAGATTGTCATGCAAGACACCCTCAGTTTTAGCTGGTTACTGCCTTCCCCTTAGTGCACTGAGGTTTGATTTCTTTCTTCAGGCAGTGCTCTTGTTTTATTTTTTCATAATTCACTTTAATTTCTTTGCGTGATATTGTAGGAGAAGGAAGCAGCACAGCTGTGGCAGAAGTATTTAGTACTGACAGCTCCTCTATCACAGCAGCTTTGTGAACAGCTGCGACTCATACTGGAACCCACTCAGGCCGCCAAGTTAAAGTAAGTTGGGTCTTTCTGAGGCTTCTGATTTCTTTAAACTCATGGGTTTGGGGCACTTTAACCTCTGTAAAACTGCAGATTTATGTTGTTCTTGCATTACAGTAATTATTCCTGTTTGCAAATGCCTTCAATTTCCCTGTATGGGAACATTTTATGAAATGCAAACATGATAGAGTAGTAGGCACCCATCCTGAGGATATTGCATCCTACTTTTTTTTTTATCCTGTGCAACAGGTGATCAATCAACTTCACCATTTGAAGTTAAGTCAAAGATAATGTTAATATCAAAAGGTTTTATGTTGTTTATAACATTAAATGATTATTTTTTAAAGAGATAAAGACTTGTTTCAAATTGGTGGAATGTAAATTCAAGGTCTGCCTTCCTTTTTAGGTACCTAGATATAAACTTCTTTCGAAAACACTGAATATCCATCTTACATTAAAAATGGGGGGAAATTTTTAAATACAACTAAATATCAGTATTAAAACTACTGATATTGAATTTGTTATATTTAAAAAAATATATTTGGTGTATATGCTGCATAGGCCATGGATTTCCAGAATGAGAGATTTGCTGATAACCCCTGTCACTATGTCTTTTTTCTCAACATTTAGAGGAGACTACAGGACTGGGAAGAGACTGAACATGCGCAAAGTGATCCCGTACATTGCCAGTCAGTTCCGAAAAGACAAGATCTGGCTGCGAAGGACCAAGCCCAGTAAACGACAGTACCAGATTTGCCTGGCTATTGATGATTCCTCTAGTATGATTGACAATCACTCTAAACAGGTAAAATAGAAAGCCTTGGGAGCAGCAGGGAGAAACCACCTCTCATTGATGTATGGCAGTTGCTGACTTGTGTCATGCAGGGCTGGTGGCTGCTGGAAAGTCTGACTGATAATTCCAAAGCACCTGTTCCAATTTTTCCAGTCCATGTGCCTGAACTGTTGTAACTTCATGCATAAAAGATTTATTAACAAAAGATCAGTGAAAACTAGCTGAAAGAATGGGTAGTTAAGTTTGTTAGAGGTATACATATCCGCTGTAAAATTACTTTTTGTAGCCTACAAAAGGCTGTAACTTCCTTATCTGGCAGTTCATTGGAGCACTAAATATCCATTCGTCATAACCCACTTGTAAGGTTTTTATTAATTAAAATGGTGTTTCCTTCTGAACAGTTCCTTATTTATTTCATTACCCTACCTAAAGTGATGTCTCTAAATCAATCCTCTGAAGCCCTCAAGCAGAACTAGTGTATCTATTGCACTGTCTTCCATAAGACAGGCAAAAATATAGGCAGTCTGTTCAATTATCTTTCTAGATGATGAAAAATAATTTCAGTAACATTCTTCATGTTTAATTCTGGGCTTTCAGTAAACATTGACTATGCTATTTCTGATGCAACTTTTTTCTTTAATAGCTTGCATATGAATCCCTGGCAGTTATTGGAAATGCTCTGACTCTTCTAGAAGTGGGACAAATTGCTGTGTGTAGGTGAGTTTATTTGAAATCTTGACTTTCCTTTAATACTTAGGGCAGAATGTAAACAGCAGTTTTGTGCTGTAATTTTCTCTTCTTTTCTGAAGCTTTGGAGAGACTGTTCAGCTGCTGCACCCGTTCCACGAACAGTTCAGTGACCAGTCAGGGACACGGATACTGCGTCTTTGCAAGTTTCAGCAGAAGAAAACAAAAATAGCCCAGGTACACAAGAATGCCTCTAGGGCAACAGGCTTACCAATCTTTTCTAGACAAGATATCAGCAGCCTCATGGTTTCATGATCACTTTGTAACACTTACTAGTTTTTTGTTAGATAATAAAGAAATAAAATGCTCATAATTTTGTAAGAGGAAGAGAGTTTTCTCACTTTTAGTTCTGATGCATACCACTTTTATGCAGTCCCCTTTCTCTGTATTGGGTCTTAAAGGTATTTTGGTTTCTGTTGATGTTCTTACTTTTAAATGGTAAGTATGAGACTAGATGCTTCTGTTTCAAGTCTAAGCCAAAGAAGTTGAACTTAGAAATAGGATGTGTATTTATGATGATACCATTCTCATTTGCAGTGTACTGTGTTGATGGCTTTGCTAGTATTGGGAAAAAAAAATCTGTTTAAAGGTTCTCTGAAGATTCTTTAATTCAAAAGTATTTTAAAAAATTAAAGCAAGAGTTAATACCGGAAAAGCCAAGAACTGTATCTGTGTTAGGTGGTCAGACTGTCTTAGCATTTAAAATAGAGAAAGGTGTTCTTCAGAAATGTTTTAATTTTTATGTTTATTATTTTTATGATGAGATAACTTGATTTTCTTATTTGTTTCCTCTGCAGTTTCTGGAATCATCAGCAAATATGTTTGCTGCAGCACAGCAGTTGTCTCAAAATATTAATCCGGGTGAGTCTTTTTGTGTTACTGTGCTTGTTGCCATGGCAGCAGAATGCTCACTGCAGTTCTGACGTAGGATCCTGCCAGGAAGACTGGACTCAAACATCACTTCCATTGGGGCTTTGGGTTTTGTTTTGTGAAGAGCAATGTTTGGTTGAAATTTAGCTCAAACCCCAAGCGACACCTACTTTGCATTTGTCAATAATTCACTAAAATTTTGTGCAAGACTTTTTAAAAAGGCACACCTTACTTGTCTCCCTTTACCTCCTGCTTGTAGACTGCGTTAAGGCCTAGACAGTGCCAGCTTGGAGCATTGTCCAGCTTCTTAAGGACCCTGACTCTCTAGATACTTCTGCTCCTGCTTGAGAGCTTGAGTTCTCTAGGTATCCAGAAACACACTGCTCTGAGGATGGAATTTGCCTCCTACCTGCCTTTCACTGTCCCACAACTTTAGGTCAAGAGCTGCTTGAATTTCCAAGAAAAGCTGGAAGTCCGCTTGCCTTGTGTCTGCTCCATAGTTAGTCTAAAAGATTGCTCTATGATAGTTAAAAGCTTGTCATGGTGGCATCTGTATTTTTCATAAGTTCTTGTTCTTGAAGTACTCCAAGAACTGGGCAGTCTGCAATTTATAATCCACAGCTGCTTTGCCACAGGGTGGCCAGGGCATCACAATATTCTGAGGGGGAGCAGCATCCAGTTCTGTTAAACTAGGCAGGGATGCAACAGCAATCAGCTCCTTAGGATTAGGAAGCTGGCAAGAGAAAAGGCTGGAAGATCCATCACCTCTTTCTGTAAAAAGAAAGCTCTGTCACATTTCGGGCCTGTCTGCATAAGTGTGTTCTGCAACCCTCTGTAACAATTATGGCTTGACTCCCTGACTGTAATTACTGTGATTTTACCTGTAATTAAAGGATGACAGATATGTACCTTAGCATGTACCTTCAGAGGGCTGTATCGGACTCCAGGGGCAGCTTGGGTCAAGTAACGTCTCCAAAAAGGGTTGGTGCAGAGGAACCCAGTATGGGTGCTATGTTTCAGGAGGTTTACTTCAGACTAACTGGACTGCCTTGACAGTGCCTCTGAGCCTATCTTCTGATTTAGTTTCTTCCAAAAATAACCCATTTTGGACAGTCCAGGATTGTTCTCTGATGGAAGCCAAGGCTGTTAAAGTGGGGACAGCAGAGAAAAGCCTACAGATGGACCCATAGGGACCTGCTTCTAGAGAAGCTGATTTGAGCTCTATTTCATTGCAGCAGCTGGTGTTCTACTGAGCTAGCGGCTGGACAGTCAGTATTTAACCCCTAGGCATGAAAGACAAGGCTCTGACCAAGTCTGTTTGGTATTCTCCATGATTTTCATCCTTGTTATAGTACTGATGGATGGTGGGGGTTGCCTGTGTGTTGTGTGACACCCCCCTTCCCTCCATTATTTTCAGTGATGTCACACATTACTTTCTTTGTTGACCCACTAGTAACTGCAGCTTCATGTTAAGTCACAGAATTCTATTTGATTGAGTTAATTTCCTTAGGAATACTCCTTTTTTCCATTACCCCCCAGGGCAAACAGCAAAATAGGGGTTTTATCCTTTTAAACAGATTACTCTGAAGTTACTGGAATTTAAAATGTTCTTTGTGCTCAGAAACAGCGCAGCTGCTTTTGATTGTATCTGATGGAAGAGGCCTTTTCTTGGAAGGCAAGGAGCGGGTGACAGCAGCAGTTCAAGCAGCTCGGAATGCCAATATCTTTGTTATTTTCGTAGTTTTGGACAACCCTAATTCCCGGGTAAGTGAACAAGGGAGAAGTATTCAACTGCAGTAAATGAGAAACCGATATAAATCTTTTTCTTGTCTTTTATAGTGCCTTATAGCTACCTTATCTTTTGTAGAGGTCAGAGATACTGAACCCAATTGCTGTTTTCCAAGTCTGTTAGATCTGCCATTTCTTCCTACTGTGCTTCTTATCTTTTGTATTAAAAAAAAAAAAAAATCTCTGCTTCTGTGCCACAGAAAGGCTAAGAGCTCCTGTCTTCAAATGGAATGGTTGTAGCTCTTGGCCACCAGGGAAGCAGCTGGCAGGTTGACAGATTTGGAGTTTGAGAGATGCTTTGTTCCATCTCAGCTCTGATTCATCTTGATAATTTCTGACAGCAGTACCCAATTGACATGACAGCTGGAGCCAGTATGAGATTAAACATTAGACAGAAGGGAGTATGTGAGAGTTATTTAGTGCCTCAGTTGGGAAAGCTGAGTCCTGCATCTGGTAATGGGAGAAGAAAACTTAAGATAACTTTGGATGGGAAGCTGAAATATCTGGGAGTGTTTCAGGAAGGCTCTGTAGTGCAGTAAGTGAGCAAACGTAAGCCTGATAGTGAATTTTGTGGTAAAGACTGTAATTTTGTGGTTCACGTTTTCTTACTGTATCTATTTTTGCATTCAAAATTTATCTACTATATTTATTGTTGCAAAACCAACAGTTCTCCTGCTGACAAACAGCTGAAAGGTTCTCATGAAACCTGGCTGTAGTATCAAGTGAAAATTCTGGGTGTTTTTCCTAAGTTTTTTTCCTGGGGAAAAAAAAGGTGTTTTCCATAACCTGTATTAATTTCTGAGCTGCTACACTGAGCAACTAAAAAGTTACTTTTCAAGAAGCACAGCTGGAGTTTAATCTGATTTCTTGTCTTTGTAGTATTTGTTGAAATACAATGAAGTTGCTAAAGAATCTTAGAGCACTGCACAAATATGAGCTGAACTCAGCACTAAAGAGCTTAAAGACCCTCTTGGGAAGGCATCAGATTAATAAAACTAAAGTGCCAACAGTAAACTCAAATAAAATGCTAAGAAAAGATAGAATTTATTTACAGAATTTGGTATTGCAGAAGCTTAAGCTTACTCTCTTCTAGCATATAATTCATTGATTAGTACACTTTTATCTAAAAGGGCAGAAGCATTTAACTGATTTATTTTCAGCTTCTGATCTGATTTACCATTGAACACTTAGAGCTTTTAATCTTAAAAGTATTTTATTAACTTTTAATCCAACGTGGGAGAATTATAAGTGCTCAGAAAATGTAAATTCTATCAGTGGTCATAGGATATGTGTGTCATTTAGTAGTAACATCAGTACTTTTTTTACAGGATTCTATTTTGGACATTAAAGTACCTATATTCAAAGGACCTGGAGAATTGCCTGAAATCAGGTCTTACATGGAAGAATTCCCATTCCCGTTCTACATGATCCTTAGAGACGTGAACGCGCTCCCAGAAACTCTGAGCGATGCCCTCAGACAGTGGTTTGAACTGGTGACTGCCTCTGACACTCTTTAGACTCTGTAGACGAGGTCAGGACCCGATTGCTGCTGCTGAAATACAAGAAACTGCATTTCATGGGAGGGGTCATAAAGCTCTTCCTAACCGGGATTATCCTGCGGGAGCTGCCCTGGGGCAGAGACTCTGTAAGAACAGAATGGTTTGGGTGCATCCTCCCACCTGTGTCAAAGGACAATTATGCAATGGTGAGACTGTCTCCTGCTATTCCCACAAGTAATGTAAAAGTTGTTTCAACTTCTCTTGTAATAACTTACTACCTTAAAAAAAAAAAAAAAAAGGCATTTGTAATATTAAGAGGTAATATTATTCCTGCTGCTTTGTCCCCTGCTGTAAGTAAAACCAGTCTTGTTCCTGGGAAGGCATTTCTGCATTCGAAGTTGAGATGTCTTGCAAATAAAACCACCTTTACCATCACCCCTGTGGAGGCGCCTCTGGGAAGAAAGGAGTTGAGAGGAGGGGAGGCAAATGGTTTTACTCAACCAGGAAAAAAAAAAAAAGGTACTGAAATTCTTGAAACTATTTTGCAGTTTTAACACAGCCTTTTTAATTATGACCTATTTTTGCCTGATGATAGCAGCAGGGAGTTTTCTGAATCATGCCCTATGCTGATCCCTGCCTTACCACTTTACACTGTGAAGTTTGCCCCTGTCCGAGGCAGGCGTTGGGGATGTTTCATAAATCCGGTGTCTTGGAGCACGGGCGTCATTTTTCATTGCAAAGTCTATGCATCTTGTATCGTCTGTACTAATAAAGACAGGTACCGCTCTTTGTAATTGCGATGTCTGTGCCTTGAATTGATCAAAGCTTCAATAAACCCACCGAGCACACCCCGGCCCTGAATGCCGGGATGACGCAGGAAATGGCGGCCTTGGCCCCGCCCGCGCGGGCGGGCTGGGCGGCCCCGTGGCGAGAAAGGGGCGGAGCCGCGTCATGGCCGCCGGGCGCCTCCCGCCGGGCGCGCTCACCCTTAAGCAGGTACGGGCGGGCTCGGGGGCTCGGGCAAGCTGCGTCCTATAGCAACTGTGCGGAACTCGGTGGTTGTTTAAATATCCCTCGAAGCGAAGCTCCGGGCGTGCAGCTTGCAGCACTGTCCTGGGGCAGCGGGCAGACTTTCCTCTCTCCTTGTCAGTTCCTGAGGCGGCAGCAGGTCCTTCAGTTGTACCGCAAGATCCTGCGGGCTATCCGGGAGGTCCCTGCCGAGCAGGATCGCCGCTACTTAAAGGACTGGGCCAGGGAGGAATTCAGGAGAAATAAGGACGCTACAGAAGAGGTGAGAATCGGGAATCCACAGCTGTGATCGCCTGCCCTCGGCAATGGTCCCTGCACTGTCCGGTCCTGTGTCTTGCGGGTTTGTTTTGTAGGTGTTGTTTCCAGACTGGTGAGAAGTCTCCTGTTACTATTTTCTCATTTATGCGAACGAAATGATCTAGCATCTCTAAATATTATTACCACTCTTAGCGGTAGTAACTTTTCTCAAATTTCCAGAGAATAATCTGGAATTAAAAAGCCAAAACCCAAATATTCTGCCTATTCAAATCACAGATCAGGAAAACCGTATTGAATAATATTGAATATATATTATATTATGTTACATTGAATATAACATAAACTTGGTTAAGCTTTTTATAGCTTTTTTTTTTAGCTTTAATTTCACCTATATTCAAGCAGAATACAATCAAATGGGATTGCTTGGGATGTGAAGCAAGTGCGAAATGCAGAAATCTTCCCATTTCTTGTATGTCTCGTGTCCTCTGCATTCCCTTTCCTAGCCAGCACCCAAGGAATTGGTGGCTGAATTATGCAGACAAAGCCTTAGAGTCCTTAGATAATGCTGAGTGAAACCCACACCTGCTCTGTAAAACCCATCTCCATATTGCTCATGTTCTCACTACTGGCTTGCAAAGGCAGCACACACACAGGCATAAAGAAAACATTAGGAGTTTGAATCATGTTAAAAACTGAGTTTTAAAGCAAGGTCCCAATGAACTATCCATTTATTTACCTGGTTTTTAACCCTCTCAGAGACAGCAGTGTTGTCACACAAAGAAGTAAATGACAGTAGTGCCAGTAAGAATAGTATGTATTTTAATGCATTAAAAGTCTCTGTGCTTGTGTAAAACCCGTGCTGTGTATGGATGTACAGTTCACTAGATTCCATTCTATTTTACAGGATGCAATCAGGATGATGATTACTCAAGGCAACATGCAACTTCAGGAACTTCAGAGAACACTTAAGCTGGCAAAATCCTGATTTTCATTTTGTTGACAGTTGGATTTTTATCTATTGCAAATAGGCACAGTGTTTTTACCAGAATGTGGTTATAATGGCAGCCTTTGCTGGCAACCTGGTAATGTTTGTAGGAGAAATCTACCACAGTGGAGGTTTTGTTTTTCCCCTTCCCCCTCCATTTCTCAGTTTGGCTACCCTTAGAAGTGGAAATTATTTGGACACAAAGGACATTAAAGAACTGCATGAATGATGTAGCATGTGCTGCGGGGAAAGCACCAAAAATTGTAACAGCTGTGTTAATGCCAGTGCAATGGAAAATAAATATTGTTGAAGTCCCATCTTCTGCTCCCCTTTCTGAGTCAAGTGAGGGGACTCTGTCAGTTTCCTGTGGCTAGAAAAGGTTACACCACACATTTCTGAGCAACACTTACTTTAATTGCTTGGCAAAACATAAACTTCATCCAGGTGATACAAAACTTCAATAGCATGCTTCTGCATTCCTACTGTAAGCTTAAACAAAACTGTAAACATAACAAAGTGTCTATATTAGACTACAGAAGTCAGAGCAATAAAACTAGTATTTCCATAGCTGCAGATACGCTTTTCTTGTTGTGATAGTGCATTAATAGGAACTTTAAAAATATTGTTATATGAGGGTTTTTGCTTTATACATCTGCTAAGAAGACAAAAGTTTAATTACTAATTAGTGAATGGCGTTCTTCAACACTGTAAGGTATTTTGTTTTGATTTTAGAGCTCCTTAGTACAGAAAAGTAGTATTTTTCTCCTTGGCATAACAGTACCATCCTGTGTTGGAACTGATTTTGAACAGTTCTATCATGATCTGGTAACTAAAGTTACTTTTCTAGCCGAATCTGATGGAGCCTTTTCAGACGTGTAAGGAGGAAACCCTAAATGGGTACAGAAGCAATAGTTACAGTGCCTTGAGATTATCTGGAGTCTCAGCATGGACAACATTGGTCAGTGAAAGTTCCAATTTTATAACAAAACACATTGATAAAACTTTTAAAATGTTGAATGCTGTTTTGTGGGACTATTTGTCCTAAAACCTTTTTAGAGACAGAAGGGAAAAAAACCAGAAGAGGAATCATTCAGAGGAACAAAGGTAGACAGTCTGGACAAGGTGCCTGGGAAAAAAAATCCTCATTGCAGAAAAACATTTGAATACAGGGAGCCAAGCTTTCACTTCCTGACATAAAGGACTTTTTCAATAGTAGACAACTCAGCCATTTCGTGCTTGAAGGAAAAAAGATTTATATAAACATTCAACCCAACAAATAGACCACAATTACAGTAAAATACTTGCCATCTATGCCCTAAACAAAAGTTTTCAGTCAGATTACTGGAGTACAGCCCCAACAATAGTGAACCACAACGAGCTCTGCAAGCAGGATACCATTAAAGACAAATCAGATTTAGCACTTGTTTTAATAATGGAAAACCAAGAGAAAAGCAAAGCGGTAGCTGAAGCCTCTGTACCTAATGGGATGAGTTGCCTTAGCATCTCCCTCCATGGTTGCCTGCCCTCTCCCCTGCATCTGTCACCTGCCTGGGCTTGTAGCTGGAGTGGGCTCTTTAGCTTCCCTCCACTGACTAGAGGGAGGCCCCAGGAGTATCTAAAGTAGGATCAATAGCCCTTCAACACTAAGTAATTATGTCAAAAGCTTTCAAACATCCTGGATGTATTTCAGCACTGGTATCACAACATGTTTATATGTGGCATACAGTAGAACTCTCTAGCCTGTGTCTTGTGTGGAAGGGAATTCCCTTTTCAGAAAGCGGTTTTGGTTACTAATGCAGTTTGGTTTCAAGCAGCATCTGGAAACTGAGAGTGCAATATTGACAGACTCTTGGAAATAACAAAGAAAGGATCTAATCTGCAGCATCTTTGTTATCAATATAGTTTGCATATGAACTCTCCTCCGTTATGGAGTTTCCAAAGTTATTTCTACTCCTGAAGTAGAGTGTTGTATTTGGATGTAACAGGCACTACAAATATCTATCAGTATTCCAAATTACCACACAGCAGGTTCCAAAATAAGTCCTGTTGCTTGATTACCTGCCTAGTAGGTGCTAGCTCTCTTTCTGCACCTTAGTCCTTAATTTGCTCAGCTCCTCTTCTAAGCATTTGATGTGCTCTTTGAGCGCAGCTTTGTCTTGCTGTGCTCTCTGGTTCGCTTGGCACCGGGCTTCTTCTATCTTCCGCTCGTACCACTTCTCCATCTGCGTGGAAACGGCCTCGAAGAAGTACTGGGTTATCTCCAGGGCCTGGGAGGTGTCTCTGAGTGGAGGGGCAGGTGGGGCCAAGGGCTGCTGCTCCTGGCCCTGCTGTGCCCCGGCGTGGTTTAGAGCTTTGTGCCTCGACTGCCCACTTTTGCTGGACTTTTTTGTCTGAGTTCCTTTGTCAATGAAGTAGCCGCTCTGTGGTTCAGTCTTTGCAGGTTCAGTCCCTGGCTGCAAAGCAGCTTGAACTTTAACATGTCTTAATTTGGAGCCCGAAAGCTCAGAGGAGGGCAACTCCTGCTGGAACCTGTGGAACGTGCTGGCACTCACAGCTTTGTCCTTTGGCCTGACATCTTGAGCAGGGGCAGAAGAAACTGGTCCACCAGCCATTACCTGCTGCTCTGTACCTATGGAATAAATTATAGGCAGTATATTAGGAAAAGCTCTGGGTATTTATTTTAGCACTCAGAAAACCTAATTGTTTGATGAATGATGGGGTTTTGTGTGTACCTTGTACAGGCCTATATTAGTTTATCACATCTTCAGGTGATGTAATAGAAAATCATTAAAGGAGAAAAGCTGGCCCAGGCAGAGAGGTGCTGCATTGCAGCTGTGGGCCTACAGATAGACAACAGGCAAAGGACATAAATATGAGCCAAAATTCTTCACTGTGAGGCACTAAAACAGGTTACCCAGGGAAGCTCTGGTTGCCCCATCCTCAGAAGTGTGCAAGGGCAGGCTGGATGTGGTTCTGAGCAACCTGGTACAGTGGAAAGTGTCCCTACCCATGGCAGGGGGATTTGAATGAGATGATCTTTAGGGTCCCTTCCAATCCAAACTACTTTGTGATCCTGTGACTTCATCAGAAGGACATTTAACAAGTATCAGTCTAAATTTCCAAAGTAGGTTATGTCTGTTGATATTTATGAACTCCCTGCTTCTATGAATCTTGAAGTCCCAGTAATTTTGGAAAGATCACACATTTCTATGCTTTTGAACTGTTCTAATGCAGAATTGCTCACACCCAACCACCACAAGATCTCTTACATGCGTTTCTATTTGATGGGGCATCCGTGTCTGTTCGCTTTGCATAGTGTTTAGGGGACATACACATTATATTTTACAGAAGCCAGGGCTCAGATAGCATTCTACTTGGCTGGGGACACCTGGCTGTTCTGTGCATTTCTTTTTTTTTTTTTTAATCAGAACCTCCTAGGGCCAAGAGTTATTCAAAGCACCAAAGGACTTTTGCTTCAAAGACATAGTGGAAGCATCAGGAAGAGTCAGTGGAATTCCATCCAGCCACCTCTTAAAATATTCCCAGTGGCTGCCTTGAAGTGTATTCAAATCCCAAGACATTAGGCAATTATGTAGTATTAATAATGCAGCTATCTCTGAGTTAATGAGCTCGCCCTTGAATGGATATGACAGCTAAGTACCTGGTGTGGTTGTACCCAATGCTCCATCTTGTTTAACGCAAAAGTGTTGCCCAAAGTTTTGTTCTGGCATCTGGACTCTGCTCCTTCCCCCATCTTCCAAGAGGCTATTTGGAAGTGTGATATAGGAATGCTGGTGGGAGCCCTCTGACAGCACAGGCTGGTTGGCTTTACAGTCCTTGGCACTGTGGGGGTTGTTGTCAGTATCCAGGGTCTCAGTGAGAGACTCACAAGTGGACAAAGTTGATTTTGGTCTTGATGACCTGGAATCTCCAGAAAGCTTGAGCTCCAGATTCTGAATCTTCAACAAGCACCAGGTCTTCAGCTCATCAACCAAGGAAATCTATCAAAAAGAGACTGTAAATTACATAATCCTATGGTTCCTGGGCTGCTGAGGACATGTGGCAGGGACAAAAAGAAGCAAGTGGGGTATCTGTGGGCTGATTGACTGTTCAGATGTGCATGCTGCCACTGGGAATATTTAAAGGACTGCAGATCAAAAACGGTGAACTATGCACTGATTTATGACAGGCAGTCTTTAGTCCAAGCTATCACCTCTTAGATATGAATATGCTACTTCCAATGTAACTCTGTGTCCTCTGGCAGGGATGACTTGTTTAATCATACAGTCAATTGTATTTTTTAAGTGCAAGGAACACCACATGGTAATTTTTAAGAGTGAAATTCAAATTAGACACTTCTGGGGGACAGCTTTATACAATTACCAACCTCTGCTTCTCTGTTCATTCAGTGATGAAAGTGAGTCCCCCACTAAATGATAAATCAGTAACAGCTTTCAGATTACATAGATGCTTAAAAAGTGTCTGCTGATAGGAGTAGCTCTTTTCACTCTGTTCATATGACATCATGAATTTAGGTCAGGCCTTCCTAGGCACAAAGATATTTAGTCAGTGTGTTTAGTAAAGCCCAATTCTGTTTTTTCAGATATTTCAATCAGACCCAACAGCAGGAACAGCTGACCATCACTTAATTCAGTTCACTGATGTATCACTCCAGCATCTTGTGTCTTAAATGGAGATTACAAGGAGATGGAGCACAAGCCTAGATGTTCAGAAGCCAATAAAATACTTATATATCTTATGAAATAAAAATTAAAGCTGCCTTGGTTTGGTAAGTACTTTTCTTTGGAGAAGAGTGTTTTGTGGATGTTAGACCCAAGTATCTTGATCAGTAGCCTATGCAAGGATTATCACAGCTGTCAGCTTTTTTACAAGGATTTGGAATGGTCTTACAAACACTCATGACATTTTCCTAGCACAAAGTGTATTTCTCAGTTTTTGGAAGAATACCAGTAATGAGAAAATGAACTGTATTTTAAATTCACCTATGTGAGTGGAGAAACACAAATTTCTCAGCAGGTTTTAAACGGTGAGTTTCTGCAGAAGCTAGAAGGACAAGAACTGGATCTGTGGGAGCAGTTTTTGTACTGCTGGTTGAACAAGCATACAGAAAGGACTTTTCTAATGGCAGTAATACAAAGCTTGGAGATGGTGCCATGTTGCTTACATCAGAGGAAAAAACTTCAGCCTTTTATTACGTGGGGGGAAAAAACGACCAGATAGAGAAGAAAGGAGAGATTCCCAGGGCCCACAACCAAATGGATGAGAAGGAAAAGGAACAGCATAGATCTTAGCCTTTTTTACTATTTGGATATGTTCCTGCATATGTCCTGTAATGAAGCAAAAGCTGAAAGCACAACCATGAAAAATTTAGTGCTGGAAATTTTTGCAAATCACTATGTTAGAAAAATGGTATTTTGTTGCAGATCCCACACTAGAGACACACCAAATTAAATTACAGCAGTGGGACTGGATTTCACATTTCTCATTTCTAATGCAAAAACTTAATAAATTTAGTTTAGTGACTAAGATGGTGGGTAGGAATATTTTGGTATTTGAAGTTCTTTTACCTGTTTGAACCAATGTGATACATCTCTGGTATTTTCTGCCTGCTGGAATGAAACTCCTGAGCTGACCTAGCAGGGGATGGACTAAGAGGGAGTAGCTGTTTCAAGCCCTACCTGCCGTTTCTCCCCCTCACTCTTTTCCAGCTCCGTGTGCTGCTGCAGGCGGTGAAGGCATTCTGTCCTCTCTGCCGACAGTCGCTCGGCCATGAGCTTGTCCAAAACTCGGAGCTGTGGGGAAAACACTGTTCAGCTGAGATCATCATGTTAGAAACCAAACTCCCATCTGTGAATCCTGTAAATCCAAGTACAGTCTGTCTTCAGTCTTCGTTTCTAGGACTGCTGCCAACTACAATCAGACATAGGTTGCAAAGAGGCTCAATCACAAAATTACCAATGAATAACTATTAAATTAAAAAGTAATTTAGAGGATCTTGAATCTCAATGCATACATAATTCAGCAAGAGGGATTTTGACAATTGTGAACTGACTAGTCATAGGACTGCTTTCTTTCCCTCTTAATGGCTCAAGCCCTTAAGATTCATTGTCTAAAGAAGCACCAGAAGCCACCTAACACACTAAATGTGTTTTTTCTCAAGACCCTAGTTTGCAACATCAGTTCCCACTGGAATGTCACAGTTCCCTGGACTTGAGTATTAGAGTTCAGGTTTGCTTTTACAATACAAGAAACAAAAAAATGAATCATTACAATGAAAATATTAATAAAGTTTAGGGTATGTTTCTAAATCATATAGGCAAGCAGAACTTGTGGTCATGTTCTTACTTGATGTTGAGTTTTGCTTTCCATCTGGCCCAGCTTAATATTCATTTTATCTTGTACTGTCCCAAGCTCAGCTTTTATCTCTTCCACTGTTGCCTCCAGCTGATTCTCCAGTTTATTTATCAGGGGCTCACACCGACATCCATTTATGGGTGCCTGAAAGGAGCGATGATGATACATTTACTCGCTACATCCCACCACCCTCTTAGCACACTTGGAATGTTATCACAGCCTCTTTCAGTCAGTCCTGGGTTCACCTATCCCATGTACTGTATCTCAACCTCCTGACAGTATCTTACAGCAGCTCAGCAAGTGGGCTGTTATTGTTAGTTGAAAAAGCACAGCCTACACAAGGATTGATCTGATGTTGATTTCACTGGGGCTACAAGCAGCACTGAGCTCAGACCCTGTGTGCTGGCTGAGGGAATACCACATCACAGGCCTATATCCCGTGTCTTGATGCTGTAATTCTCAATTGTAAAAAAAAATCTGATTTTGTGGATGTGTATGGGTTGTGTGCATTTGCTTTTTAACCTAATGCTAATCATATGCTCTGTCCTTTTCCAATACTGAATGGGAAGGCCTCACTGCTTCTGTTTGCCCTCACCCTCCTGGCATTCAGCTGCCCTTGCCTGCTGGCCACTCCTCTGCCTGCCTTTGACTCGTGTGACACCATCCCATGGCCCCTCTGCAAGGACAGCTGCACTGACCACATTTAAATCTCTCAGGGAGAGGGTCACAAAAGCTCCCTTAAGCAAGGACAGCTCAACCTCAACAGCTTCCTCTGGAGCCCAAAGGCATAAACTGGCTCTTTCAGGGGCAGTGCCAGTAGCCCAAAGCAGCTGCTCTGAATCTGTCTGCAGGGGAGCCTCCCTCTCTCCTTTAGCCATGCAGCAGTGTTTCATGAACTGGGGGTTATTCCCTTGGCAGGGAAAGGTGGGTGATTTGCTGAGTACTAAAGAAACCTTCAGAACATGTACTTCTTACTTATGTTTGCTATTCGTGGCCTCAGGGCATCAAAGAAGACAGACGAGAGAGGAGTGTCATGTATTTCAGGAAATGCTGTATGGGAGTCTAGCTCTATTAAGCTAATCTTTGTGAATACATGAGATTTGTATACAAGTCCTATTTTCTTTCTGCACCTTTCTCCTCCCCAAGTCTTTCTGTACCCCTCTGCTCCTTTATCTCTTTAATATCTGAAAGGTCCACTAGCCTTCCTGATGTCTGCTGTGGCATAATTCCATAGTGCCCCTATCTGGAGATTTCTCAAAAATTACATGGAGAGGCTGGAAAGCAATAAACAGCCAGTAAAACCTTTGAAGTCTGACTTGAATGGTCTTCAGAATCTGCTGAAATTCTGAACTACAGGAAGGGACTGACAAGAGCCAATGGATGGATGTGAGAAGCTAATGAAATTGAAAGGATAGACCTTCCAGGAGTACAGGAGGGCAATATTAAGAAAACAAAAATACAGATATCTACAGAGTCTATAGGATAATTTAATGACTGTTTTTATGCTTTCTTATAAATGTCTACTGGTAATAAAGTGACTAAAATATTATTCTCCAAACTGAAATAAATGCACATGGCCTGGTAGTTCCAGGTTTATTTGTTTACCAGTTTCTGTAGAAATCCTGCCCCCAGTTAACATAGAATACCCAAAGACATGTTGCAAAACCCAGAAAGAATTGGAACAAGATCTATTGAACTTACTCAACCTCTTGATTTAGGTAGTAAGCTTTTGGTGCTCACACACTGCTTTACCTTGGAAAATTTCTTTGCATCTCCTGTCAGAACTCTTAATGTTTCAAAGTACCTAATGAAAGTTCTCATGTCATTTCCAATCACTGTTCACCCTTATCTTTGCCAATCAAAACTACTTAAGTATGTCTTCTTTAACAGGAACAAAACCAGCTTATTGTTTGCCAGACTTCAGACCAAAATGCAGCTAAAGCCCAAGCAAGGAAAACCAATCCCAAGTGATGACTTTATGCCCCTGAGAGTGCAGTTAGTGGAGCACATCTTCTATCCATTACCTGTGTCCCAACTCCACAGGCTGCTCCCAGTGTGTCCCTCTGTGAGGGCAGTGGCTCACCTGCATCACCTTCCCATCCTTTCCTCGGTAGAGCGTGTAGAGCTGGTAGGCTCGCACCTCGTGGGGAGGGGGTGGAGAGGAGCAGTGGTGTTTGCTTCTGCGCTTAGGCACGTTCTTCTGGGGCTGAGGGAGTGTCTGCTGATCAGCTGGGGAGATGGGGTCTGAGAGTGCTGAAACCTGCATAACATACACACAGTGTTTTGCCTATAGGAGCACCTCGGTAAACTATTCCTGGTGGGAATGGGACAAATCCATTGTGACAATTACAGCAAAAATCACTTTTATCTGAAGACTATCTCTGCCCCAGGAGCATGGTGGGACTGCTGCCCCAACACACCAAGGGGACCCACACCACACCAGCTATCCCTTCTTTCTCTCTGCTGTTTTAAATCTACTGATACCTTTTCCTTTGGCTTTTTCTTTTTGCTTTTTTTCCCTTTGGGATCTGGTGAGGCTGACCGAGGTTTATCCTTCAGATTGTTCTTCCTCTCTGGGGGCTGGTCGCTGCTTGGTGTGTCATCAGCAGCTGAGACACTGCCCTGCTTGAAGTAAAGACAGGGAGTTCAGAGCAGTTGCAGAGATGGGGAAAAGGAGCCTTTTCTTTGATTGCCTAGCTTTAAGCTGCTCTGCACATGTGAGTGGGAAATGCTTTAGCAGCAGAGCATGACAGACTACCTGGGGCAGCTGCTGGGGCCACGTACAAATGATGGCTCCAAACAGTCTGAGTCCTCAATGTGTTTTCATTACAGTCCCTCCTCACAGCAGATCCAGCTGGTAATGCCAGGCTGTACCTTGCTCTGTACTACTTCATCCCGTGGCACCGACTGAGCCCTCCTTTCCTCCTTCAGTCTCTCTCTCTTCTTCCTCAGGCTTCTCCCACGGTTAAAACGCGAGACCTGAAGACAGACCACACTGTTACTCAGTGATGTCATGCTCTTTCCTACCACAGAGGACAAGTAATAGAGCAGACCTTTTCCTTGTGTGTCTGAAAGGCTACGGATAAAGGAGAGTGCACTGCCAGATGGACATTGATAAGCCAAGCAACATGGGTGTTTATGGCTGTAAAAACACCAGCACTGAGCTCAGTTTTTTGAGGCACTCTGCTGTCCCCTAGAAGGGTGAGCACCTCCTCTGCTGTCCTTGAGCTGGTTCCCAAGCCAAGCCAGCCCTTTTCATGCAAGGAGGAGGAGGAGGGCAAGGATTGTGTCTTGTCTCATGCCCTCCTGGCTTCTGGCCTGAAGAGCATTGCAGCATTTCACACACAGCTGCAAAGTATAAACAGGACATAAACATTTTGTCCCCATTGTAAAGCACCCTCCAGTGCTAATCACCCTTCTGGGGATGGGATATGCCTGAGGCAGGCAGCAGATTGACACAACTCCGGAACTTCTGGATACAGAACTTTCTAATCCCTGGGCCGCTGCAGGGAACAAGTGGCTCTCCACCCTCTGCCAGTCAGGACACAGAGACCTCTGACAGCATTTCATGCTGAGGCTTAATCTGCACACCTTGCTCACCTTGGGGGCTGAAAGACTCTATGTCAATAGACCTCAGCCCAGCCCACAATGCCAGCAGAAATGTAGGAACCTTTCACAGCAGAAGACAAGGAGCAGGGGATGCAGCCTCCCAAGATTAAGTGGCGTCAGCTCCATGTGTGTGCGTGTGCTGGGGAGAGATGCGTAACGTACCTGTGATGCTTTAGTGAGCAGGAGCGCAACCTCAGGGTTATTGTGCTGTCTGGCAACCTCTAGAGGGGTCTGGCCTGCCTGAGAGAAAAAGGAAAACAGCATTTCCTTCAAAACACAAGCTACTGGAAACATGGAATTTCTCCAACCAAGTTCAGTATAGACTCTGTGCACAAGAGTAAAGTGACTAATTGCATTAATTTACCCAAATATAATTCAACACTTCACAACCAAGTATTTTCTACTAAGCCTATGAGGAATGTTGAAGGGACTCTACATTAACATAAAATACCAAAGAAACTCTGTGTCCTGCTTACATTGTTGACAACGGATGCATCAGCCCCTGCCTCCAGCAAGAGCTTCACCACCTTCTTGTGATTTAGAGCAGCAGCTACATGGAGTGCAGTATCCCCTGCCTGCAAGTCAGAAAGCAGAAAATAAACTTGTGACACTAGTCCTTGGGTCTCACCCTACAGAATCCACACTTCCTCGGTGTGTGTGCTCAGACATGGAAAAAACCTACACTTACTGATGCAACAACTAAGCTTAAATAAGGCCTAGTCAATAAAAAATGACTGAGTGGAGAGGAAGATGACAGGAGAGGGCAAAGAGCTACTTCAGCCTGAGTCTGAGAAATGCAGCTGGGATGCTGGTGATCTATCAAAACCAAATGACACATGATGCAGCTTGGAGACAGCCCAGCTCTACCTCCAGTAAATGGATACAACATCTGAGGGTAGAACAAGTTTTCCCACCACAACCTTCTCTTTCTTTTTTTCCCCCCAGGCTTGATTTTTTGGTGTGCAGGTGGTCATGTATCACATTACTCAGATATACTCAGGTAAGTACCGGCAGCGAGATGGTTGGCATGCTCTTCACAGGTTTCCTCAGAAAAAACTGATTTTGGATCAGAGCCAGGAAGCAATCTGGGTCCAGCACTAACACATTGCCCTGCCCTTGTCCTGGTGCAGTGAGGTGAAGACAGCCGTGATCAGATTTGGGTGCTGGTAACAGAGCCAGCAACTGTTCAAGTGAGACTGGACATGTGTGTATAATGCCTTCTTGTCCCCCGGGTCTTGCATTTTGCCTTCATAAAATTAGATTTCCTCAGGACTAGTGCCTGTTGCTAACTTAGATAAAGTTTACTCCTAAATCAAATCATTCTGTGGGCAAATATGGAACAACCTTGGGTAGTGCTGGGGAATGAAGGAAAGGAATGTCTCTCTGGGCCAGATTCACACCAGTTGATCTTAATATTCAGTAGCTCATTTTGCGAGTTAAAAAACTCATTTCCAAATAAAATTACATAGTAAATTTAACATGCTGAAACCCATTTTGTTTGCTCTCATAGTGAAGACAGAACATTAAATGTACAGTTCAGAAAACATCTTTATGATCCTCAACTATACACGTAAGATCTCCCAGGAACATGAGAAAATGCGGTTAAGCACCACGTAATATGTTTATTTAGCAGATTTAACACGTTTTAATGTACTAATTTCATTCCCTTCTACCACCCAATTACGCTATGCTACAGGTACAGCCATCAATTACTTTCCTATAAAACAACTATGGATGATTAATCCTAGGCTGGACTGATCATTACTTTGAATTTAGCATTGTCTATGCTTTGTCTTCTCTTTTATGTCCTCTTAATTCCCCCTGCTGCAAAGTGCAGCAAAGAAAAGTATTCCAGAGGAATTAGCACTTTAATAGCATCTAAATGTCAGTGAGTTGTGCTTCACAATGTCTCTATAATGGCTGTAAGATCATTAAATCATCTCATAAATAAGCAATGCTTTAAAGAAATAATGCAAATGCGATGGCAAAATAATAAACCACTGATATGCCATTACTTTAAGGCTATTCTTAAAAGCTTAGGCATTTGGTGGTACAGTGAACACAGAGAGTGAAGCGGGATTACTTGGGTAGGAATTCCTCTTCCCAACAACTGGCCATATGCAAAGGGCACAGAGTCACAATGAGGTTCATGCACTGACCTGGTTCTTTTCATGGACAGAACAGAAAGCACTGAGCAGCACCCTAATGATGGGCAAGTGATTATAACGAGCAGCCACATGCAGACAGGTATCTCCTGCCTGCAAACAGAAACAAAGCTCTGAGCATGTAATCACAGTGAGAAAGCCTGTACTTGTCATGATGTTCAGGGATGAAATAATCCTATTAAATCAGAAAGAGCAGTAAACACCACACACCTCCACAGAACAGCACTGCTGTCTTTTCTGCAGTACAAAATCTGCTATCACGGGTGGGAAAGTTTAGCAAGAGCTGGGGTCAGGAAAGGTGAGCACATGAATTCTTTAACCACTGATGGGAAATACTGGAAAAATAAAGTGCTATTTTACTGGCACTACAAACCTCGAGTTTGTTATATTTTCCCACTAAATCTATTCTTCTGAACCACAAACCAATGCAATTTGGAATCTCAGCTTAGGGTTCCACATAATGTAGAAAACATGAGTGGCAGCCAGAGCAGCATTCCCATGAAGGGTGGCACTTGTGCAGCTGAGCCTGGGAGCTGCACAAAACCCCACAGGTTTCCATTTCTCTGCCCACTTTGTTATCAACCAGGGCAAAAATATCTGGCTTCCTGTTGTAGATTGTTTTTTCCTTTATCTATCATGCCAGAATCATTATAAAATAGGAGGAAAGCCATCTGAAACTGAAGCCACCTTGAATCTACCTCATTTGACAGACTGACACGCAGTATGTATGATCTGCAGATCTGAAGCCTTTCACCATTGTCTATGCAACAGCAAAACCCCATTTGGCTCCTTCTATCCTTGCTCAAGAGATGGGTACAAGTAGTGCATAACTCAGTCCTACCAAAAACATTCTTGTGCATGATGAATGCAATGGTTGGGTAGTGGGGTTTTTTCAATATAATTTATAATAAAAATCATTGCTTAAAGCCTTTCTGAGTATTTCTACAAGTTAAAGCAGTATACCTAAAACAAAGTCACACAGAAATGAACATGTTATTTCAAAAACTCACATTGTTTTTGAGGTCTGCTCGAGATCCTCCAAGTAACAAAACACGAGTACTCTGGGAATGGCTATTCTGGCAAGCCAGGTGAAGAGGTGTGTTACCTGCCTTAGAGAAATACAGGAAAATACACAAGCCAGATTTAGAAATTGGACATAAGCATTAAAATATAAAACCTTCTTTGGACACAAAGATCCACCCAAGGGTGGGAAACTTTTGTTTTCCCAAAGATAGGATATGAACAAACCCAGAGACTGAAATCCCCACTTCATTCTGGCAATGGTTTACCTGGGATATAATAAAGGCAGAAATAGGACATCTGCATTGGTCAAATCTGTTTACAGGAAGAAAGAACTCTAGAAGCTGTCTCATTCATTAGTCTCGAACAGCAGTGTTAAATATGTAATTTAAAGAACTGTCATTCTTGTGTTTTGGGTTTCCTCCATGCACAGACACAAAAAACCAAATTGCCATGGCACGGGATCTTTGATCCCAGCCATGACTGCTGCAGGGCATTGAGCAGACCAGGGTCACAACTCCTGTCTCCTTACAATTGTAACACAAACCAGCTTGAAGTCTGGCTGGTTCTGTAGGTGCTCTCACTGGGCAGGATACAGATTTTAGGCTTTCAAGAAGCTTTGATGCTCAGGAGGCACACCAGTCTCCAGCCAAGACGGGAAGGGAGGGCAAAAAGCCACCTAAGCCCCAGAGAGTCCACATGCTATGGTTCCTCAAAGAAGAAAATGTGCAGGAATGGACAGAAATCAAAGAAGTGTTCGTTTGTGTATTGTCTTTCTAACACGGTGAACAATTTTATTGGTCTGACAAGTTTTTCTGGCAGCATTTGGCTTTTGTTGGTCTGAAAACATCCAGGGTTTTTGGCTCTTGGGAGCTAGAAATTAAATCACCTCAGGTAAAAAGGTTTACCAGACTTACTACACTGCATGTTCACCTTGATTATGCCCTTTGCTTTGTCCCCCTTGCTTTCATGACACAGATCAAAGTTGCAGGGTTTGAATTACAAAAGCCAACTCTTAGATGTGGTCTTAGGTCTTCACTTCCATATTACAGACCTGAATGTAGTCTCTAAGCTGTGGCAGACATGAACACTTTTCTTCTCAGCTAAATTGTGTTTAAGTGTCAATTTTTTCCCTCCCAGGTTCATCTCTGAAAAGCCTCTGCAATGCCTTTATCATTTGCTGTTTGGCAGGTTGGCCCTGGTGGGAAGGCAGAGGTCCTGTGTGGCAGGTGAGGACTTCAGTTCTGGGAGAACCACGGTGCCAAGGGTCAGACCTCACAGAGTGGCTCATCTGGCTCATATCCCATGGGCTGATAAATCTCTCACCAACTTCTGAGAGGGAGAGAGGGTCCAATTTTTACCAGTCTGGGAATCTTCACTGAAATGTACAGATTGATGGACAATCTAAAAATAAGGCTACAACTGATCTCAGTGGATGATCTATCACAGCAGAAAAAGGTTTATTAAGACCACTTAAATGAAAATAAACTGCACTTCCAGGGTGACTGCAGTGCAGGAGGAATACAGCCACCCAAAACGCAGTGTCAAATCCTTCCCATCTTCTGCTGTTTCAGAGGTTTGGCAAATCTAGCAGCCCATATCTGTCCTATCCATCCAAAATCACACAATGCTCAGGTGTAAGTCAACAGCCTGTGGGATGCTCCTGCACATGGCACTCAACCCTGGCTGCCAGAAAAGCTGTCAGAATGATAATGCCTTGTCATCAGTAACACAAAAAGCTGAGAGAACAGAGAAACCATTTTGGGATTAAGTAGACTTAACCTTTTCATTTTTCTTGAAAACAAAAGGGGTAAAAGCACGTGCAAGCATGCATGATTCCCACAGTTCTCTGCAGCTCCTGAGAATATACCTTGTCTATTAAAAAACACCCAAAGAGTGAAATGCAAAGGGTAAGACATCAAAGACTAGCACAGGAGCTGCTCAGGCAGTATTTAAGTTTGCCAGTCATATTTCAGCCATCAACCCTGCTGAGCTATTTTGTTCACATACTTTCCCAGAGAGGTTGCCTCCAGCTGACATAAACTGGATTGTAAGCTAAATCTTCTAATTCCCTGAGGCACCCAAGCATGCAGGATAACCAGACTTGCATCCTAAGCCCACACCTTTGTACAAAAGTGTATGTGTATACATAGACAAGCATATCCAGGGATAGGAACAAGACTTACAGTCAAGCATGGGAAGTTTTCTAAAGTACCCTTGATACAAATCTAGGTGGACATTACAGCAAAAGTAATTACAGTAAATAAAAATTGGTAGTTGAAATAATACAAAAGAAGGAATACACATAAAATAGTATCAAAGATTATATAATTGCAGACCACAAAGTCACCACAACTGTACAAACATATGCTTCTATAGTGCCTACACACACGTGCACATAGAGTCACTATGTCCAGGCAACATGCCTTTTTACTCTAAATCTTAGGCTTTGACCAGCCATCTCCTTTCTTTCCCAGCCCCTTTCAGTTGTTGTTCTAGAGACATTTATCAAAAATGCTCTGAGATCCCCTAAAGCAATCCCAAAGCCCTCTCCCTGTCACGCAGGGCACAGTGCTAGCCCTGTGATCTGACCAACCCAGCAGCACAGACATCCAAACCCTGACTCTGCTCACACCATGGGCTGCTACCACCATTTCCTGGACTATTCCATTAACTTCTGAATTACTGAATTGAAGTGCCCCTGAGTTATAACAATTAGAGTGGAACTAAAACCCTTTACTTTGTTATTCTTTCCTCTAAATGGCTCTCAAGGCATTATAAATACCAAAAGGAACATAATCCAGGTTTGTTACAAGATTCTGGCAAGAGACTATGCTAATATATTAGGAAGAACTTAGTAACAAAAGGCATTTCTTTTTCTTTTTTTCTTTTTTTTTTGTTTCCCTCTGCAGCGTACATTCCTTTGGCTGTTTAATTTCTGGAAAAAACCCAGATTTTCAATACCATTTTCTTATTAGTACAATTCATTTCCATTTTAAATCACACCAATCACAATGAATCTCCTCAGTATAAATTAGAGCACCATGGAGATTTCCACAGGAATGGCAGTGTTCCTCAGTGTAATTAATGTATCATTCAACACGTTATTGAGTTTCTCCTGCGTCAGCTGTCAAAATATGAATTTCCTAATGCCTGTGGATGAACCATCCAGGCGTGATAAATGAAAAGAAAAAGAAGAAAAAAAATCCCACTAAGAGCTGCTCCCCCACCTGCTGAGAAATGCCATGGCCAGAAATCTCCAGTTCTGAGAAGCAGCCACCTTAGACCAGAATGGAAAGCTCCTCCTCCATGGGTCTCACCTTGTTCTTGGCAAGAACGTTGGCTCCTGCTTTAACAAGCACTTTGGCAGACTGACTGAATCCATGCCAACAAACTTCATGAAGAGCAGTGTTCCCATCCTGAAGAGCACACACACAAGAGGAGAATGTTAGGGGCTATATAACCAACCTACTCTCTTAAAAATACTTTCATTTCCTACTAGCTTATTTTCTATTTTATTTTTAGAAGAGGGTAAAAATACTGTTATTGTCTGGAACTTGAAATTAGTTATATTTACTCCTAAATTACAGACTTTTACTTACTGAATTAATTACTGAACTTACAGACTGGGATTCTCAAGCTGCTGGGATAATCACGGGAATTGTGCAATCTTTTGCATAGGGCATAATATGGTTGTACATTCCTTTAAGTCATCTCTTAATGAGCTGAGAACATACTTAAACCAAAAACTATCAGCCTAATATATAACTAAATTGGTAATTTGTATTAAAGAGAGGGTAGAGCTTTTTTTTCAATGTAATAGATCCAATTACTCTCAAAGCATCAGACACTTACTAAGGAGTATAAACTGTAACTTTCTCTCTGAGACCTTAACATTACTGACTGCCAAAGCTGCCATCCCACAGGGCTTTTGTTTTGTCTGTTACCTTGTCTTGTCTGTCCAAAGCACAGCCCTCTTGAATCAGAGTTGATATTATATCGGTGTTCCCTACAACAGCAGCCCGGTGCAATGCTGTCTGATCACCCTGCAAAAAGAAGCAAATTTGTAATTAGTACAATTCCCACCTCATTTTGACTTAATGCAAATGGAGACAACACACACAGAGGCTGCATCTTCGACACACATACTGTTTAAATCCAAGCTGCCTTTGAAAACAGTCCCCCTGCACAACTACCATAAAAGTTTCCAAGATTAATGAAGTTATTGAAAGTATCAGAGCTACAAACCATTTACAGAAGTTTGCAAGTCATCACAATCCCATATACAGCGCTGAAGCATTCTAAAAACATGGCAGCATTAGAAGGCAGTGAATTGGACACATTTGGCTCGATGTGTCTAATAGTCATCAGTGTCTGTAGGGAACTAAAGGGAATTACAGGCTGTCGTAATTCATCATTATGATCCTCCAGGACTTACACTAACTGGATAAGGCTCTCCTGCTCTGGCTCTGATTGCTCCATCAGCCCTGCTTCGGGTAAGGAGCATGAGATGAGATCGGTCTCTTCAGCACTTCTGATGAATTTACCAATTAGTGCTGAGAGTGGAGGCAACTTTACGATGAGAACCACAACTGCAGGACCATCCACTTGTTTCACTCGAGCAACTGAGGGGTCCTGAGGGCCAAACAACTTCCATTTCTCATTGACCCACCAAGTAGCAGCAACAAGCAAGTCTCCTACATCGGTTTATTTTCCTTTAAGGCCAACTTTCCAAAAGAGATTATGCTGATGTGGTCATCTTGTCTGACTGCTCACCTATCTCCTCTCTAACAGCTGCTGAACTCATTTGCTGAGTTAGAGATCCCAAGGTTAGTTTTATGCAATCCTTCCAGAAACTGAAGACTAGGGAAACTTAAACCACTATCCCTGCCCATCAGGGATTATCTATATGTTTTTATATACATGTTGGTGAGAACCTGATAAAAGAGGGGCAAGAGAAGGATTTATGAAGCAGCGTGCAGGGATGAAGGACAGGGATCAATGGGAAAATGAGCTGCAGTAGCTCCACTGCTGCCACAGCTGGTCTTGGCTTTCCTTTGAAGTTGCTTTGAACCAGGAATGTCAAAGCACAGCCTGAGTCCAGGAACAGAGACAGGCTTCAAAGCTGCACACAGACTTTTTTGGGATGAACAAACAGATTTGGAATCTAATCCATTTCTGCTTATCTAGATAATGGTCACCACAAGCACACACAAGGCAGAGACATGCCATGTGTCCTAAAAAAGCTGGCAGGAAACCAAGTCCTAAATAGACACAAAACTTGTCTGCTGAAATTCTTTATCAGATAATAGCATATTGTATTAAATACTAAAATTAGAGGAATTTCTGTATTTTTTATTCTAGAGTGTCCAAGTCTTTAGATAACTGGCTTATTTGAACAATTTGTTCTCAAAAGCAATTAGCAGCTGACTTAGAAATTGCTCTTGGTGGGGTTCTTTTGTGCTAATGACATCAAAATAGTTATTAATCTATTAAAAAATGAGCATTGCCAACCACAACCTTTCAGTAATCCCTACTAGTAAATAATTAAATTGACTTATAATGATGAAGCTGATTTAAAAAAAATGTGTTGAAGGTGCTTTTTAAAAACCTGCTATCTATTTGTTTTTGTTGTTGTTGCTTCTAGAGGTTACATATTTTTATTTTTGTTCTTGCAACTGGAAATATATTTGAAATTATTTCAACAAAGACAGTAAAGCTTCCAGGAAGTGGAAACAAAAAGTATTGGAAAATTGACAGCATGGCAAGTGCTCTGAACTTTATGTATCTGTTCCAAATTCAAAGACAACCAAAATGTTATGGAAAATGTCCAAATTATGCCATCTCATAAGTACAAATGTCAAATAGTTACCAGTTACTATGACTACATGAAAATCTGCTCACCAACAAACTGAGGAAGAATTTGCTATCTGATTTTTGATAATGGCACAGCTACTGTTACTGCAGTAGTGAGTCATGTGGGACAATGCAAAAATCATTTTATCTGACTATCATGAAGTGGAGAGTAATCTGCCAACCTACCCCTGCCAAGTGGTATTGATGCACCAGCAAATCTACAGAAGATATTATAAAACGGACTAAAACAAAATGGCAACTGCCATTGCAGGGGATGGAATCTGAACTATGAATGGTTGGTTCCTACTGCTTTACAGTTGGGAAAATTACTGTGAAGAAGACAAATCTGGGGCAGGAAAGGATTGTACAGAATTTGGTTTGTAATTAAGGATCTTCTTACTGGGACAGTTTAAATCAAGGCTGTTTCTGTCCCCATCACAGTAACTGCAGTGAGGTAAAATACTATTCAGCTTTTGAGGCTTTGTTGATGTGACAGCTACTTCTAACAGCATTTCATTTAGATTTCATACAAACACATTTGTCTGTTTGGAAAGTGGGCAGCACACCTCACTGCTGCAAGATCAGCTCCCCCTTGGTAACCCCAACTTGTGTGCTGGAGGCCATACATTGAGGATGCAGAGCAGCACTGGGACAGCTTCAGTCATGCCTAAGCTTTGTCCCAAAATAGATTCTGGTCCCTGAAAAGGAAACAGGTGAAGGGACACAAGTCCTGCAAATGGCAGGCTCAGGTGCCTCCTGCCCAGCGTATGGGCTTTGGTTATGACATCTTCCCTACACGACCATCCAAGGGTAAGGTCCAACCCACATCCTGACTGGACAAAATAACCACCTCATCCATTTAACAGGGAGTGTCAAAGGATATGTCAAATTTTGTTCCACCAACTGAAGCACCTCCCAGTGAAGAGAGGGCATGTATCACTGTCCTGGTGAGGGTCCGTCCCTACCACCACCAGACCCCTCAGCCAGCAGGACAGGGCAGAACCCCGTCCATTGTTCCCTTTACACCTTAGCACAAACATTAACCTTACACTGTTTGAAGTGCTGTGGAAGCTGAACCACCAGGTTGGGATGGCTTCTGTGTGACAGCCACTGAGCAACCCAGCCATGGAGAGCACAGCCATCCTACAAATAACAGTGCCTGCACCACTGCACTCTAACCTGCCTTCCCTCCCCATCAGCAACAGAGCAAATTCCTGCCTTTCATGGAGTCCGAGAAAACAGATGTGTTGCATTTTTTTCACAGCATGAATTTTCAGGCAGTAATCACTGATTTGTGTACCTTTTATTAATTGCTGAAATAAATGTTTCTGAAAGCCCTCAACAGAATTCTGACTTTAGGAAAGCATTAGGGGTCTGGTCCAGAGGCTCAGAGAGCAATTACACCAGTAAATGCATCATAACTGTCCAGACTATTATGTTGGGCACAATTTATGATCCTGTTTCCAAGAGATTTATGCCTTAGGAACAGACTGCAGATCAGTAGCAATGAAGAGAGACAACTCCAGTGCCATGTCACAGAAACATGACCTTGACAAACACAACAGTCTGCCCAAATGCAGATGTGGGCCCAAAGCTAAAAAGACTTAACTGAGGCTCAATTGAAGTAAAGCACTAAGGTCTACACTGGTGATCTTAAATCCCCTTCCTCAGACTCGTCCTAGCCCTGAAGGCAGCTCAAACTCAGGAGATTCCATTCCAACATGCCCATGCCCTGGACATGTCAGTTTGCACCACAGTGGCATGGCACACCCTATAACCCCGACCTATAACCACACTTTTTTCCTGCACATTCCTATTCTTCAGAGCATCCAACAGTTGTACAATCTCCTTGAAAGCCTTTCTCCCATGTGACACTTTGCCTCCTCACCTCTAAGTTTGCAGAAATCAACAGAGCATCTTGCTGCAGGAGGATTACACCAAAATCATAGAATCATAGAATGGTCTGGGGTAGGAAGAGACCCTAAAGATATCTGGTTTCAACTCCTTCCCATGAGCAGGGACACCTTCCACTAGACCAGGTTGCCCCATCCAGCCTGGCCTTGCACACTTCCAGTGATAGAGTATCCACAACTTTGGCCAACCAAAAAACAAACAACCAAAACAACCAGAAAAAAACCTCATTGCTTCAATCCCTGATACAAAGTGCTGAACATCATTTGTAAAGTCACATAATATAAAATCAAGCCACTAAATTCACAGAAGTATCAAAATATTCTAAAGTTAAAATATAACCAAGTGTTAAATACTTGCAGGAGCATACAAGCATATATGGATATCCTGAAGCAGCTGTACACAAAGGGAACTGAACATGCTCTCATGTTTCTCAGTGTCTCTCTGCTGCTCTCCTCCTCTTTTGCTAGAGAGGCAGTCATGATATGCAGTTAAGAACAATTTCACTCTGCACAATAAATGATGATGCATGACCAGTAGAAGTGATTAAGGCATGAAAAATAATCATGAACAAAACAAATTACAGCTTAAATGAAATGGGACTACAGGAATAAGCCACTTTGCATATTTTCATTCAGCTAGAAATTATTATGAACCCTGGGTTATTGTTCCATTTGAAACTAATTTTCTGCTTCTTAAACTGGAGCTTCCAGAAAGGAAGTTTTGGGGGCCTTTGGCCTTTGTTTTAAATGAACTTGCTTTCCCAGTTAGATTTCCACGGGTGCAGACAGGGCAGGAGAGTGGACGCAGAGCACGGAGCGCCAAGCAGCCATGCAGCCATGCAGCGCAGGGAGCTCGGCCATGCCGGAGTGCCGCACCAGGGGTTCGCAGCATGCACCGGCACCGGCGGCAGGGTTGATGCACGAGAGTTCTAACCTCCTTCTCTCTCTCTGATCTTCTAGGTTCCTTCCTAGCCTTTCTCTTCTGGTTTCTCTTATTTTTTTCATCCTTGATTTCCTTCACCGGGACAATTTTCTCCTGGACTATTTCTGAGGTGTGTGCTGTATGGACACTCATTGACCACTCAGAGATGGCACTGGGATCCCAGTAAGAGTTGTCAGTATTGGCAGGGAGAAGGAAGGACCCAGCTCCTGGAGTGGCATATTCTACAGAGCTGGACTCCACCGGCTGAAATTCATAATAATCCCACTCCAGGCCACTGGAGGTCATTCTTCAACTAATTCTTAAGGCTCTTACCGTGTTTAGGGAATATATCTGTAGAACATGAAAGGGAGCATTTTAATCTCTCCACAACAATCAGCAGCTTTTAAGTTTCTGCTTATCATCTGGCAAATTAAAACTTAGTCTTGAATTTGATCAAAACTCCAAAATAAAGTGTTTAGATTTCTCACGTTAATTTGAAAAATAAAATGTAGATCATCTTTTTGGATTTTTGTGTGCTATCACAACAATGCCACAGACAAAAATCAACAAAATAATTTGCTTTTCAATTAAATATAATACTCCCCACTCTCACAGATGTTTTCATATCTGAACCTAAATCTGTATTCCTGAAAAACAGCAATGAAACATACAGACGTTAATCAACACTCAAGACTAAGATGCCTTCACTGCCACACAAGCACACAGTAAAAGTGACTGAAGGCATAATTAACAGATTGCAACTAAAAGAGACTACACACATATCCTGTGTGTAGAAAATTAATTATACAAGGAGAAGCCATAAGCAGAAAACCTTCTTTGAAGACCTATGTAAAAGGAAAGCAGAAATATTTTAGTTAATTCCTATTGCAAGCAAAAATCTTCATTTGGAGCTCTAGACTTCCTCCTCTTACAAGACAAATCCAAACATACCCTTTGAAATTTAGGAACTCCTGAGGCTCTCCTCAATCCCAACCAAATTACTTCTACTACTAAATAAAGAGCTATACACTTTAAAGGATCAGTATCTATGACTGCAGTAGGCATCTACTCTGCTCATACTAATCACCACACTTAGAAGCAGTATCCAGTTGTCATGAACAAAACCCCTGAGAAGCTCAGAAGACAGTATGTCTATAATGAGCTGAGTATTTCTACAAATGCAAGACTCTTCACTGAACTGAAATGATGCTAAACATTGATTTACTGTTTTTCCGCCATGGCTATCACGTTTACATATAAACAGTGCAGACTTTATTCCCAGATGAATAAAACAAATGAACCAGACATTCAAAAAACAGTTTCCACAGAAACTCAATTTGACCAAATCAGTGGAAGCTCTTGCTTTCTTAAAGCAGCAGTTTTCTTTTCTCAGGAAAACCAGCTGTATTTGTAAAGTATCTGCAATTTTGTCTTAAATGAACCATTTGTCTTAAATGACCCTAATGAACCATTTCTGCGGGGAGAAGTTAAAAACTATACCCAGGATCCATCCAAATAAACTGATTCTCCCATTGCACTTGTAGATCTGCTCCATTTCACAGACTGGCACAGGGAAAGAATAAAGAGCGCAGGAAACAAATGTTCTTCCTGGAAAAACAAGTTTCCCTGCAGAAAGCTGGCCACATCAGTACCCCAGCCCCAAGCTTGTCAAGCAGACTGCTCATGTCTCACAGTGAATCAGCTACTCACACTGAGAAAGAAACCAGTTTTCCAGTTGCTATAGACTTTTAACTCTCTAGATGCAAACAAATGCCCAAGGGCATTTTTAAAAGGTACCTAGACATTGCCAGTGTCCTTCTACTAGTCAAACAGGTGCCTCTAACACCTTTGGACCTCTCTATGGCCTTTGAAGACTCTCCACCTTATATATTATGGGGGGAACAAAAGCAACCCTACCTCAAACTTCTTCCAGCGTGCCATCAGAAGTTAGCAATTAATTTGAAGAAATCATAGTTATTCAAAATTGCACATTTCAGCATGAGGGATCTCACTTTTTTTCATCAGTGAGGGAACTGAAACTGTGTTACCTGTCACTCCAAAGTGCCTTAAAGCCCACTCCTAAATTAGAACTACTCTTACAGAAACCCAAGAAATTCCAGCAACTTACGTATTTTACCAAATGAACACAAACTACCCTTAGCTAAATTCAAAGCTGGTTTTTGTGCTGACGCCTCACTGCACAACAATCTCAGAGATGTGACCACCCCCCACATGAAGCATGGTGCCATTAGGATGATCTCCCCACGGCACAACACTGCTATGGGCAGCTGTTCTGGATGCTGAGGGTTGCGTCTAGTCAAAAAGCATCTCCCAATCCAGGAAAACATGGCAATGGGTTGTGTCCCCTACCTGATGTGCTCCAGCAGGCTCTCACAATGAACTCCAAGTGCATTTCTACCAGAAGCAGCAGACAATGACTCTCACACCCGCCTTGCACAAGCAGAGCTCTTATAAAGCTCTGCAGCTTGAACAAGACAAATAAGCTATTCACTGAAAACCACTACATTTTACATTGTTTCCCATGCACTTTTGCATCTCCAAATTAGAGGTTACATCTCTGAATTGGAAAACAGACAGATTTTGTTTCCATTTAATCCTACTTCAAAGAAGTGAATGTCTACTGTTACTTGCAAATCACCTTTTCCCCTCCACCCCAAGTTAGAAGGTTATATCTACTTACATCATCCTGAATATCCAGATCACAACCCGCCTTCAACAAAACCTGGACAACGTGGAGATGACCCTTGTAGGCAGCAAGATGCAGGGGGGTCCGGCCATGCTATGAATGAGAAGAAAATAATAATACCTTAAGATGAATTTTTATCCATGGTAGTTGAATAGAGTTTCATCTCCTTTTCATCATTCTTCTTTTAGTACCTCACTGTCTGAAACCTGCAATAGTAGCAACTGACATGTATTAGTGTGACAAAGGCTTTACCTTGGTTTTGTGAAAGCTGAAAACTTCTCCTCCACCTTCTGCAACATTTCAGTTTATCCCGATGACACTCTACAAAAGGGATATTATATTCACATAAGGGTACTTCCTTACAAATTCAGATTCGGCTCTGTGTCCATGCCTAAGCAGAATCCATTACCCTTTTTTTCTGTCCCTCTGGAGCACTGAACTGTCAACTGCTGTCACCTTCCCTCTGTACAGTCAAGTTGCAATAACTGGCTAATTCATTTATTGTAATGGGCACTGTCCTTGCAACAAAGAATTCCTGAGCTGTTGCACATGACAGATGCTCCCCTGAACAGCAATGGAAGGCCTGTAGTCACTCCAAGTGACTTCACAGATATGACAACGAGCTTCACTTTGTTAAAGATCTGCCAGGTTTTTTTAGACAATACTTCTTTTTACCTCTCTCTCTCTAAAATCACAAAGTGAGTGAAACACCTTCAGATCTGTGAAACAGCAACACTAAAACTGTTCAATGCAGATTATTTAATGGCAGTAAAGAAAACAGGACTCCAGCAATTGCTAAATTCACAAAGTATCTTCACAAAGAATGCTGTTTTCTCCACTAGGCATTTTTGAGGGTCACATTAAAAGTTACTTGACTCTTCACTTGTATCTATTTTATATCTATTCCTTCATTACCGGTGCTGTTGTCTGTTTTTCCACCCAATGATTTATCCTGCAAAGGAAGATAAACAGCCCTAATGCATCAGCCACAGAAGAGGCAAACACTTCAAGAGCTGTCTGACTAGTGGCTTGAAGTACACAGAAGGCAACTATTGGCTCTCTGAGGTTTTAAGCAACTTCTTCAGTAAGAAAACTACTTCAAGTATATAATAAACCAAGCTAAAGACAAGATTGTTTTCATATAGCAAACCCCATACCCACATATCTGGTAAACCTTGTTAACTTGGCCTCTTGAGAGCAAAAAGGAAAAACACTGTTGGGAATCAACAGAATGGCTCAGGGCAAAAAGTTTGTGACATTACTGATTAGTTGTGCTGTGCTTCAGAAACAGCAAGTGTTGATTAGTTGTCCTACATTACTGAGTTAAAGGGGCAGATCTGAGGGCAAAATGCTCACTCACACTATGACACATGGGTCTCTCAGAACCTGCACGTTTTCACCTGCTGGCAGCAGGAGTTCAGTCCCATGAGAGAAACTTCCATTCTTGCCCTGCTAAAGGTGTGGAAAGGGCCCATTTTTGTTGTCACCACTGCCCCTGGGCATCATCCAGCCTCCTGCCTGGGTACCTCTGGTTCAATCTGGCCACAGGTCCCTAAAATCCTGTCCCTTTATTGAAAGACATTGAGCTGCACTGACCACACTTCCTTCTCCATCAGCCTGGAGGACAGCCAGGGGCATGTTGCTGTTCCAGCTAACTCAGTAGTAGAAGGCATAAAATCCCCAGGCAACAGAAGGATAAAAAGAAATAAATAGTAAAACAAAAACAAAACAAAAAAAACCAAAAACGCCCAATCCGAAACAAACAAACAAACAAACAAACAACAAACAAATAAAAACAAACCCAAAAACCAAAAAAACCCCTCACCAAATTGATAAATCATTCCCAACAATAAACAGTATGTTTGGATTATAAATATGTGCTTCAGCACATTCAGATTTACGGTCCTGACTTTCTACATTCCTTAATGCGAATAAGTAAATCACCTAATCAAGGCATCTATCTCACTTCCTGGAAGGCTATTAATACACCATGAAAACAATTTATAGCAATCTCTGCATGGAGAAGGAAAAATCCCAAACAAACCCAACTTGAAGCCAGCTCACGTGCTTTAAAAGGAAAGTGTCAATAACATGAATATATATTCCAGCAGGGAAACTTTCTGGTAACATAACCAGCTCTAACCACCAAAAAAATGCTGACATGGAGTTAAAGGTACTGTGTTAAAAGTAAGCTATGAAAGCAGAATAGGAGTTTATTTCAATACCAGGGACATATTTTCCTCACCAAACACACCTTCCTGGACAATTGCCACGTGAACCATGCCTGCTGGCATGGTTGAGCTGGAAGACTAAAGGATCATTTTTATTACAGAGTGTTTGTGTGTTTCAGATTCTCTATCCAGAAACACAGGTTGAGAGGCATCTCACCTACTGGAGAATCCTAAAGAGAAGCCTTCAGCAATAGAGTTTCTGCACACGTGCAGTCCTTGAGTTCTTCCTGCTTTAAAGGGACACTATGAACAAAAACTATGACAATAACCAGGAGAGGAGACTGGGAAGGAAGATCAATTCCAGCATATTACATTGATTAGAGGCTCAGGCTTTTGGAAGGGCACTGATCATCTCAAGATTAATCACAACTCTGCAAGAACCAGCAATGCCAGATTTTCTTTTTCTTCCCAGCAACATCAAAATGAGAGCAGAGATGGGTGGTACAGCTGGACACTGTTCCAACGCAGGCAATGCAAACACTGGACAAACATCAAATCCCCACACAAACATATACATACACCCAGGTACACACAGATATGAATGTACACACACATGCACAACCCAATCCAGAACAAACTGTGAGGAAGAGACAAAGCAGTTTGGGTGCCCCTCCCTCATGCTGTGATGACAAACTTGGAGCAGAGCAAGCTTTGGAGACAAACACTGAATAAGTCCATGCCACAAGTCAGGGCTGCTCTTGCCTTCATGTCTTTAAGTCAAACCACTAATCCAAATTTTTCTCTCACAGCGATGCATCCTACCCAAAATATATAGGGGGCAGAGAGATGAAGACTGACAAAACTCCCTCTGTGTGTCTCCTCCATAAAGACATTCTGCACTCAATGCAGCAGCAAAGAGGGTGTTTATCTGAATACACACAAGGGTCCTAGGGGGAAAGAAAACACACAAACCAGAGTGTCTCTTAGATGCTCACTTCAAGGACACAACATCAAACCCAGGGACTGTTCCACATGTAGATTACTGACTTAGAAGCTTGTGAGCCTTACCAAATATGAACTGTAATGTTTTGGGGGTTACTACAAATACAAATGAGAGACTGCTACAACTTGGGATTAATGAACCAATAAAGCAGTCATTCATATGTTAAAAAAAAAAAGCAATTTAGACTTCTATTCAGATGTAAACAATTGCTTCATCAGGCAACAAATCATACAAATGGTCCTGTGTCATGGACTTATTGACAAAATAAATGGGACCTATTGGACTAAGGCTGCAACTTCAAACCGTGACACACTGCTGTAGCTGTATCGGGTTGCAGCCAAGCACTGTAAACAGACACATGAACTTCAGCAGTAAAATCCAAGGGTAGGTTTTTGTTTGCATTAAATCCGTGCTCTAACTTCAGGACATTGACAGGCAGCTGTCGATATGCACCACTTAAAAGCAGAATCCTCTTAGCATCACTGCCAGGGTATATGCACTCCACAACCAAACCCCTACAGGGGGTTAGCACCCTGATCTTTCCTTGTGTTTATGTATGTGTAGGTACTTTTCTGCAGGTACATTCAGTTCTCCATCTCACCCTACTCTTGTGATGCACAAGGACTGTTATTTATTCATCCGTTCTGCACTTATAAAAAACATGCCTGTCCATATTTTATTGGAAACCCTGAAAGCAAAATCCAAGTCCCGTCACATTGTTCACACTGATGATTTGTTAGACTGTTCTCCATGAATAACCTGCTCACTCAAGTCAGCAGAAAGCTTCTCATTGACCTCAACAGGCATTCAGCAAGTTTCTAAGTGTTTGTTAGTCCCTTTTAATTTATCTTTATTTATTGTTTAAAACAGACACAAATAGCTTTTCAAACTGAAGGAGTGAAAATATGTGAAAGCACCAAAATACATTTATTTTTTATTTCTGTCTTAGCTTAAAAAAGAAGAAAAAGAGACACTGCTCTAAAGAACTCAACACACTCTAAAGCTGAGACTTAAAGTACCCCAGCATTACAAAAGTGCTGCCATAAAGTGTGTTCATAACATGACTACTTCAAAAGTTGAATCAAACGATTACTGACTCAAAACAGAAGCACTACCTTTTGCATTTTTCTAGAGCTTTTTTTCTGAATGATCATCCATTCTCTCTAGAATTCCATTTTATAGCTATGTTCAAAGCAGGAGCCTGCTCCAGCCTAAGTTTCTCATGGATTCACAGGCCTCTTTCAGGCACCCACCTGGTCTGGTATGGGTCTGCCTGCCTCCAAGGGCTGCAGGTGGATTTCTGCATCCCCATGGACCTCCATGGGCTGCAGGGGGACAGCTGCCTCACCACAGGCTGCAGGGGAATCTCAGCTCCACCATCTGAAGAACCTCCTCCCCCTCCTCCACTGACCTTGGTGTCTGCAGAGCTGTTCCTCTCACTGCTGTTCCCTGGCTGTAATTACATCTTCTCTGGGGTTTTTTTGCCCTTCTTAAATATGTTATCCCAAAGGCGTTGCCACCATTTCTGATTGGCCAAGCCTTCACCAGCAGCACATCCATCTTGGAGCCATCTGGCAGTGGCTCTGCCAGACCTGGGGAAGCTTTTAGTTTTTTTCTCACAGAAACCACACCCAGAACCCTTCCCGCGACCAAAATCTGGCCATGCAAACCCAATACCCCCAGGAAAAGCACAACATCCTGGGAGGACAGCAAGGCACATCAGCTCAGCAAAAGTCCCAGGGCTTTTGTGCCAAAGATGCAGCTGTCAATAATTTCACTGAAAGACAGCTCTACTACAAAAGGACTGAAAGAAGGGACCAGCTTTCTTGCTTGGGAGAAAAGGCTTAAGTCCTTAGTTTTCTAGGTTTTGCAGCTTATTCACCAAAGTACTTGATAAGGGCACCTGCTTCTTGGATCAGCCAGTATGTATGACCAGTTGTTCAGGGTATTTTTTGCCCTTTTCATAAAGGAATCAGCTACACATTTCACACCTGTGAAGACTGTCAAACAAAAAGGTGCAAAAATGAAAACTATCTGGTTTTTTTCACATCAGGCAGAGCAGCAACAGAGCACCCTGACCAAGCAGGTGCCCTTTGAGAAGAGCAGAGCCACAAAGCCTCTGCTGAGCACCACACCTGCCCTGGGCCACAACCCCACGGTGCTGGTGGCAGAGGTCCAGCACCACAACGAGTGCTCATTGCAAGTGCCCCGCAGTGCCACCAGCCCTCTCCCACTGTGGGCTCCCTGATGTCAGACTGCTGTCACCTATCTGACCTAGCAGACATCAGCTCCTCTCTACATATTTTAAAAGGCCCCAAATCTGGAATGAGCCCATGTCCCTCACTGGAATCAGAGGAGGTGCACATTTCCATGCTGACTTCACCTGCACAGATGTCTTGATAGTAAAACTGTCAAAATTAAACAAGTGCATCCTCACCGTAATGCTGAAGTCAGCACCTGGACATGTGTATGTGCATTCTCCATTGGATTTTGTTTCTTTCACAGTCTTCCTCTCTTTTTCTGCAATCATCTACTCAGAAGTGCCAAAAAAATTAAATACTATTTTGCAGCTGAATTGTTGTTCACTGAAGCAACAATTAACCACATCATATGACCTTCCACACAGGACAAAACCAGAACTGTACAAGTCAGCTATAAGGCATTTGCTAGTACTTAGTTTGTTACAGAAAATATCCTTCATTTTTCTTGAGCTATGCTCAATTAACCCTTTTTGAATAAAGAACTCTGGCATTTATCTCTAGATGCTGGACACTTTAATCTGTGGCTCTGCGGTGTTATTCACAATAACTGGTATGTGCTTACAGATCCACATCAGAAATACATTTAAAGCTTGCTGTGATGCAGGAACTTTTTCTTTCCCTCCAAAGAGCTTTGTCTCCATGTGCCTTCCTCCAATAAAACCCAGAGAATTCAACAGGGAGTTTGATTGACAAGTACCAAATCCTTATTTTTCTCTTTTTCGGAAGCAAACCCCGAAAATTTATAATTAGGCAGAATAAACTGAAAACTACTAATAAAATCAGAAGACATACAGGTAAACCAGAACTAAGGCATACACATAGATAAATTTATTTTTATTCTTCATTGTGCAATAAGTTTTATCTTGGGGGAGAAGAGGGTTCTGGGTTTCAATTTATCTGAAAGCTTGGTCTATTTTACTGCACTACAAAAAGTCTACCATCTAATTTCCATTCTAAAATTAAGAACCTCTATCCTGAAAGTTGTCCTTATTTTGTGCTTGTTCTGCTTAGTGGAAGACTGCACAAGAACCTGTTGCTGTGATGGCTAAAAAAACCCTTCAGATTTCCAGTTTCAATATACTTGAGTCTAATTTATACATCCTTGCTCTTGTGACAACCTTGTCTTTAACTCTAAACAGCTCTTTCTCCTTCCAGCCTTTGTGTGTCATCAGATTAGCAAACCGAGCTCTTCCAGGGCATGTTTATACAGCCTTTTGTAGGCAAATATGCACAAGCTCTCCCTATGCAGCTGGCTGGCTGGGTGAGAGCCAGATGCAAACTCTACACTCTGTACACCTGGACAGGACATCAGGGAGCCTGAATGGATGGGCTCTGGTGAGGGTTCCAGGTTGGTCTCACACCTCTGGGTTCGCACTGAGCTCAGCTTTCTCTGGCCCACACTGTGGGAGGAGTAAGAGTCTGTGTGCCTTCAAAACACCCTGTACACACAGCCTTGGCTGCTGCTCTGAGAGAGTCCCTGCTCCTCTGTGTGCACTCCTCCACAGTCTTGCAGATCTGACTTCATCTCTTTGAGCAGGGCTTGTCACCAGGCTACCCAAGCACCTCATCTGCACTGTCTGTCGGTGTGCTGGGATGCATCCAGAATATCAGCAGCGACAGCTTTTGTCATCTTCCCTCTATGGGCTCCACAGGGAGAACCCACAACTTCTAGGAAAGAATAGCTACAATGCTGTAGTACCTAGTGGGCTACAGGGATGGCCTCAGAGCTCACAGCTCTTCAGCATGGTTGGCAAGCACATCTCCACAGAAACACCAGCACTTTGCACCTGGCCGCAATTTTGCTGCCAAATGAGCTTTGTTTTGATTTTTCACACAGGGCAGAACAATAAAGCAAGGGAGCCACCTATGTCATATAGGAGAGAAAAACTTGTCAACTCTGGGAAATCTGCATTATATTGAATTAACCTGATTTTGTGTTTCAAAGTCAAAGCTATACTATTTGTTTCTTATTGTAATCAGCAGAGGTCCCTCAGCAGCCTCAAAGCTCATCATCTTTTAAAAAAACCCAAAAAAACAAACAAAGAAAACATAACAACAAAACCCTGAGCTGCCATTCAGGTATGTGTAAGTCAGTATTTCCTGCTCTATTACTGACTGCATTTAATAGTTGTTCATAAGCTATAGAGCGGCTTGGACAACAGAACCAAACAGCCATCTATATGGCTCTGTTCATGCCTATTACATCTGTGCTTTGTATCTACCACCAAGAGGCTACTTATTTTGGCAAACAAAACTTACAAACACAGGTTGCCCTTGGATCACTCCAACTTTCAAAATAAATAAAATCTAAAACTCAAACACTGTGAAGGGACTGAAAACAACTGGCACTGACAGATAAGCATTCTGTCTTTTCCTCTTTTTATCAAATGTGCTTTCTATGTGTAAATATTAGCTTCCACATATATGCAATGTTCAAAACCAATATGGAAACATAAATAAAAGTAGATAGGATGGAGAATGACAGTTCATGAAAACAGCACGCCCCAAATTTTATGTTACAGTTCTGAAGATTTTACTTACCTAGTTCTTTTTAAAGTTTTCTGCTGATCAAATCTTCTCTGCAACAGGCAATTACATCTCATTTTTTCTAAGATAGTATTATTTGTAACATGCTGAGCTTTAGGAATAGGTGAGTATCAATTTGAACTCACTTGTATCTAAGCAGAAATCCTTTGACTCTTACTTTTCTCAAAGGTATAGGGAACAAAATTTGCAACCCTCAAGCTTGGAATTGACTAAGGGACTACACAGAACAAATCAATGAAGATGTTGGGTATAAGTGAGGCTGCTGCACCAAGACAGCAGCAAGAAACACTTTCTGCATCCCTCTAACCTGCCACAAGAGGTGGCTTTTCCCCATCCTCTCACCCAGGGACATGGGTGCCCTGAACTGCCTTCCCTTGACAGTGATGAATTGCTCCATTCATCAGGTCACACAGTTTTCAAAAGTCAATGCACGCTTTGAAAAACATTGCTCCCCTCTGTCGACACATTGTGTTTGCAAGGACTAAGTGTCCATCACAGCTGCACCCACTGCAAAGGGTATAAACACAAGACATGCACTATATTGCAAATTTGGGTGAGCTATTATGTGCAAACTTTAAGGAAATCTGAACACTAACTTCAGTCACATTCAGATTGGTAAAGCTAGGAGGGCATTTTCACAGACAATGGTCCAGAAGAGTCACATTAGTTCCCAGGGCTTTTGCAAAGCGTTTTTCTCTCGTTACCTTGGTAACCGCTACCTTGGCACCCCTGTTGATAAGCTGCACCACATTCTCCACTTGGCCTTTGTAGGCGGCTACAAGCAGGCGTTCTGAAAGCACGGCGACCACATCCTGCTGGCTCATGAATTAGCAGAGAAAGGTTTTCAGGTTTCTTCAATCCGAAAACAAAGGCTTGGGATCAGTTCAAGCAGCATGCAGGCAGGCGAGGAAGGATTCCAGCTCCCTGGACAGTGATGTTATTGCTATGCCATCCATTGGACCTGTGGATCAGAAAACAACACTGCTGTCAGCCACCTTTCAGAAACAGAGCACTACAGCAGCTCCTCCCTGAGCGTTCATCTTCGCATTGGTTTGGGAGGAGATCACAAAATCTCCTCAGAACCTCCTGAAGACATTGCACTTCTGTTGCAAGGTGGAAGGATGTAGACAGTAGCACATATTCAATGTGCCTTCATTCCCTCCCCTTGGTTGGGACAAAAAACCTTAAACTTTCTGAGAGCTTAGTGTTCTTTCAGCCTGACCTCTATTTGTGTGGTTCCCTTTCATCCTCTCTCCCCTGGCCAGGTTTCCCAGTCTTTAATTAGCCAAGGATGGGTTAACCACTGTTGGCCAAAGGAACAAGAATAGGTTATAGTTACTGGCTGCTGATATAAATATACAAACCTCTGCCCTGGAAGGATTGAGTGCAGTCGGCAATTAAAGGCAGCTGACTGTTCCCTCACAAGTATAAAATGCTTCACAGCCTCCCCTGAACCATCCCAAGGACACTGCTGGGAGAGATCACAACCTGCTATTGGGAAACACTCATCTTTGCTGTCACTGAGAAATTATGTTCTCCCCACCGAGCTGACATCATGCCCCACTGACTCCAGAAACAATTCAGATTCAGCACTCGTGATGCAAACTGTGAGTATGGTTGTATGCCCAGGCTCCACTGAGCCATCCAACGAGCCATCAGAGCTGAAAAGAGTGTTCTGATATAATTATAGAAAATGTATCCACTGATCACTTTGAGCTGTGGGATTCAGAAGCTGCCCAGTTTGGGAAGATTTCAGCTTTATTTGTGCTTTTCTCACTTTAGTATTTGATTGTTTCGCTACAGGAAAAACATCTTCAGGATATCCAGTGTATCTACAAATTACCTGTCCTCCTCTCTTCAAATATCACTGCACTGCTCCTCAACAGCCACCAGTACTAAATAAACACTCTGCATCGTCAAAGAGTAATAGGTGCAGGGTCCAGCTGATCTTGGAGATCAACACTGGAATACAGTGTCTTTCACCCTTATGTTATCCTTTAAATCCATCTCAGAACAGCAATAACTAAAACTGTAGGTTAATTTGCAGTAGTAGACAGTAGCAGAATTTAATTTGCACTTCTAAGGTAATATACATTAACAAATCTTAGAACACTTTATGAGCTTTAATTCTTGTTACAGCCTTCGAGGTGAACAATATGCAGAAGAATATTACAGGCATTTTAGAAAAAGGCCCTTGAAAGCATAGAAAAGTTACTGCTTTCTCTGAGGTCAATAGAAAGTTATGCCAAAGCCAGTAAAAACTCCAGGTAACTGACTCTTGATTTCTAAGTATAAGCATTAGGCAATACCATTTCCAGGTAAAAGATTCAAGCTAGCTTTTCCTCACCTTTCTCTTCCTTTCTAAGTGCAAACATGTTTGGAGCAACATGGAAATAGCTGCACATTTAGTCAGAGAAACCAGACAAAGAGTTTCTGTGCCTCAAAGTCAGCATAAGATGGGACAACAGAGGAGTGGTGCTGTACCCTGTGTTACTGAACTGGTTTCACCTACACCCTCAGTGTGATGGACACAGTTTGTACCCTGGTAACATGGAAAACAGAGAAGATGGAAGAAAAACCCCTCATGTCCTTCACTTGCACATCATACCCTGCTCCTCTGGCAGAGTGCTGTACACATTATAGTACAAACCATTTAAAAAGCGCCAAGAAACACAGATGGCCTACACTTAGTAATTTGATCCGTGACAAACAATGCAAGTTTCAACCTTACCTCCTCAAGTATTTGATTTCCAGTGACTCGTGCTTCCGAAGCAAGCTGAACACCCACCCTCCCTCCACACCACCCACCACCCACCCATGATCCCAGCCCTCTGGTCCCAACACATCCCTGACTCTCCCATTACATCCCAAAGTGGTGCTTCCGTAACCCAGGAGCACACCCCACAGCTCCCCTCCGTGACCAGCACGCAGTGCAGGACACACCTTACAACAGGGAGCTTTTCAGGCAGAGGATGGTGTGTTTCTGTGCCAGCCCCTGCCTGTTGAGTGGTAGTTTCCAGGTGAACTGTGCCATCACTTGTTTGTCCCCAGCCTTAACCCAACACTTTGGCTGGAGGCACACACAGTACACTGACATCTTAAAACATCTCTGATCAGAACCTGTTTGGTTTTCTTACCTCCTAAATTAAAAACAAAAAACAAACAAAAAACCCCACAAAACAAAAAAAAATACAAAAACCAAAAGCAAACAAACAAACAAAAAAACCAAAAAATCAAAACAAAAAAAAACCCAAACCAAAACAATGCAGTGACATCGTTGTCACTGACAGATTTGCATATTCACTACAAAAATCTCAGTCTCAAATGAAGACATTTTCCTGACACACTGACATTTCTGAGTAAGTTTGCAGAAACCATAGATGCTCATCACATCTTAGCCACACCACTAGAAAGACACTAATATCTCAACAATCTAGGGCTGGAAAAGTCTGGACAACCCATGCAAGGTAAATGCTGGAAATCATACTCCCTAGTTTAATTGTTCTCCGTCTCTCACGCTGCCTTCCCATTACTGCAGCACACTGGGATGATGAGCCTCCTCCTGCCATGCCCTGCCACACTGGAGTTATGGACTGTGACCGTGTCACTGCTATCATGGAGTTTGCCTTCTTGTCTTTTCTACCACTTGGATCATACATAAAAACATAGTGAGGAGCTGATTCAGCTATTGATCTTTTAGGGATATCTCCCACTTTGCCCAGGTCTCCAGCAGGTGTCGGTCCTGTTCCCAGAGGGCAGTCACAGCACGAGCCTGGCCCCTGCTCAAACAACAGGTCACATTCCCTATCACATCTGCTTTACATCTCCTCAACTGGGATTATCTGCTATTCAGAAAAGTGCGTCCAATTAGAACAGGAAGCCCAGGAAACTGAAAGACCAACTTTCCTTTTCTCCTGAGCTGGTAGAAAAAGGTGATGGGTGAACAGTGGAAGTGGGAACAGCCTTCTCATTCCCCTCCCCAGGGACCAATCCCCAGTACAGTGGCTACACTGGCAGTGGCATTGCTCCCCCAAGCTTTAACTCTCTACGTGCCTCAGACACACAGAGCGTCTTTCCTTGACCACGTCTGCACCCCCAGCAGCAGGAAGAAGGTACCAGATGCCCAAGGACAGCAATTAAAAGCTTGACTGCTCCTTTCACACCCAGATGGTGCAAAATGAACCCGACAACACGATTACAGGCACTGCATCGCATCCCTGCTGCCAGCACCTGCTGCCCAGAATTAAATCCCTCATTATCACCCCCAAGATCCAGAAGCTCAGGGGAGGCACAGAGCAAGAGAATATTCAAACCTTATGCCTCCAAAACAACAACAACAAAATATTATTTTGCCTTAACATATTTTTAAATGAGAAACAGCCATCTCTGTGCTTCTTTGTTTAAGATCAGATTACTTACCTGGGGCGGGCTGGGAAAGCAACACCCACTTCCCAAGCCTCTCCAAGGAAACTGGCCAGATGTGACGCCCACAGGTTCAGTTGCTTTGTTGTGGGTCAATCCCTTCCGAGGATAATGTGCTCACCCCATCGGTGGAGTGTGGAAAAGGACAGGCTGACTGTGGATTAGTGTTCCCAATCGGCAGCTGCGAGGCACCGTCCCCAGGCGCTGAGGTCCAGCTGCATCCCCACGGATTATGCTCGCAGCGCACCGAGCCACGCTGCCCTATGGATGCTTAGGAGATGGCCGGGGTGGCACAGCACCGTGTGGGTGGGCAGCTGGCTGCTCGGTGGCAGCGTTGTAAAGCTCCCAGCTCTGTCCTCTCTCCCATGCAACTGGCAGAGCTGGCAAAAAACACTCCCTGCACCTTTTCCCTCCCCAGCTCCCTCCCCTCCAAACTGCTGCCAGGCTGCTTCAGTGGCCGTAGAGCCTACATGTCGGTAACAAATAAAGCATAGGAATGATGATTTTCAAAAGCCAAAGGGCAGTCCAGGAAACATCAAACATCACAGATACTGAAAGGCTAGGCAATAGACTCTCCTCAATTTATGTAAAGGGTTAAAACCAGCAGCTTCTTCTCTGAGGGAAGAGAAAAAAGCCAAAACTATGAAAGATTTAGGAGCTATGAGGTAATCAGTTTTAAGAAGCTCCCTGTGCTAAATGGAAAAGATGAAATGCCAGAGCACAGGTCATTCTCAATGCAATCACTAAGTTAAATTAGTATTTGAATGAAAGAATGCTTACATAGCTAACAAAAAGTTTCTATGTGTGCTGAGGTACAAGATGAAAGGGGGAAAAAAGTGGGGACTGCAGTTTTCTGCAAGGGGTCCCAAATTCTCTTTTTTAGTTTATCACCAGAAATTATGCTGAATTGAATCACAAAATCATAGAATAACAGAATTTCCTGAGTTGGAAGGGATCCACAAAGATCACCAAGTCCAACTCCTAGCCCCACACAAGATGGCCCCAAAAATCCCACCATGTGCCTGAAAGCATTGTCCAAATGTTGCTTGAACTGTGGTAGGCTTGGGGCTGTGACAATTTCCCTGGGAAGCCTGTAGTCCAAGAAAAAAATCTCAGCACCTGGTAGCTTTATTTTATTCAGCATAAACAATGGAATAAAATTAGTCTAAAATATTTTGGAATACCCCAATATTAAGACATGGAGCCAGACCATTTAGTTATGGGAGAGAAATAAAAGCTAATAATTTATAATAATACTCTAAGAAAATTTCCTACATCTAAATACTGCTCATCTCTTCTTTGCTTGACTCTCACAGCAAAACAGGCTCCATATCTGTTTTTTATTAGTACATAACAGTATAAAACCTATAAAATGGTCTTTTTCTCATCCAGCCTCTTTGCAAAGCATTTGTCATACATAAAATATGACATAAACACTAAGATTGTACTCACTTTAGAGTAACAGCATTATTCAGCAGAGTGGATTATTGCATTAGAAAGAGTGGGTTTCCTGGAACTCATTTATCATTTACTGCTGGATGCTGATCTATCTGCCATTTCTCTCAGCTGACTTTAAAAGGGCTTGTCCAAGACATGCAGCACTACTTCCCTTTCAGCGATTTTTCTTTAGTTCCACCATGGATCCAGTATAAACTACTCAGAAAAAAATCTATATATTTTGCTAAAGGGAGGACATTGCCTCTCACTCCTTTTTGCCCCAAAAGAGTTAAAAATCAGTCAAAGGTGTAATTGTGAAAGCCAGCAGCAGCGTTATCTGGAAAACAGTAAAGCCCCCCACCAGGTCGAGAACAATGTGCTTTTGATTCACACTTTTCTTCTTTCCTTTACAACATCATCAATACTGTTTTTGGAGTTATATACCAACCAACCTTTTGAACTGGACATCTACATAGACTTTTAGTAGATTATATGTTGGTCTCAGGGGGCGGGTTACTGTTTTCATTAGGTATTTTATTGTGTTGAGTACAATCATTCACTTTTCATTTGGATAGCTGCATATTCATCACCCTAAGTATCACCACTGTCTGCGACATCTGAAAACATTTTCTGAGCTTTTTTTTCCCCACTTGTTGCTATTAATTACTTCAACAATGACTATTTAGCAGCCTCCCAGGGAGCATCTGCACGACAGTTGCTCATCAGGCTTCCCACCACAACCAGAGCAGACTGACTGATGTCACTGCTCCGCTGCAGGTGGCCGCCTGCAGCCGGACCGACAGCCAGCCCCGCTCGGCGACGAACACGGAGACAGCGACCGCAGCTTCCCCAGCTGCTTTGTCCAGGCCATCTCCGTTCCCTGGCCTGCACTCAGTGTAAATCCTCAGCCGCCTGACAGCTCTCAGGCAATGCCTTGGTACCATCAAAACCAACCTCCAGAGTTGCACCTGCCAGGCAGAATGCTCTTGGAGAGAGGCACGGACACATGGAGATCAGTGATGAAGATCAGAGGCAGTTTCAAGTCATTGCTTAGACAAGCTAATCCACGAAGTATTGTTTTTCTTCCTCTCTTACTTACCTCTTGCCATGTAGCCCTGACCTCCCTTACGCAACACACAAGTTATATACTCACCACTTTCCATATAACAGGATTTGGGGAGTTAATTTGGCTTATCTTGTTGAAGTTTCACAGCTTTGTTACTCCCCACTCTTTCCACACCTGCATCCACACGTCAAAACCACTCAGTACAAGCAAGCTCAACTCCCAGCAAGCCCTGTCAGTTGAGCACTATTTACATGACAAAACAGTATCTATTGTCTGATAGGGGACAGTGCCAGTGTGCAAACACACATGCATGACATATCTGCTCCCATTTGCATAAAACCAGTTAGAAGATCTTTCCAGCTGACTGCTGTTTAACAGAAGTGCCGGGGCTTAGCCTTGGGAATGAAGCAGACACACGGCTGTGCTCATGGGAGAGTGGGAGTTTATGTTACCCGCAGACACAGTGGGGCTTCCGGATGGGAGAACTGTCCCTCACCATCCCCTTCTGTTCAGAAGCCAATTAAAATGACTGCAGGACCTCACCGTGAGCAGAAGGTGCCATAACCCTTTCCACAACCAACTCCCTCTCCTTCTCTGCTGTTCTTTCCTTTCTTACCCCAAAGCATGTCCTCTGCTGCGAGGGTTCTGATTATCTTTAGCATGGACAGTATCTGTCATTCAGTTTGGGGACCCTTCTGCTGCCATGTCAGAGTGCTGGTGCAGAGGTCTCCTCCTGTCCATGCATGACCTGAACCCTCCTCCTTGCTAGCACAAGCAGCCCCACACCCTCCCAGACAGCAAATAACAGTAACTCAGGTTAACACTGCAAGACACTCCAGAAAATTTCAAGAAAAAACTAATTCCTACATTTACAGATTTTTTTTTCAAGGCCAGAAAACACCACTACAATAATCTAAGGCCAACCAGCACCAAGTGACCAACTCCTATTTGAGCTAGATCCTATCTTTTATACATGCTATTAAAGATGTGCAGCCAGGCAGTCTCTGACTGGCTGACAGAGCAGAGAAGGAAAGAACACATTCACCAGCTTCAAAATATTTTTCAGCTGGCAAAGGAGCACTGGAGATGTTCTTCCTCTTCAAGAAAAACATGACTTTGGAGCTGCCAGCAGCAATGACACAGCCCCTCCTGTACCCTCACAGCTGATGTCTTGGGAGAGCACTGGGAGATGTGGTGAGGTAGATGGACCAGTGCCATCCATGGATTGTGGAGACAACATGAGTACATGAGATGCTTGGATATTGGCACAATATTCCTTAATATTGCTAGGTTTCTGGCATGAGAGCAAGAGTCTGGCAGGTGGTGTGTCAATTAAAAGCTTAACAAGGCTCAAGCTGAAAGTCAGTGGATGGAGAGGCCAGGGTGGGAGAAAGATGGATTCAGACAAGCATGGGTGGAAGTGCTGAGTATGTCCACTGTAACCTCCAGAGAGGTGTGTGCCCCTGTTATGGTGCACACCATTACCATCAAGAGATCATCATTTTTCCTGCTGCCTCCCACCACAGGGTACTGCAACAGCAAGAGGAAGCACAAGTATCCAGGGATTTGGCACACCCTAGAAAATGGGCGAGTGAGAGAAAATGAACACAGTAGGGAAGCAGACATGGAGGTCACATTTTTTGCATGGAATCACCCCACTAGTCAGCACAGCTAGGACAGTAATTCACATTTCCTAAACCCCTGCACTGATCCCCCAGTGCTGCTGTTGAGAAACTGGCTGTAACTCCCAAGAAAAAAACAATATTGATGAGCTAAATTAGCTGCATCTGATTCACACAGGGAACCACTTCAGGAAAAATCTCAAACTTGCTGAATCTGCCAGGGGGCTCTCTCTGACCTCAGCAGATTTTGGAAGAGACCTGAAAAAACTGGGGCTCAACTTTAAATCATCTCTGAGGAGATCCTAGTAAGGAGAAAAGTGTATGTTTAGGGACTTTATCTAATCCTATCCATGAGTTTGGGCCAAAGACAGCAAAGACTCTCTAATGCAGTGCACAACGCCTCCATGCTGCACACTCTCCTTGGTGCTCAGTGTTTTGGATTACACACTAGCAGCTGAAGGGGACAAAGCTTTTCCTCTTGAGACCATGGGCTCAACTCTGCTTTGGCAGACAGGTCAGGTCAGCTACCAAAACTGCTGTTTCCTGGCTGTGCAGGATCCTACACAACACCACAGGTCTCTACTCCAATCCTAGCACAGAGATGTTCACAAATGACAGAAAGATTCCAACACATATGAAAGGACACATTTGTTAGCAGTCTCAGCAAATAGACTGGACTACCATGTGAAGGCATGTAAAGGCACAGAAACTGGGGCCATGAACTGTCAGGGTTGTACTCCAGATGTACAACGCTCTCTTCCCTATAAAATAAGCTGGTTTATCAAAATGATACCTAATATTTATCTACTGTATTGACAAACATAATGAAGCATGGAAGATCACTGTAGAGGATCCCTGTCCCCCTCCCTTCTTCCATTTCCTTCACTGCTTCCTTGTCTAGATGAAACACTGGAGGTTTTTTGCTACTCTCCTCTAGATAACTTATTCCAGCTCTCTGCTCATTCATCTCCTGATGTAGTTCTTTTGAGGCTTGGTACTCAAAACCATGCAGAATATTTGCAGAGGGCTCTTGATGTGAGCAGCCCTAAAGTGCAACCCAGTTGCAAGGAGAGAAATACTGAGAAGAATACGTGTGCTGAAAGAGGAAATGCCTGCTGGACTGTGAGCCTGGAAGCCAGCAGCATCCTTGAGAAGTGCAGTCAGCATCCTTCAAGGGCAGCTGGATGTCCAGAAACCAGAGGGATGCCATCAAGAAGTACAAAATCAAGGAACTTGTCATCTGAAAAGGTGAAAGAAGTGGGAAAGGTGGAAAAAGGGGAAAACATCCTGAGAAAATAAGGTTCAACAACTGTCATTGGCTGCTCTAACTGCAAGAATGGGAAACAGTGGTGAGATGTGAGAAATCATCATCATCATCATCATCTACTGGTTCTCCCAGCTGAAAAATAGAAATTAACAGCACCTCCTGGCTGCTGAGGTGATTATGTTAGACACCCTCTAATGTGTCCAGGCCATAGAAAGGACTTACTTTTTACCCAAACTGGAGCTTTATCCTCTGGTTATTTCCTGCACTGTTGTGGTTTTCCCACACAGGTTGAGCTCCCTGCACAAACTTCCCACAAGATCTTCCAGACAAACTCTTTGACCCTCATTAGGGATGTCTGGCTGACTCCTGGCTTTGTGACAAGGCTCATCATTGATCTGAGACTCTGCCTGTTCCTTTACTGGTCTTCCCCTGGGACCATTTCTGTATTACAGAAGCCCTGAAACCCTGCATGGTCAAAATCTTCTTACTCCCGTAGGCCAGTTAACCCTCCAGGTCATGACAACCATATAGTTAATTCCCTCTGATCTCCTCTACAGATCAATTTCTGCATCCCTGGAATGGATCCAGATCCCCCAATGGATCCAAATCCCTGGGCTTTGCCTTTCCTTGAAACTGCATCAGACAGATCAAATTCACTTCCCAGCACACTCCAAATTCTCTGACTTATTTCTGCAACTTCAACAGTAATTCTCTGCCTTGTAGGAATCAGAGATCCATTCTTACAGTGTAGTGCATGCCACTCAGCAGAGTTTAATCCTCTCGATTTTGGACCTAGTGGAGCTAAATTCCCGTGGATTTCCTCTCCTTTTGAAGTTCCTGCATTTCCTCCCTATTCCACCCTCCCACACTGCTTAGAGGTCCTTTCTGTCCCACTACCCCATTTGTGAATTGAGAGTGAAAAGCTGTTTCTATTTTTTTGTAAGTTGGAGGGAACTAAGAAGAACACAGTTGAGTGTGATGAGCCCAATGGTCCTGTTTTAACACTCATTTCTCCGTCGTTACACAAGCAGGAGGGGCAGAAGCAGTAATAACTTGCAGAACCAAAACCCACAAATATTTCAGGCAGCAACAGAGAATGTACCTACCTGGAAATCCTTTTTATATTGTATTAAAGGATTATTACCCCTTGTTTTACAACATGCTGCAGTCCCCCCAGGAATAAAGCAATTACTTTCATTAGCAGCATCTCACAATACAAAGTACCTAAATAAGTAAAATCTCTGAGAAAAACCAGTCTGGGCAATAAAAATAACTTTAAAAATAAAACTCAAAAATAAGGTGTTTTGCACACATTCTATGGGCTGTATGCATCACATCAGATTAATTTTTTGCTGCTTTAATGTATTGTGCTATGAACTTGAAGATATCTTCATGCTGATGGCATGGCTGATCTTACTTTCATGTTGGCTTACAAGGGTGACAGTAGACAGCTGTGCAGGGATTATCTCAGTGGAAAAATCTCTGGTGAGACCAGAAGGTGCACTGGTGCTAGCATGATAATGAGGGATGCTTTACAAGGGAAAAGACTCTCCTTGGACACTGACAGTTAATAGTTCTCAAATAACTCACTCACTTCTTCAATCAGAGGTATCCACTATGGAAGCTGAGGACAGTGGCACCAAAGAGCTGGAGTAACCATCTGAAGCAAGCACTCTAACTTGCCATGGGAAAACACTCAGATTGGAAAAGAAATGCAAAAATGAACCAGTGCAGAAAGTATCAGCAAATCTCAGTAATGGCTTATCTTCTGCATGGACTTCAGAAATCACATCACACTCTCGGGTCTAATTTTCTCACAGCCCTAGTCAGTGATCCCACAAGATGAGCTAGTCCTCCAGCATTGAGAGTGCCTTGTTTTCCAGAAACAATGAAACTCGTGGAAAGGCCCTCCTTGTGCAGAGGATGGAGCTTCCTAGGGGGCCAGTCCGTGACTTTGTCTTGAAGAACTGAAGCTAGCTAAGCTAGCATCCTGCTTAGGGAAATCCCATTTCAATGGCATGTTTGACACTCCTCGAGCCACTGGTCCCCAAAAACGTAGCTCAACAGAGGTGTACAAGGACAGCAGAGGAGGCAGAGAACTACGCACCCCAAAGTAAATACCATAACCCAGTGCCACAGGTTCAGCCCAAGCTCTTCACAATCCCTAGTTACCCACAAACTAGAATGCATTTCTAAAATGCAAATCCATGTCATTATTTTTACACATTTTAGACAAAAATTCTGAAAGGTCACATTTGCTTTTTACTCACTCTGAAGGATCTACAGTTCAGTTTTTTCTGATGAACATTTTATAGCTGTGTCTTGCAAGGCAACCTCTGGAGAAGGACTATGGGGATGCCAGCTTCAGTCTTTCCTAGGGTTGATGACAACATTAAGTCTCTGTACTCTGTGCTCCTGAGTGAGGAGAAACACATCATAAATGGAGCATCACAGCAGACTGAGAAACAGAGAAATTTAATACAAGTGTTTTCTGCAGCACTCAGCTCTCTGCACACACCTGGGCAAACCCAGGTGTTTCCCCCTGAGGTTTATACACTCACTTCCCATTATAAACAAGTTCCAACCACAGCTCTCCAGTTTGGTTCCCACTAGCTGACCTCTGAAAATAAAATTGTGCAGCTCTCACTGCTTTGTAAGGACAAGGAAAATGCAACCTTCATTTCTTCCCAGAAATCACGCGACAAATCAATAAAATCAGGAAAGGGACAAGTTCACAACAGTGTTCACGAATTATGGAAGTCACTTGGCCTGCATGAACTTCTGAGAGCTGAAAACTGCTAAGGATAAATAATCTCTTTTGATCTCTGAAGCAGAAATCATTGCTGAAATGCCAGTTCAGTGACTTCAATTAGAAAATGCTGTTGGAAGACCTTACCATCCCTCTTTCCTACTAATTAAAATCACCATATAATTTAGCTGCTTTTACTATCCTATTTCCTAATATATTTGGATCAGGAGATGTGTTTAAGTACAAAAACCACCCGATAATACATAAAGGCATTGGAAAACTAAGCACTAGTTATGTCTGTGACTTGACCTTTTGGTACCATTTTGCTGACTATGTTGTCAATGACAATGTCACTGTCTTGTGAATACATTTTGCTGTTTTATTTTAATTGGAAATACCAATTGAAATATAAAGAACCAAATAAATTAACTGTATTTAATCTACAGGTAGACTATCAACCGTAACGTTCAAGATGATGTGCAAAAAGGCATAGCCTAAAGTGAGAATCAAGAAACAGTCTCATCTCCAGAGCTCATCCCTTCTTACAGCTTGGGTGAACTCATGTGCTACTTCTGTTTAGGAATAAATGGTGTACTCTGAAAACAGGTTCCTAAAATGTCTCAGAGGTGGTACAAGTTCCATAGGTTATGTGCTGTTATAATTTCACACAGAAACTGGAAAAACAGAAGGTTCTTTTTTTAAAGGAAAAAAACGAACAAACCAGAAACATTCAGCAGAAATGTAATTAAGCCTAATACAAGATAATTTGATTAGCTGTATCATTCTGTTCACCTCACCAGGTTCATCAAGAACACAGCTAGTGTGATTTCACTTGAGTATCTTATCTCTTATCTATACTCTTTGAAAACTGCATACTAACAGAAGTAACTCCACATTAATACCAATAGTCCCTCTGGCAAACAGTATCTACAGTAAGAAATTAACATAACATGCTGATAATTTACACATTAGTTGTTAAAGACTACCTACAATCTGAAACTCCGTTCAAAGAAAAGGGTCCAGAAGGTGAAATAGATCCCTGTTCCGTATTTGTGAGGAAAATCCAGCAGCAGCAATTGGACAGAGTGGCAGACAGTGTAGGAGGGATCCAGCAGCAATGCCATGAACAGTTTAAGAGCCCAGGCATGCTACCCAGTATCTTGTATGAGATCAGAGAACAAAAGCATGGGCAGGATTTCAAGAACATCAGGGCCTGCAGACAGATGACAGGTGATGTGAGGCTGAGGAGGAAGTGCACATTGTCACCTTTGATGAGGAGGATGTCAGGAAAGACTGCCCACCATGATATGTGCAGAGCTGGAGTGGAAAAGCCACTGTACCACCAAGAACTACTGACAGCTCATTGAGCAATAAGGGGGAGAGGAGAATTGCAGAAGGGATCTAGAAGAGCAAATGTAACTGGTGATGGTCTGGTCTTTTTTCATGCTGGAAGAGGTTCAGATGAGCTTATGCTGCTTAAAAACCAGAGGAATGAGACATGAGGGTGGATACTAAGAGAAGAGATGAAAAAGCAATGAAATGGTCTGAGATTGTACATGATCATCAGAACAAGTAGAGGGGTTAGAAAAGGAGGGCAGGCAAAGAACCTCTGCCTTTGCTGAAGAATGAAAGACTTGTAAGAAAGGAGAAGAGAATAGTTCCTACACTGAGAGAGAACCAGAGGGAGAAAAAGGAGAGTCTCCCAAGGACAAACTCATGTTGTCAAAAACCTCACCGGGGCTGTGGAATAAATATTTATAATAAATTACTACTTCTTTATAAACTGTCATATTTGCTTAGTGCACATGATTTAAGAAATACACAATATTTCCCAAAATACACTCCAGTCCATTTAGGAGGAGGTATTTCAAATTTTGTTTACATGGGAATAGAAAGTTTATATACTCCTCCCTTTTGTATCAGTCATGCAAGTCTTTGTTAATAAAGATTATGAACACTTTTTTCCCCCTCCCTGCCATTTTTGATGTATGCACAGATCACTTAAAAAACCAACACTGTAACTGTGATATATAAGGGAGCCAATTTAATCGCTGGAGATCAACAACAAAACTTTAATTATCCACAGGTAATGAAGAATGAATATGAAGAGAATTCAAGTTTAAGAAAGTGTGACTCTAAAACACTAATAAAGCTGTCCTCATCTTTGAATGTTGCTATGAGTGTTAAGTAATTCACTTTAGATTAAAAATTGCATTTATTCAATGTGCAGTGTTCCTTTGTATGCTGTATGCACATAGAAAAACACACAAAGTTGTACAAAAATGGTTTTAGCTAAACGCATTATTTTTCATGCATATTAAGTATATTTTAGCAGGATAAATATTAATATGTTCATATACATCAATTAAACATTCATATACTCACATTCAATTAATAAAATGCAAAGCATCTATTTCACGATCTTTGAAATATAAATATGGTGAGCTCCACCATTCACCTGGTGTACCTGGCAAAGTATTTTAAGTGATGTTGGAAAGCACGATGAGTTATAAAGCCAAGATTGACAAGGCTAGACAGTGTTGATACTGATGCTGTAATTATCATTTAGGTTTTAACCTTCTAAATCTAGGGGGGGGCAGGTTTGGTTTAACAGTTTGTCAACAGCACAATATCTTCGAAAATCAGCTGTTCATTGAAAGATGATATTTTTCCTCAATACTGAGACTGAATAAGGTGGGGTACATATTTTTCACAATCAATCAATCAATCATCATCATCGATCAAACCCTATGTTGGTAAAGCCCACCTAGAGTCTTCTTGAAGCACATTTATTTTATTTCCTAATGGTGAGAAATCTTTGGTCTGCCATGCTACAGAAACAGAAGAAGAGAAAAATCCCTGAAAAAAGGCCAGTCTTACTGACAAATGAGTTGCAATTAAAGTCTTCCACACATCAGCCATAAAAAACAGGCACATGCAGCAGTATTTTTTTTTTAAACTGAATATTGGATTGATTGTACAAACCTGTTCTACTGAAGAGCAAGCTGGCACTATGCTTTATACTATATTTGAGGAACAGCACTCATAAAGGGTAGTGTGTAGCCATTCACAGACAGTGCTCACACTTTGTTATTAACCAAGTTGCTCCAAGCTCTGGATGAAAGCAGAAACAGATGTTCTGTTTTCTTTGAGACTTTTTTGCAAGTCCAGCCCAGTGGGGACACATCTGTCTCTGGCTGCACACCCTGCAGAGCTGTATTGTGATATCTCCCTGACAGCTTGGGCCAAAAAAAGATGATTTGCCTGTGCAAAACTCAGTAGAAAAAATGGTAAACTTAGCTGGGCTAGGCTTAGCACAGTGAACTGAATGGTGAGTGTCTGAAGAGTGTTCAATTATGTGTATTATAAGGGCATGATATACTAAATCTCTTTCAAGATGACTGGAGTCCACTATTAATGCAAAAAAGCTGGACTGGGTGATGTTGCAGCAGCCCTCAGCAATGGCAGTAAATTGAGAGCACAGTAAAAACCCCTCACACCAGGGCATGGCAGAGAGACAGTCTGTCCAAAGAGCCACTGTCATAGCGCATACCTGTTTTCATGCGGCAACATCCAGAGCGGGGAGATGGTAATTGGGTCTCTTTGTTCATTCAGTTCTTAATCTCTCTGTTGAGACTGACAACGGGGGAGACCATTAGTGTCAGCTCTGCTGGGACTTTGTGTTATTAAGGCTACTTAAGCTTTTCCAAGTAAATTGCATGTGTCAAACTAACAGCACACAGTGATGGGCAAAAAAGCCATTACACAACTGCTCTCCCTTTCTATTGATCCACCCAGGTGCAAGGGGGGAGGGAAAGACAAAACCCTAGAGACTTCAGCCAATTCTTGGCAATTCCCTGCTCCTCCCACTCATTATTTTATACTATTTACAGGCAATACATTAGTCATTCCCTCCACTACATTAACAGGAGGTTAACGGCACAAGTCCCTCACAAAGCTTTGCAATAGTCACCATGCTGGATACACTTTGCTGGATAACTTAAATCTTTAAAAGGTTTAGATTTAGATTAAGTTAAATTTAGATGTAGTTAATTTTCCTTCTACCGTGGATGGAGAAAAGCAAACAACTGTAGTGCAGGCACAGGAGCGCCCCAGCTTCTTTCTTGCCCGTTCCCTCTGACAACAAAGGGATAATCACCTCTAATTTTCACACACCTCTACTTAGACGGTGCAAACCCCATATACAACAAAAAACATGGCTATCCTTTAGAGAAAATATTTTCCTATGTCAAGACTTCCGTCTTCTTAGAGAAAGACCTACAAATTGTTTCTAGACGGTCTTCTGAACTGTCATAGCCCTTAGCTCCCATCTGAGGCTACAGGATTCCCAGCACCTTTTAATGACATTTTGCTGTCATTAAAGCAGCAAAGTCATTCTTGGTGCCACGTTGACTATATTTAACCTTACATATGCAAAACCTTAAGTAGAAAATAAGTATGATCCTTGACCCTATTATATCACAGGGAATGCTGTCAACTTTGATGATTTCACTCCAATTCTGGATATCCAGAGAGCTACAAGGCTTGTTGTTTTTCATATTTACAAATAGCTTTAAAACTTTAGGCTACTTTTTTGGATCTTGGAATATTTAGTCTGTGTATCTTGATCGATAATACATCATGCTGAAGAATTCTTTCTGCTAGGTGTAATGTTTGTCATTAAAATCCATGTAGGCTCTTTGAGGCAAACAGAGATTTCCACCCTGCAATACAACTCCAAAATATGAATTGTAGAAGGAACAGTTCTTAATTCAAGTATGGGTTCAGCTGAACTATGGCATTTCTCCATTACATCTTACTTCTCTCTCTTTTGCTAGTTTCTTTACTGCTTTTCCGAAGAAAATCAAATGAGTAAGGGGGGAAACAGTAGAGAGGAAGTTTAAGCAGATAGAACTTAGTCCATTTAAAGTTAAGGATGCCAAATTCAGCCATCTGCAAAGCCACTGTAGGGCACACACACTAAAACCAGATACTGTGACAGGCTGCAAGGCAGAGGCACCAGATAATCTTTATTGGTCTTGCAGGAAAACAAATTTTTATATTTATGAACTTACTAGTTGTTTATTTGTTCTCTGTTTACAAGTTTCATGATGAGCACGAGCAATTGCATTGCTGCTTCATTAAGTACCCTGACATTTCAGCTGGATGTTTGAAAGAGATTTATGCCCCTCCATCCAAAGGGGGCAAAAAGAGAGGCAAAGATGAACAAAGGGCTCTGGAGCACTATGACCGTGGGAATGAGATGCCCTCCACATGGAAACAGAAGAGGTCTTTAGATAACAGAATGGACAGCCTATGAAATGTCACTTACTCAGCTTTCTCTAAAGATGGGGAGTTTTAGGACCACCATGTGTAGGAATTAATTCAAACAAATGAATAGGCTGTTAGATTTTTCCTCTAGAAGAATCAGATGGCCACACTGTCCCACCTCTGTCCCTCACCACCACCCTTCAGCAAAGACAAGGGACTGGGGATACATATCCAGAGGTAGCCCAGAACCATTCTCTTCAATGACTGCAGAGCATGCTTAAGGAGATAGAAACAGAAGGCCGTCCACAGTAGGCACTTAATTTGGAGATTCTAAACATCCTTTTGGAGGAAAAACTCTTTCCATTCACTTAAAGAGAGTTCCAGGCAGACAGGTTGGTTTAGGAGCCAAATGTCCAAATTCAAATAGCTTCATTTTTCAACTAACACCTGAAAGACTTGGCAAAGTGCCTTGTTCACTTTCTCACATTCATTCCAAATCATCATGTTTAAAACATATTAGCAAATACAGAAACTATTTTTCTTCACCTAATTTAAACTAAAAAGCGTACCTTTTGTGTATGTATGTGAGGGCACTAGATTGGTCTCATTTCTGTTTTGGATACTGAAACTCAAGTATGGGATTCAGCCTCGATGGTGGTTCCCACTGTACTGCCACTACTGACCATTCCTGGTCTCTCCATAAGATTTCAGCTCTGAGCAGATGCACAGAGATATCTGGACAGGCAAGGCAGGTCTGTCAGAAGGCACTCCTCCTGTGCTGGCGACTGCATACCTGCTCAGCACACTGCCTGCTTCCCATCTGTGGCACAAACAAAAAGTGCAAAGGGTTCAAAATCAGCTAACACAACTGAATAGCTACAACCTGGATATCTGCAAAAAAACCCTAAAAATATCCCAAATACTTTCTGCTTTATTTGTGCTCTTAAGAGTAAGCTCCAATAGAAACAGCAGAAGGAAACAACAACAACAAAAAAGTCAGGAGTTGAAAGGAAAATATTCAAAATAAAAAAACACATATAATTTAAAGTCTTTTTGTGGGGTTTTGTGAGTTTTTATACACACCAATTATTTTCAAGGTCTTATTAATTATGTGCACTCTGAATATATATTTCTATAATACAGTCAACAGCCATTATTTTTATTAAGTCATTTGTGCGCATGAAAGAAAACCAGGAAACCCATACCACCATTTGATGTGAAGGTTGCCAACCACAACATTTGTCAAGGGTTTTACTCTAAAACTCTTACTAAATGTTTAAGAAAGCTTAAGGGAGATACTGTCTGATTCCTGTTACCTGCTCATCTGCACAGGAGGGCAATTTCCCTTTCACACACAGACAAGGATAATGCCTCTGTTGTCTTAGACAGTGTAACAGAAAATAACAGATAAATGTTTTTGCAGAATGAAAGAGAAAGGAAAAAAACCAAGTACCTCTGCAGTTTTGTCAGACTTTTCGATTTCTGATAACAATGTAAACAAGTACAGTGATTTTAGATGCCTACCAAAGCAGCACAAACTACATGGAATAAAGAAGCCAGGTACTCAGATATACTCTAGGTCTCTCCTGTCTACTCAGGATTGCTGTATGGCATGTAGTAATGAAGAAATTGGATTCTTTATTCAGCTGTAACATAAAACAATGCATATGATAAAAAATAATAAATAAAATTTCCTTGACAAAAGAGAACCACACGGAATTTCCGAAAGGGATTCCATAAACAAAAAACAGTTGACTTAATAGCAAAGCAATTTAAATGTCTATACATTTTTCACAAATTAAGGTAAAAATCATTTGATTGGTCATCTTGTTTGTATCAAAACCAAGAAGGAAAATACTGCCTGAAAGTATTACATAAGAGTGTGCCATATCTGTGCTCTCGTCTCATTGAGAGGGAGAAGTGCAGCAGCCAGCAGCTACCCAGGCTGTCACCAGCTGTAGTCCATGGCAGAGGAACTGGACGTGACCAAAGCAAAGCAGAGCACTTGTAACCCCACCCCAGCCATAGAGCAAATAATTCTAACAATCTAATCCCTACCAGCACCTAAATGGACACGTGGCTGGGCTGACGTTTTGCTATTTCAACCCAGGAATAAAGCCTCCCACAACTGCAACAGAAAAAAATACATTTCACTCAGCTTCACACCTGCAGACAACACAATATGCCCTGAGATTTTATGTCCAAAAAGAAGATTCCTTGGATTTTTTGAGCAGCAGATTTAACTGGCACGTAGGTGAGGCATTGGGAGGAACTAATTTAATTTTAAGAACTAATTTTACATGTGATTTTAAAAATGTGAAAGCTTGGCATCTCTGGCAATAAAGACACAATCACTTGCAACAAAATAGAAACTTAACAGTAAAAATTGACAGCTCTACTTTTAAACCAAGAAGGTACTGTACTTTCACAAATGTCTATTCAGTACAAATAAAAGTATTAGAAAACAGTGAATTGTTTGGTATATTTTTATACAATATGACTGCTACTTCCCAATATTCTGCAGAGCTGTTTTTAGAGGGAATGACATTTCAATTATAATGGTAAAAAATAGTGGGTTTAAAATAGTTTTATTAATTATTCCTAACCACTTTAAACACTGGTTACAATTTGAAAAAACCCCACATATAACATTTTTCTTTCTGATAGTTCACTGATTGGTTTGGGGTTTGGTGCATTTAGAAGGCTGGGTTTTTTTCATTTTAACTCTGAGTACCCACTGTATGTCAAAGTATACTTTGAAGAAATCCAGTACCAGCTCCATTTTGCTACACAATCTTAAAACCTTATTGACTAATCATGCTGTTTTTCACATAGGACATATCAAGTAACTTTTGACACAGTCAACAAACAAAATTTGTATTAATGGAGCACACATGTACTTGAAACATCTGATATGAAACAGTTAAAAGAACAACATTCATTAAAGGGTATTTCCAAACCAATTAAAAGACCTTCAAAAGGATAAAGATCAAAAGAGGAGTAGAAAGCATTTCTCAAATGAAGCTGCACATGGCACAGCAAACACCTGCACCATTGTCACAGACACCTGCAAGCTCCAAAGCCAGAGTCCAATCAAGACAGAAGAAAGCAAAGATCACAGTATTGGTGTCCTGCCTGCTACTTATCACCCACTATGGAGCAAAACCATCTTCTCAACAGGAGGGGAAAAATATATAAATATTAAATATATATATATATATGTACATATGCCTCTCCATCTATCTCTGCATGATAGACCTCCCATTAGACACTTTCATCCAAGTACACAAGATACTCTAATTGCTGCCTGTCAAGGTTTATGAGTGAATTACAGAGACTTCACTTCCTTGCCTTCCCACAGAGCTGACCGTTCATCAGGGACACCTCAGTGGAGAATGGGCTCCTCTGACTCTGTGGCATCCCGAGAGAAGCAGCTCCTGCTCCTGAACAGTCTCTTCTTAGCACCTGGAGTGTCTCATGTCTTCCTAGCTTCCACTTGATTTCCAAAGAGGCCCACAGTGCATTATTCCCTACCCTGCAATCAAGAAGAAGGAAGCGGGAGAAGGAACCCTCTGCGCAGGATCATTCAAGATTATATTTAGCCCAGTTTGATCTTATGCTCCTTAATTTGGGCAATAAATTACTGGCTCCACTGAGGGTGGGGAAGAAGAGCACATGCCCCAGTGTGTCTGATCCTGCTCTAAGTAAACAAACTAATCCTCTTCTGAACTACTTGAATCCAAAGCAATTATTTTAGAAGACAGACAAGACATCAGTCCGTCTGTATTATCAATATCCAGACATTTCCATAAGGCTCTTGGATACACTCTCAGCTGTTTCTTTTGTGTCCTCACTGATAACCAACTAATGCACAGAGTTGCCTCTCAGGGTGTGCAGGGTTGTGCACAGCTTTGGACATCTCCAGCAGAAAGAGCCAGCAGTCCCTGGCTGCATCAGGTCGTCAGCACACAGCAACAGGACTCAGTTCAAACAGAGACAGAGAGAAGGAGAGTTACAGGAGAAAAAAAATAAGGAGCATTAGAGGTTCTTGATAAATCTACAGCACCATAAAAGCTGCAGAGACAAGAGACATAAGCTGCTCTGCCTGTCAAAACCTCCCGTAGGGCTACACTTTTAAGTAGGCAGACAAGAGACGTGGTTATACCTGCTATTCATCAAGTCTCAGCATCCCCAACACAGAGAACTGGAGAGTAAAGACAAAGTTCAGACGTCAACTTAAATTCTGTTTTCAAACTTCAGTCCTTCCGTGTTACATTATATCATAAGAAAAGGGAGCAAACAGTTCATCTGCCAAAAGCTTGCCTAATTACCGCGAATTTGTTTGCTTCGCATTTCTTGAATTCCTTTCTCTTTGCCAGACAATTGACTAAGAAATACTCCTTTCCTCAAAAAAGCACCGAAGCAGAATAAATAGAACAACTAATATAAACTGGCAGCTGTAAATTAATCTATATAGCAGGCAGTCTGGAAGGCTTTGTTCATCCCTACAGCTTTGTCGGCTAGAAACCAGAGGAAACAAAAACAACCCCAAATACTCCTGCACATCCGCACACTGTTCATTAAACAGCAGCACTAATACTTAATCTCACCAGATGCTGGGATGAAACAAGCAGCCCAGTCTCAGTGCACTCAAGTGCTGTTGTGCCAAACAAGAGCTGTTACAGTGCTGGCATAATTGTCTGAAAAATAAGCAGCCTCACATGCCTGCATGCACAAGCCAGCAAGCGAGTGAGTGCTTCCATTGCTGCCTCAGTTCCTTCAAAGGCTCTCACACTTTTAAAACTGGAATCATTTGAGCCTGTTACAAACAGATTACACAGTAAATTTATGTTCTGTTTTTACAAATTGACCCCCTCTGCCCCCAGTTTATATTCACGCCCTTAATGAAGAATTTTGAGTGATTATACCTATTTTTGTCATATTTATTTTCCCATTCTTGTCAATTTAAAAGAAGTTGAACCTAAGAAAAACGATGGAGTTTGCACATCGAAACACCCTAATTTATCACCTCTTAGGTAAGAAGAAACTCACAGCTGTTCTGTAAACAGCTAGTATAGTGCTAGGTTATTAAGTGCTTTATTCCTCAAATGTATCTCAAACATGTTATTACATGTTAATCACTCTGCAACTATAGAAAAATGTTTATCAAAACCTCTGATGAGTAGTTTTATAACTATTTCTTTAACACTGATCTGGGAATGATAACATAAACAAGGAGGGCTGGCTCTAAATGTTTAGTACATTCAGGTGATGGTATTTGCTCAGAGATACATTATTCAACATAAAAATCTATAGCTTTATTCAACACCAATAGAACAATATGTTCATTCAAAGCATTCACATCTAAGCTCCTGGGCTCTTCAGAAGCAAAGGCAAAGTCAGTAAAAGCAATCTGGGTTTTTTGAAACTCTCTCTTGATTTATGGTGTCATATGGAGAAAAAAAATCTTTGTATACAACAGTTCATATGACATACTGCAGTATTCGAATATCATGGGGAAAAGCAATCCAAATAAAATCAGTCTTCTCCTTCCCTGCCATTTTAGATGTATTTCATTCAGGAAAGTAACCTCTAGCTGATTACTTGCAGCAGCAGCATCAGTAAGAGTGTGTCACAGCTCATTTGCCAGAGCTGCAAGAATTAAGCTCATTCTGTGCTCGAAACATACCTCCACAAACAAAGTGAACAGGTGCTCCTGGAAATACCCTCTTTATGAGGTCTTAGTTTTGGGTTCTCAGTCTGTAGCACCACTACCAAAGAAAGTTGACAGTTTCAGGTACCCACATAACAATGCATTAAAAAAGGATGAAACTGAGTTATTAACCAGATCAATTCATATAGCAGCAGAATAAGCTTCTCAGGGAGGTGCTGGGATAATGAAAACTTTACTATGCTGAAACATTAAAAACAGAAGTAAAACCAACTGAAAGATAAAGGGAAGCACATTATGGCCACTGTCACCTTATGGTTTGGACCAAGACATTTTGAAGGCAGAACCTCTACAGCAGTGGACAGACAAGCATATTCCATTGAGAAAGCACTCACAAAGCACCTGTCCAAGTACATTTGCCTTATTCATGTTCATTTCACCTGAACTCATCCTGAACCACAGTTCCTGGGGGCTTTCTTTTTGATCCTTACTTCTGTCAGATACTTGAATGACAAAAGTGCAAGCCCACCAGGGTTGAGCATGGAAACCAACAAGGTGAGCAAAGCAAAACTTTCCTTACCAATTAGATATATATATATTTGACACATTTACATATATATCTCAAATATATTTATATATGTAGGATTTTATTCACATTACTTTCTACACTCTGCATTGTGGTTTATAGACACCTAAGGTGATTTTTCCCTCCTCCTTCTGTAACACCATCTATCACACTGAATCTGGTTACCCTGCTCTGGGCACCTTTGGCATGTATCCCTATAGCTAGGCTCCAGCCAGCTCCGAACTCTGCAGCCCCAAGCTCCAGGGGCAAGGCAAGCCCATGCCACATGGGTCTCACCACCAACACTAAACATAACCATTCTGCCATTTCAGAAGAAAGCTTTTGCTCCCCATCACATCCCCTCCAGTAACAGCTGGACCTGAGATGTATCCTCCGGGCAACTCCCACCTCTCTTTGCATCAGAAGTTCCTCCACACAGCTCTGGTACGGGATAAGCATGAGCCCAAGAGAGCTTGTGTTTGGTTTGGCTTTGCACCACAGGTCTTGGGCTCATGCTCCCACCCAGGCTGAAGGGAACTGCAGCAAGCCCCAAATACCAGCCCCGGCATGACCTGCAGATGCTCAGCTGGGAGGCAGCAGGGAGAGGACAGCAGAAAAGCACTTGTGGAACTCTAACCCCAGGTGAACTGATGCACATATTCACCCTGTCTGTGTCTGGAAGGACTACATCACTAAAAAGTGGACAAAACCTTGGAGATAAAGGCTAAAAGGGTTACAGTGAACTATCAACACACCCATTTCTACCTCTGTAAATTGTGCAATTCCTTACGGAAAGGGAAAGTTTATGTCCCCAGAGCACCATGCTGTGGCCAAAACACACCTCCACATCCCTCCTTGGAGTGCCTCCCTCGATAATCTCCAGCAAATAAATCCTCTCCTGTCCAGGGGTGCTGTCAAGTGCTAATGGAAACTGCAGCTTGCAGGAGCAAAACTATTTCCAACCTTCAAAGGCAAACCACCTCCACAACTCCAGGACACCACATCCCTTCACTGAAACATAAACACAAAAATTACTTATGAATAACAACTGTGTTTAGTTCTCCTACTTGTATGTGCACCTACATGCAAGTCCATTTATGTATATGTATGTATGTATGTATGTATGTATGTATATATATATATATAGTGCTGCCATCTGTCAGAGGCTTCTACCAGCAGCTGCAGGAGGCTAATGTCCCCCCTGCCTAATCCCCTCTCCATGTGGGAAAATAGCTCATTTTACTAGCTGAATGCATGCTATATATTTTCTTTATTTATATGTATCATTAGACATTCTTTTCTCTGTGTCATGAATGAATTGGGAAAGAGTCGCTGATTTCTAATGAGGAAGAGCAGAAAGGCAGGGTGACAATAAAGGGACCCTGTATTAATCAAATGTCCACCCCAGACAGGAATCTCGAGGCTTAAATCTCTGTCTGGGAGAAGCGTTGCTTAAAGCTTTCACTCAAAGAGAAAAGGAGAGATTTCACATGCCAGGTGTTACACTTGCTGCAGCAGTGTAAAACTCCATTATCACGCATTTCTGGTGAACATTAAAAGAGAAAGAAGGAAAAGAAGAAAGGAAACAATACAAGCAGCAGCCTCAATGCAGAGGGAAGTGGGAAGGAATGGGATTCCTTGCTAAATTCTCACATTATTACACATTAACAGACTAAGTTTAAACAACATGAGGGGCCAACACACCTGTTCCTCATCTGTAAGCAACTCAGATGAGGCCACATTTTGTTCTGGCACTGATCCCCACATGACTGGTGGTACCCATGCAGGACAGAGCCAGAGCATCAGAAAACATGAGTCTGCACAGCTCCATGGCACAGCTTTGCCTTCACGTCCCTTGAGCTGGGACACTGCTTTTGTCTCTTCCCTGGAGGACATCCCTGTCTCTTGGCTGAAGCAGCACAAGCCCCTTCTGTGCCCATCCAAATGCACTGCTAATGCAAAACATCTCCCTGCTCATGGGATCTGGAAGAGCCTTTGTAAACCTCCCTCCCTCATCTACTTTCCAACTTGTTTCAAACCCAAGGAGAAAATGTCTTGCCTTTCTTGCCTGAGCCTCTGTAACAGAATTACTTAAGTGTTTTGGCATAAAAATTGAGTGGAATAGTCATAAAAATGACCTGCCAAAGAAAACATATCCTCTGTTCCTGCAATATTAAATTACATATTTAGGTGAGAAGGAAAGCTCTTGTTTATTACTTGCATTAGAAATTCATGTCTTGCCTCTCCTGAGATGCCACATGAATGACTGGAAAGATGATGTCAGAGTAAACATCAAAGCAAAAGTGCCAAAGGAAAGAAAAAATCCTCTCTGTTATTTTGTTTTGTTTTGGATTATGTTCAGGAGGATGCATCACTTCAGTACAATTGCCAAAGTGTTTCCTGCATCATATCAATCCGCAGCCTAGAGCTGGATAATGCCCATCCTGACCATGCTGGCTCTCCATGGAGATCTCCAACATGTTCAGAGAAGACAGAGGTGTTTGAAACACCGTGTAATGAAAAGTAAAGCAATCAAGGGGAAAAGCAGACCCTTTCAGACTTGCTGTGAGCAACACTGAAATAAAATTATATAGTTTTCTTCTTGCATTCACAGATAACTACAAGCAAATAAAGTAGTGGGTTGGATTCCTAGACCTGGTGAGGTGTTTGCAGAGCCTAATCTGCCCAATCATCAGCTTCACAAAACACACAAGTAACAATGACACTCACATCTCATGGACTAATCTCTAAAACTTATACAAATTTACAGCTCTTCAGCTCAAAGCACCATGACTTCAGTATGTTCACCCAGCTTTACCAAATGTATCCTGCATCTTTTGTTTCTCTCCTATTGTTTCATCAGTCTGTCATCCTTCTTTCGTCACTCTTCCCTAAAAGCAGCTTACTGTTTTCATTTAAAATATAAACAGTGTTGCTTAACCATTTTAGATTAACTTTTTATCAGTCATGTTCATACCCTCAAAATAGTGTTACAGTCACTCAATTCTTACACAATATATAAGTAGTTGCCTTAACCCTCTAGGCCAGGTACCCTTTCCAAAGTCATGTCACAGTTTACAATAAAAGAACACTGCAGCTACAGCAGTCATAGAGTAACATCAGGAAAAATTACCAGAAAGTCCTGATGAAGATATAAGCATTTATTATTTAAATATCCAGCAGCAATTACATTGCAGCAAAAGAACTCTTTTACCTTCAGAAACTAACACAATTCATTTATGGAATTTAGGAAATAAACCTTAGGTCATTGTTATCCAGCCCCATCTTATCCAGAAAAAGGATGACGCAGATATTGAAGGATCATATGGAGTCCAGGGAGAGATAGTTTTCCTTCCTTCTCTTCCCTAGCCATACACTTCTGGCCACTGTGTGAGGCAAGGAGGAGCTTTTTGGTCCAGCTAAGCCAATACAGCTGCTCATCTTCCTGCCTTGTCTTCTTATACCAAAGAAAGCCCATGAGAGAATATAAGGGGGAGGTCAGGACATTCTGGAAAATATTATCAATTGAAATGCTGAACCAATGTCCCTACACCTGTTTAGGTTCATATTTATAAATTTGCTGAGAAGAGAGAAAATTGACAAATTCTACAAAGGAGGGTTAGGTTTGTCATTGAATAGGTGAAAAGAAGAAAAACTAAAAGAATTACAAACTGCTACCCTGCCCTTCCCACCCAGGAATAAATGGTTAAGCACCCACAAGTAGAATACAAGAATGGAAGTAAGATAACAAAACTCTAACAGCACAAGAATCATCAAAAATTATGTCTGATGTAATATTCCTCTTTGACAGGGTAACTTCTCAGTAGACAAAAAGAAAAGCAGTGCATGCATCTTGAATTCAGTAAAGCTTTTGACATTGACAGATGAACTAAGAAAATACAACCTATGGGTGCAAGCTAGGTGCCCAAGTGGTTTAGAAAATCAATAGCTTGGTAGTTATCTCTGAAAGTTTCTTTATCAAACTGTCCTAAAATTTCTGATGCGCTCCTATGTATGTATATGCCAGGTCCAGTTTTGTTCAACAATCTCATTTGGGATCAAGGAAACAGAGATGACACTTGTGACATCTGTCTCTAATATCAGAATGGGTAAAGTTTCAAGTACTTTAGAGAGAGACAGGTCACTTTTCAAAGTCATTTCAAATTGCAGAAATGGTCTGGAGTAAAGAGGATGCAATCAGTAAAGTGGAAAGTTCCACATTTACATAGGAATAATCAACTCTAAAAATGCAAAAATAAGGATGAACTGATCAAGCAGGAATACTGGAGGAAACCACTTGTTAGACACAGTGAACCAAAACCTAAATGGAAATAAAGAATACAGTGCTAAAGGATAAAACACACCTCTCAGGCTGGACGTGTTAGTAGTAGCTAGAGAAGTGTTGGTTCTAGTAGGCAAAGGAAGAAAAATGCAGAGGCTCTTCTGTGTGAATAAGATATGCCAATGTGACTTCAATTGTGATTTAAAACCAACTTTATTAAACTGACACAAAAAATGCAGTGATGTTGTTGTAAAGCAGCCCACCTTTAATTAATTTAGCATAGCTTGATAAAGAAATCTTACTTATCAGAGTTACTCATGTTCCTCCAGATCTCTTCACCTCAAAAATGGGACTAAGTGAAGTATGAACGCTGATAATGTATACTGAATGTGATCACTAGACCATATCAAATTACAGTAAAACTCACCAATGAGTTTTCTGAGAGAAGCAACTTCTACATCATCCCATTTTTGCTAATCAAATTGCTTTAGAAATGTACATGAAAATCTGAGCACTTGCAGCTGTTCATTAGAAACTGAGTGAAATGAAACAGTCCCAGTGCTGAATCTCCCCAATGTTAACTCCAAACCAGCACAGGTCTTGCCACTGTCTACAGAGCTAAACAGCTTTTCCACTTCAGAAATAAATTTTAATCACCTTAATGTGGGAAAACCGATTTTAGTGTGCCTTTACTTTCACAACTAGAAGCATTCAGCATACAGAATCATTGTATTTACCACTATTAAAATCCCAAAATTACGAAAATCTCCTTTAGCAAGCTGCCAATTGCCATCCTTCTTACAGTGGAATAAGGTGCTCTTGCACTTGACTATTAAAGCAAAATGTGCATTTCCCATTTAACATAATCCCCTACTGACTACACCACATCACTTGTACAGTACAGTTAGAGACACCAGGAGATTTTCAACAAACTGTCAAAAATACTTTCTCTACTTTGGGAAACATTCAATCTGTAAATATAATGGTGTCCACAATTACATAAATCAGAAATAATCCTGAAGGCCCTCTTCTCCATAGGTAACAGCAGTTATACATTCAGCAGTCTTTCTTAATAAGCAGCATATCCATATCCCACCATATTATTATTGAGCATATTTATGATACCAGAAGAAGCAGTGTTCTGCCTGTGTTACAACCATGATGGAAAGCATTATGGAGGGCCAGGTGAACATGTACACCAAAGCAGTTCCAGAGTGGCCACACCTGAAGCAACCTAGACTGTTTGAGAAGATTCAAATCTTCTCATACAGAAGAGAGCAATGAGATGAGAAAGATTAAAAGGTCAGACAGACAAATAAAGCAGCAACTAGACACAGAGGTAGCACAGTCCAGTGCTAGAATACGTATCTATATTCCAGTTCCAGGTCTGATAGAGGACTTTTCTGTGCTGTTGAGAAAGTAATTTAATTTTCCTACACTTGTGGTTTACAAGTTTTAGAGACACTGATTCCAGATTTACTGAGACACACAGTGGTAGTGCAAGAAGTAATACACTACCATTTACACCCAGCTAAGTTTCTTGGAAGGAACATAAAAGATGACCGTAGAGAGTAGGGGAAAAGGATGTAAGGGAGGAGAAAGAAAAAACAAAGAGGAAAGCAAAAATAAACAAACAAACAAAACTTGCAAATAAACAAACAAAAACCCCCTTGAAACAAGGAGTTTACAATAGAAGTTTGAAACTGACTCTTTAACTCAAGATTAAAAGTTTGAAAAACCATTGTTTCTGAAATACAGGTTTCTATTAAGTCATGTTATGGAAAGCAGAAAGACGGAATGTTATGGAAAGCAAGGGAAACCAGCACAAAGCAAGCCAGCCTCTTAGTCTATATAAATAAATATTTACAAATAAGGGGTGTGTTTTATTAAGGAATATTCTCCAGGATCCTTATACCGACTGAACACAAGGAATCAGGGCATATGTTCTAGGAAAACAGCATATTAAAAAAAAAACATTTGCTTTCTGAAGACTTATGTAGGGTAAATTATAAAATTGTCCATGTGGCAGAAATTTCTGCTGGCCAAAAGACACCTCTGATTTCCCCAAACTTCGGCCACTTATTTTCAGGAAGAAAGGAACACTGTGTGAGTGTCCTGAAAATTGGCTTTGTTAGCTTAGTCTTCTACTTTGAATGGAGCAGAGGTTCATAGGCAATGTAATTTCAGAAATTACTAATGCTACTCAAACAACCATATGCCTCTATTTTTACACTGCCCTCCATTCTTCTGCCAGATGCTTCTCTTCTTTCACTTCATCTGCTTAATGAAGTTCAGCTATTTAAGCCCCAGTGCTTTGATTTTAGAAAATTATGTAAGATACTTTATAAAAAACCATTATCATTATTATTAAGATGATTGCTTCTTTTTTTTTTTCTCCTTCAAAAAACATAACATTTAGTTTAGCTGTTCAGAAAGGTACTTGGTGGTGCTAATATCCCACCTTGCAGATGATTAAACCAGAGACAAATCTCCAGCCAGAATTAAAATAGGCCCAGGATACTGAGAGCATTCATACAAATGGAAGTGTACATGACATTTTGTCCCCATTTGGGTAGTGGGGTATTTTTTGCATTGACAAAGAAATGACAATGTAATATGGAATAGCTAACAGTCTACAGGTCTGGATGTTTATCTAGGATCTCACTGTACAGGATTCCAGACATGTGGATGGTTTGATTATCCCAGGATCTCTCTGAATCTAGCAAATCTCAGTATGCTATTTTGCTCATCCCTAAAGAATTAGTATTGTAAGACCCCCTGAAACATCCCATTTTATCTTTATGCCCCCATCATACTCAATGAATTCAAATTGCCAACTTGCATGACCTTAAAATACAGGCTGCTGTGTGATTAATTTTTAATTTGCCTTAATGAAAACACTGAAGAAGGAATATAAAAGTTAAAAAGCAATAATCAAACTCACATTTATTACTAGTCTCAAGGGTGCAATTACTAGTCTCAAGGAAGCCAAAGAAGGGTGGAAGGTCTCATTTGGATGCTTTCTGGCACAGCAAGGACCACTGTGACAAAAGCAAAGCATAGCTGTCACAAGAAGTTGTGCTGCTCTGGGTAGAGGAATTATAGAGCAGATGCAACCTCAGTAAGGAATCCTCACAATCCATCATCTGAGTTACAGAGTGGTACCAGCACTTCTGAATAGAAGTGAAAAGGCAAGTCTGGAAGTAACTCACAGCCACAGGTGTTCAGGACCAACACCAAAAGCTGCTGTTACCCCCACAGGGTAAAAGGAGCTCCAAAACTGGAGAACAGCTCTCACTGCAACCACAAAAGCAGCTGCCCTGCCTGGGAATGCAAAGCATCTCAGGTGTCCTTTAATGCACTGGGCAGTTCCCAAACTGCCTAGGGACATGCTCAGAAGGTGAGAGGGGCATCAAGGGTCAGTAAACAACATCAATTAGAGTTTCAGAGTTGACCTACTCATTTCTGTTAGGCAGAGGGATTGCACTTCCACACTGCTTGGTTACTGTGTTACAGGGCAAAAGAGTATTTTCCTTTACCAGATGAGATGAGACGAGCTTTTGTATTTCATAACACAGCTGTTTTTACTGACAAGTGAGATTTTAAAGACAAGTTAAGCTTTTTGCATACAAAACCACGGGTAAGAGGAAAGAGGTCAGGGCCCCACCTGTGTCAGGAAGGAAAACATTGACACAGCTTTGGAGCAGTCGATTTAGTGTTAGCTTGTCTGCTATATTTTTAATGAACCATGAACAGGCCAGCAACTTTGACTAACAGTTAATACCTAAACATATACATAAAACCAGACATAGCCCCAGGGAACAGGTTTACTCCCAGGGTTAATCTAAATGGAGAAAAAAAGTGTTATATATGGGTTTGGCTTGATCTAATTCAGCCGCAGCACAAACTGGGGCCAAATACACTGGGGCCAAATACACAATACAGGAATGACCTTTATGCAAACAAGGCATGAGGGGCAGCTGACAGGTATTGCACAGACCAGAAAAAAGGAGCCTATTAATGCAGGGCTGCAGGAGAGGTTTCACAGCATGCAGTGACCCTCCTTCCTTCTGTGCCTTCCGCTGCTCTGCAAAATGACTATGTAGGACACTGGAGCAAAAGCTTCACAGAGGGTAAATGGCTTTCTGATCCACCAACTAAAAAGAGAAATACAGCAATTTGCTGTCAAGAGGTATCTTTTTAAAATAGTTCATGATATCTATGCTGCAGATAATGGGTGTTGCAAGAAATTCCCTTAGCATGAGGAAATCTGCCCGGGCTCTTTTTTGTCTTCTTACACTAGGGTAATGTGATGGTTCTCAAATCCTAATGCACATATTGCTTCTGATTTGTATCTTACAGCAAATAATCACAAACACTTGCCTTGAGGGGCTGTAAAAGAAACCAGACTATTACAATTATTATTTCAGTTCTCACATGCCCACCACAAAGATTACCACAGCCCTCCTAACTTGGCAGTTAGTCCATCCTAAGAGGTGGATTCAAAGTATTTCTCTCTTCTCTGCTTACGGTAGCTTTTTAGGCAGCTAAACACAGGTGGCAAAATGGCCTTTCATTTCAGCAGCAGCTGGATCCAAATGATGCCAGCATACAGTAGGCAAAGAAATATACAGGACAGGCTAGAAAATTAATAATGAAGTAACAACAACCCTCACGAGTAGGTGCTCCCATCTCCTTGTCCATTTTGGAAAGTTACAAATGCACTAAACATATCCTGTAAGGGGCAAGTGAGGAGAAAGGGAATCCTAAATTTGACACTCCATCTAGCTCAAGGAAGTTGTAACAAGTTTTATATTTATGCCCTAACCTTTAAAATACTAACATTAAAAACTCATGAAATAAAACATATGAGCACCGCCAAATGGGTGCCCTACTCCTGTCCCCAACTTACATTACTGACTAAACGATCCCCTTCACTATCCCACTTACTTTTTCCTTAAAAATATTAGGAAATGAAAGCTTGCCTCTTTCCAGTACATGAATGGAAAGTGAGAAAACTGACTACACTCACATGTAATAAATCTCTATGAACAGTGAAGACAAAGATCATCCATTACAATCACCAACTGCCATGGGAGCAGAGCTTAACTCCGACATCAGGGAAACATCTGTCTCCAACATCACCACCAATACCTTCTGTAAACAGAATAATCTTCTTCTGCACAGCTCAGCAGTAAAAAAAAATCCTCTCATTGAAGAACTTGGCACTTCTTGAGCCCCCTGGCTGGTCCAAGTTGTTCCTTGCGGTGGTTTAATCTTAACTGAATTCCAGGTGCCCACCAAATCTGCTCTATCATCCTCCTCCTCATCTGGATAGGGGAGAGAAAATATAATGAAAGGCTCATGGGTCAGCCTAAGGGCATGGAGAGATCACTCACTAATTACCATCACAGGCAAAACGGATTTGACTTGAACTCATTTCCAATCAAATCAAAGTAGGATAATAAGAAGTAAAACCAAATCTTAAAAGCACCTTCCCCTCCTTCCTTCCTGGGCTTCACTTCATTCCTGGTTCTCTGCCTTCCTCCTCTGGGGAACCAAGATCAGGGGAAGGACTTACATCCTTCCCCTGCTCCAGCCTGGGGTCCTTTCCACAGGAGACAGCCCTCCACAAACTTTTCCAAAGGGAGTCTATCCCACAGGCTGCAGACCTTCACAAATTGCTCCAGTATCAGTCCCTCCCATGAGGTGCAGTCCCCTTCAGGAACAGGCTGCTCCAGTGTGGGTCCCCTGTGGGGTCACAAGTCCTGCCAGCAAACCTGCTCCAGTGTGGGTTCCTCTCTCCATGGGCTTTCATGGGGATCCAAGAGCCTTTTCCAGCTCAGTCTTCCCATGGGATCACAGCCTTGTCTGGGCATCCACCAGCTACAGTGTGGAGTCCACTATGAGCTGCAAGTGGATCTCTGCTCCCCCATGGACTTTATGGGCTGCAGGGGCACAGCTGCTTCACTATGGGCTGTAAGGGAATCTCAGCTTCGAGTCCTGGAGCACCTCCTTCCCCTCTTTCCTTGCTGCTCTTGGTGTCTGCAGAACTGTCTCTCTCACATATTCTCACTCCTCTCTTCTCCAGCAGCAATTTTGCCTCTGTGCAGTACCATGTTCCCCTTCTTCACTCTGATATCCCAGAGGCACTGTCACCATCAGTGATGGGCTCAGCCTTGCCCAGCCAGGGGCCCGTCTTGGAGCCTGCTGGCACTGCCTGTATCGAACATAGAGAAAGCTTCTGGCAGCTTCTCATAGAAGCAAGCCCTGTAGCCCACCTGTTACCAAAACCTGGCAGCACAAACCTAATGCACTCCTCACCTGGAGAAGAGCCATTCCCAGCTTCCTGCTGGCCTGCCTGGACACTGGTCATGTAAGTCTTCATGCACCTGGACATTTAACTTAGCCCCACATTGATGAGTTACAGGATTTGCTGTCATTTGAACCTGAGTAATGGTACTACCAATCTGTATTTGTTACTGTGCTGTTACTTAGAAATGAGCTATTGGTCTGGTGCCTGATACTGCAGCCTGCACCAGACGTCAATGGGGTTGTCTCCGAAATCCATCAAGAACTCATTCACCCATTCCTTAAAAATCTGACAACCAGTGATCTGACAGACAGCAAAGAAACTATGGCAAGAGAGGAGGGAATGCCTGCAGAGTCCCAACAGCTAACACAATTTCAAATATACACAGGCTGTGAGTTTGCAATGAAGAAATGAGAGACGAGTGCTAGATAATCAGGATAGTCAACCACCAACACAAATCTAGGAATGAGAGAGAAGGTGGAGGAGAGGTTCTCTTTTTGGAGGCTAGTTTTGTGGCAGCAAGAGATGCTGGTCTCTTTTGAAAACAAAAACCAAAAGATGACTTTTTAACCAGCTTGATATTTTGACCAGCATGACCACTCTTCATAACACAAGATGAAAATTTGCTATGCCCTGTCCAGTCACTCTCAAAATGAATTACCTCCTGACAAGATTCCACTGCTTTCACCTATGAAGCTGAATATCCAACACAAACCACTTCATGCAAGTGTCCTTGGCTGATTTTTGTTCTGAATTTTCTTTCATTTTTTTCTTTTTTTTTTAATCTTTCATTTTCATCACTGTCATCACCTTCACCAGATGCTCATTGCTCAAAAGCTCAATCAAGGGTGAAGGACAAAAACATGCCAATGATGTAAGGGCAGCTATGAAATTATTACTTGAGATGAAATCGATAGCAGTGTGCCACTGCTGGGAGATCAGCAGTACAACTGAAAGCTACTGAGCCAAATGTGGTTTCATCTTCAATCAGGAAAGCACAGGAAAGGTGTATGAGGACCTGATTTAGTTTCCTTCAGGTTTTTAAAGCACTGTTTCAGCATACAAAGTGTGCAGCTTCCACAGATCTCCAGGCATCCCTTCCAAACCCAACTATTATGTGGTATGAACGAGATTAGAAAATATTAATCAGCATATATACTGAGAGAATATGGAAAGACTTTGCCACTTCTAAAATAAATTTATTTGTACAATGACTGTAGTAAGAATTCAGTTTCAGGGCTTATGTTGCATGTATTCTACTTGCCAGAAAAAATACAAGATACTAGTGGGTCAAAGGATGGTTTCGTATGGGAATATAATTGCATCCAGTGGTGGGTTGAACATTCCTCCAGCAAGGGAATATTTACAAGAAACCTTTTTAAAATTCCAATATACAATTTAGCTAGAAGGAAAAGTTACATATCCTTCTCTGAGGGAACAGGAGGCTGCTACTGCTATTAACTCATTTTGAGACTCCTTAATGGCTTAATTGTCCAAGACAACTACTGGCAGTGTCTTATTTTAAACCTGTTGTTGGGAGAGAAGCTCCAAAATGAAACTAATCTTTAAAGACAGGAGAATTATACTACTTTTCCATATAGGCTATGCAAGTTGTCTTTGTAAGAGATTTTCACAGTGCATTAATAAGCACACTCAATATTACTTCCAAAGAACAATGTGTTTGTGGGATAATACATAGGATAACATGTTTCCTGAGACACATGTTCAAAAATTAAGAAAGCATGTTCTGGTTATTGAATTTGTCCACAAAATGATGGATGTGTCTTTCAAGAAGCCGGTCTGAAACAACAATTTATCAGTCCTGCTTTATCCGTATGCCCATCAGGAAAGACAATATTGTAATATGTGCTGGCTCACTTGGAGCAGAAGGTAAAACAGAAACAGCAGGAATATCTACAACAGATGATCAGAATCAGCTAACTAAAAGCTCATTCTGTAAGGAAACCTCAGCTGCTTCTTCCACCAGAGGCCAGGGACAAAACAATCCCGATGCCTTTATACAACAACAGGTCTGCCCAAACTTCATCACGAAAAAATGTGATCTAAAATTGGATCTTTTGAGATTCTATATGGGTTTTCACATCTATTTGGTTGGCCAACTCAGAGGCTTTCACATGTGGTGAGACCCAGCTCCACATTTACCTCTGTGTTAGCAGCTGGCATTGTTCTCCCTCAGGAGGTTAAAAGGGACCTAACTCACAATACCATCCACATCAACTTGCAGCCTCTGCAAAGGCTCGTGGCTGCACAGATGGTGCTATACCACAAAGTATTTCCAACCTGCCTTCCCTTCCTGCAAAGGGACCGAGTAATACAGAAGCCATTCTAACAGCTATAGATCTCCTTGAAACAGAAAACACCAAACACCTGGTACCATTCCACCAGCTCTCCTGCAACACTATCATATTACATTTTGACTATCATACAATAAAGAACCCTCTGTTTTCATTAAATGAATAAGGAAGTGGCAAGCTGGGGTTAGAGAGAGGAGGGCAGCAACGAGAGAGCAAACATCCTGAAAAACATGTTCAGTCCCAGACACTACGTCTTAAAGATCTGTAGCAACAACATTAGGCAACAACCTAGTTTTCTGGTTAAAAAAAAAAAAACAAAACAAAACACCCAAACCTTCAGAATGGACTGAAAAATCCTCTCTATGCCATTCTGCAGAAAGTGTAATATACAGCCACAAATTCCCTTCGGCAAGTGTGCATTGCAATTTTCACAATATTCAGTATTTTCTGACTTGAATCAGTAGCTTCTATGAGCCCATAAACAATCAGGAAATGTCTGAAGAAAACTGAGGATACCAGCTCCTTCATTCTGCCTTAATAATAGAGCCTCATTTTTACAATAATATTAAAGAGTTAAGACAGATGAAGTCCCTTTGCTGGGAGGGGAGACTGTCACCTGCTGGCACAAGAGATGGCACAAGTGTGCTATCTCAACACACTTGCAGGGGACCATGTGTCTACAGCTCTGTTTTCTGCAGGGGTCTATCTGCTTCCCAAGAGGCCAGTGCTGTGCTTCCCAGCTAGAAGAATGGACACCACAGTGAATTTTCTGGTGTGAGCAAAAGCAGCAATGTTGGTCTATGACAGGACCCATTCCCTTAAAAATGCTTTATGCCTGTAATACCAGCTTTTGCAGGGTGGAGGAAAAAAACAGTAACAGAAAGCATTTTAAAAAGAGGAATGTGCTTGTCTTTTCCACCTACATCAGTGAGCAAGGTTTCACATTAGAAATCAGGAGCAAGTTCACCATATACTACTCACTCATCTGTGGTGTGTGAGTCTGGCAGGCCTGCTCTATCCCTGTAAATGTGGGGAGCTCTTCAGAAGGACTGTGTTCTTGGGGTGCCTTGCCACAACAAAAGCATCAGGGAGAGCAGAGAGCCCATCTCTCATCTTCAGACTGCAGGGAGAAGGGAAGAGCCATCAGTACAGCTCTGTGTCAGGTACAGCTGGTGGCATGGGCTATCCGAGTGCTTCCCTCACAGGTACAGTTTGGAAAAGAGGTTGCCTTGCTCTTGGAACTTGTACCCACTGCTGGTTTCTCTCCTTTCTTGCCTGGTGCTGGAGGGGAGTAGCCCCATCTAGCCAGATACCTTGCAGTGCTCCTCAACAATCACCCTGCCAGGGCATTCCCGCAGCACTGAAAGGATTTGGATGTTTGCCACTGCATTCCGAGGTCTCCCCCTGAGATCTGAAGGGATGCTGGCTGCTGCAACTATTCAGAAGAACAAGCAGCACAGAGAGGGAGCACAGCCTTCCCAGACAAACCCCTTGTACATAAGAAAGAAGTGAAACACAGAACTTGGTGCAGCGTGGAAAGCAGCTGCCTACCTCCTGAGTTAGACATTTTGTCCAGAAGATTTCCATACAAAATAATCATTTGAGTCTCTAAAAAGCTCTCCCAGGCCAGAGTGGCTGCCAAGCCAATGCACCAGCAGCCAACACAAAAGCTGGAAGAGTCTGTGGAGACAGGGCAGCTCCCTTGAAGCTGGAAACTGATGGCTCTGGCAGCAATGCTGAAAGGATGGTACAGTGTTTGCTGCAGCAGAGTTGCCCACTTCAGCCTGGGAGAGAAGGAAACATTGGAAATGGAGACAACAGGAGCTCCTACAATAATTGAAGGGGAAAATACAGAACTCTTCAAAGACAATTCTCCCTCTCTCTCTCTCTCAAGGTGTTTAAGTTAAAAAGCATCACAAGAATTTCCAATTATGGATTAATTTCAAAGACATTTGTATGATACCCCATCAGACCTAACGAAGAACTAAGGGTTTGGAGACAAGACTGTGAGACTCAATTCTGCTCACTGCAAGCTTTCACAAGCAAGGAAGTTGCTTCTTGAAGTGACAGCTCACACATCTGTGTTTACATATTGCTATTGCCTATCAGTAATCAGATACTACCATTTGAGGCATGGTGGTTAACTTCACCAAGGTGTCCCCACTCCTGGGACACAGCTGCTGGAGTCCTGACCACGCACTGCACACCACCTTGTTAAGATAGAAACTGCCACAGCTCTCCAGCTGTTACTACAGGAAAACTCTAGGCAGGAAAAAAAAGCATGTTTGGGATTCTGACATAGCCTGGATAAAATATACATGCAATCCAAATTCTCCTTGTAGGAAGCTCCAAGCTGAAGCATCAACAAATAAACCAAATCTTAGAATAATAATATTGTTGCAAAGTAGTGTAGAATAAAAAAAAAATTCAGCTTACAGATTTTTTCCAAGTAACTGGGAGTCACTAAGACCTGAATATCTGCTTTAAAAGTGGTGATTTTTAAATTGAAAGTTTTCATTATCATCTCTTAGCTTGGATCAGCAAGTTCAAAATCAAACTTTCAATGTAAATTTAAATATCCCAAAACTGTGTAGTTTCAGAAGTGAAGTAATATGATTGCTGCATCCTCAGATTTAACAAACTGAGTCAACTTCCTCTGCATTTTCCCCCACCCACCCCGCTCCCTGTCAAAGCAATTCATCCCTCTGGTAAGTGTTGCAGGACAACATTTAACATCTCCTCCTCTCCCTGGCAATTCAAAAGAAGGCAACAAAAGACTCAGTAATCAAAAACTATTCTCTGAATGAAAAGGCCCAATTTTACAAGATTCATCACAAAGTCTCTTATTCATCAGCAGCCCTGGCACTCTTACTCTTCTACCTCACACAGACATTTCTGGAATGTGTTTCAGGCTACTGGAGAAAAAAAAAAAAAAAAAAAAAAAAAAAAAAAAAAAAAAAAAAAAAAAAAAAAAAAAAAAAAAAAGGTAGTTCAGCAGGAAGCAGCAGAGGGTTAAGAAATGAAGAATCTGAAATCGATCCTGTTCCTGTCCTACACAGCACAACTTCTGTCAGAAGCATCAGGCAGAGCAAGACTATCCTCTTGGTGAGCATAGCTTTCTTTTTACTTTTTCTGTTTTGGTACCTCCAATAATATTGACAAACTATTTACACACAAGTATACTTGCAATTTTGCATCAACAGACTTGTAGCTGTTATCTTACAAGGCATCTGAAATCTTATATAAACTAGATTTGGAGATTGAGAACAACAGATTTGTATTTTCATCTGGTTGGGAAAAGTTCTATTTGAAAAGTTTCCTCCTTGCTATACTCTATACTGGTTTACTGACAGACCTGCTAGGATGAGGATACACAGAAATTCACTTCAGAAGCTGCAGGAGGTTTTACTGCCATTTTTATGAGAAGAATATTGCTTCTGCTTGCTCTGATTCAAAGCTTATAAAAACCAACCAAGAGATTGAAACAAAATCAGCAGAACCAATACAGGCAAGAAATGTCTTATTCGAGTACTGGACCTGGCATCTGGGCAACCTTTGCAACAGAGGGCCAGTCTCCTCTCAAAGAATACTTTCTCTGCATTTTCAGACAGTTCTGCTGTGGATCATACAAGGGACAAAACAGTAGAGTAGTAGGAGTAGTAGTAGTAGTAGTATAATAATAATAATAATAATAATAATACCATTATTGATGTCATTGTGTCATTCCTTGGATTTAAACACACGTGATTTGACCATCACTAGTGCAGCATAAACAAACTTCCCTGGAGATCTGATCCCTCAGTATCGTACTTACAGAGATAGGTATTAAAACAAGGAAACAGAAATCTTGAAACACATTTTTTTCTTATGTGCAGTGTATATGCATGCAAAAGAATACCGTAAAAGCGAGGTATGTGCAGAAAGTTATCCTAGTTTTGATTAATGTGTCTGTTTGGGAGTGCAACAAGAAACCTAAGGAACTTGTTTGCCCTGGATTAATATAACACCAAGGAAGAGTTAATGTAACACTAAAGCTGCAAAGCAAATCATAGAGAGAGCAGGAACTGCCAGAATCAGTCAAGCACTTCTCCTGATAGTGTGAGCCTGCTCTTGGGTTCCAGGTCACGGCTTCCACACAAAAGTGCACTCTTACCTCTCCAGAGCCTTGCCCAGTCACTGCTTGTCCCATGCACCACACAGGGCATGTCTCCCACACAGCAACAAATACTCAATGATATCTTTAAAGGTTTACACCACAGCATTCTCTTCTCACAGTTTTCCATGTTTAATTTCCTTTTTAAATAAAAGCCATGGAAAACCAAGTATACAGCAGTACCCCTTGGCTCTGCATTCTCTCATACCACTTGCCTATGCTAATAATCCACTGGACTTGCACTCAAGGTTGTTTAAAAGCACAGTAAATGCTTCCTCCAGCTCTTGAACTACAGGAAGAAGTGCTGGAAGACACAGGCATACAAGGCAGCAGAAGAGGACTGGCTAGTGGTGAGGAACAGAGTCGTCAGCTTTTTACCACCGACTTTCATATATATTTGTAAGACATGAGAGGAATGTTGGCAGTCAAGCTTTTCTTTTTTTTTTTTTTTTTTTTTTTTTTTTTTTTTTTTTTTTTTTTTTTTTTGGAGGGGGGAAAGGGAGGTGTTACTGCATAATGAGAAATTACATCTAGTGGCTGAGTGCAGCATAAATGAAAACAGGTTTGGCACCTTCTGAAAGGCAGTGAAGGTGCTGATAAGACTTAGGGCACCTGCTGTAACTGGTGACCTCAGCTTGGACTGGAGTGGATTTCTATACCCCTGAACATGCTTATGAATTATGATTATGAATGTATAAATAATGCAGAATGATTGTACTTGCTTTAGCTCTGTGGTTGTAATGTAATCTTGTTCAAAAGAAAGAAAAAAGTGCATACATTAACTCTGGTGGGCTGATGAAAGGAAACCAAAAGTGAAGACCTGTTGCCATGTTTGTCTCACTTGGTACAAGTTACAAAAACCTCCTTAGAACACTACAGCAAACTGATAAAAAAACTTTTCAGCTTTATTTCTCAAAGACAAGTTACAGGAAAAGTTTTCAGCAAACATCCAATGCTGAGGCCCTGAATGTTTATTTATTCCACAATTTAGAACAAAGCCTCTAATCCTTTACAATTCCATTTACCTTTCTCTCGAACTGCCTTGCATTTAAGCAAAGATAGTCTATATTTCTAAGTAGAAAACAAGTAAACATTTGGTTATTCCATTTGCAAAAAGCTAAGCTGTTATCACCATAAAGCTGAAGGCAAAAATTTTAACAGATAACAGAATAATGTTTCTGTGATTATTTTTTTCTTTATCTCATAAATCAAGTTAGGAATTCTAAAGCAATTCTCATTAAAAATGCCCCTTGGGTTCTTTGAAGACATGTGGTGGCAGGCCAGTAAGACTTTTACAATTGTAGATTTTGGTGGAAGAAGGAGAGTTACACTTAAGAAAAACCACGTGCTGGGACAGATTGCACAATAATGACACCAACAGTTTTGGTACAAGGCATTTGTTTTTTTTAAAGCATACGGGGCTGAATATAGTAGTAGGACACATTTGCTCAGACACTACAAAATGAGAATCCAGGATAAAGTTTAGTTTATGCAAATACAGTCTGAACACTGTCCTGGCATTGGGTGAATAACATTGGTTTGAAGTATCTGTAAAAAGCCTTCAGCTGCACCAGTCTATTTCACGCCCTGCCCACTCTTGTTACACCTTCTCCTTGTCCTGATCTTGGCTGGGATGGAGCCAATTTTCCTGGTAGCTGGTTCAGTGCTGTGTTTTGGATTTGGTATGAGAATCATGTTGGTAACACAGTGATGTTTCAGTTGTGGCTCAGCAGTGCTTACCCCGAGTCCAGGGCTTTTTGTGCTCTGCCAGTGAGGAGGGGCACAAGAAAACAGGAGAGAGCATGGCCACGACAGCTGATCTCTGGTGGCCAAAGGGATATGCCAGACCATAAAGCAGGTTCTGGATGTGGGGTACCAGACTAGGGACTTGATTCCCCACAGAAAAAAGACTTTGATGTTTCATGCACTCATCATTATCAATAAATAGTCAGGGATAGAGTTTGATGCCACACAGATATAGACATTCTCTAAGTTCTTCTGGAAGGAAGGTTATCATAAGAAACAGTATCTGCAAAAAGTAATCTAAATTCCCCTCTAAAGTTGTAATACAACAAGGTCAAGTTGCCCTTCACAGCTGTATCTGTATAAGTGATGTTTGTGAGTAATCTCCAAACAGGTCAAACAAAACTAGAAATTCAGATCCTCTTGCCTGGACCACTGGCAGACATGGAGCTGAAGGATCTCTCAGTAGGTTGTGGGCACCCTCTGTGCCATCTTTATTACTTGCTAAATTCTCTGGAAGTTCTGCAAAAGAATCTTTCCCACTCCATGCAGAAGCTCACTGGTGGAAATCTAAGTCAGATAACAAAAGAAATTCCCTACCTCAGGGCTCTTTTGTTCCAACCCACCTGAACAGCCCAGTTCCCAGAATGTCCTTCTTCATTTCTTCTGTGCAAGCCATGCAGAGCAACAGTCTCAAGTCAGCATTTGATTCATGAGGAATGCCTCCTCACCAAGCCCAAGATTTAAAAAAAAAAAAAAAATCCTGTTTCTGTCCTATCCTACTTATATTGCAAACTAGGATCTCAGTTAATTTTAAAAAGCTATGCATCGACACAAAACACTTCCAGGACAAGTAACTGAAGTTAATCTCTCTCAGTTCAGGCTATGGCTCAATTAACACATCTCACCTTGAATATCACATTGCTCTTCCCTGTACCTTGAGAATCTTGCCAGCTGTACTAACACAGGAACAACAGCATAAAGCAGCTATCACAAAACCTTGGCTCTTGCATCAGGTGACTGAAATGAACATTGCACAAGGGTGCTTTGATGTTATAAAAGGTCTAACAAAATGCCAGGGGGTTGGGGTGTACTTCTTGCTGTGTTTACTTTCTTACCAAGGGGCACTTGTCATACACATGCCATCTGCTGCACTGAAACACAATACCCACCAGGTAAAATAAAAATCTCCCACACCAGCAGGCTCTTTGTACAGATTAAAAGATCACCACTAATGTAATTTTAGGTGATGCAAGAAACTGTGCTAGAGAGACTGCATTTCTTGAAAGCTTCTCTTCTTTTAGGACAGAACCTCAGCTCCCAGTGAAGACTGCCCTCATGGCTGCTCACAAGAAGTCACAGGTTCATAATCCAGAAATATTCATATTAGTGTCTTGTACAAAGAGCTTAGAGTGCAAAGTGAACACAAATCACCCCACTCCCCCTCACTGCTCCCTGATCCCCCTCCTGTCCATGTGTGTGCTCACAGGCATTGCAGAACCCAAAGAAGCAATCCTGCAGTGGAAGTCATCTCTCTGGGAACTGAAACTAGCTTTAAAGACACCCAGCCTCTTAATGCTTGTGGATATTTCCCACAGCCTGAAAGACAGGAAAATCTGGAAATGTGTTACTACATGGGCTTACCTAGAGCACCTCAGTAAAGTCAGGATCTCTTAGTACAAGCACCTCCTTGGTCAACCACTAATAGGAACCATGGAGGATGATGCTAGTTGTTGCACGCATTTCAGTCTCCTAAAGTTTTTTATTTGACTTCAGTCAAAATAAATGCTTTGGTCTATTTTGAGTACTGAAAAGGATAATGCAGTTCAGTGTATCTGCTTCATGATAATGAATATTCTGAAATCTCAGCATATCTGAGTCTCCTTCATACTCTACAAGAGGCCAGCTCGTCCAAGATGTTAAGACATAGAGAACATTTTACATTATCTGCCCACAAAGACTGCTCAGGTCCTAAAAAGAAAGCAAAAACCAGCAAAACTGATGACGGAAAAACAGAGAAGGGCAGGATCATGCTAGAGGGACATCATATTCCTGGACCATGTTCAGAGAAACAGGCTGGATTTTCCTCATGGCCATCTCCTTCCCTACCCTTAGGAAGCTCAGCATCCCTATGTCTCTTGTATTTGAGGATACCCTTTGAAAGAGATTCCATTTCCACTTTCACAACATACAAGAAAAACAAAATAGAAATCTCAAGGAGGTGGCAGCTCCTGTCCAGTAAGATAGAAATAGATATTCCTTAACCACCACTCCTACCAAGGAATGTAGTAGACCGTTGTTATCAAAAAGCCTGCACACTGATAAGGACTGGAAGCCTAGCAAAGCTAGAAGCACAATCAGAAAAGTCCATAAGCTACTGATGTTGGAACAGAGTTGAAAGCAGTCAGAGATTGGAAAACATGCCCCAAGACCCCAAAAAATACTAGAATTGAAGGGAAAGCAGAAAAAATAAGATTGCAAATTGAGACAGGTAAAGGCTAGAGGACAGGATGAGGAAGAAAATACTGAACATGAAGCTTTTTGAAAGCCTTGGGAGATGTGTCATGACAATCAATCTGATCTGTAAAGGTAACCTGGAAAGGTATGGAAGAGGGACATGTATCCTTTTTCATTCTCTCACAAATTCTTTCTTAAAGAATTGGCAAAAAGCCTTTTGCTCTATTCATATCTCTCCTGGGTTCTAAGTGTTGACTCAGCACTTATTAACCACTGCTAGGAGCACAACTAGCAAAACAACAAGAGAGATTTGTAGGGGTTGAGGAACAGATCAAAGAAAATCATGATGATACAAAAATACTAGGACAAAAGAGAGGGGAAGGCAAAATTGGGGAACAATGCAGAGCTTTTAGAAGTGGAACAGAACGAAGAGAAAATGGGAAAATTAAATGGGAAAAAGGTCAAGGACATCTTCATTACCTTAAAATCACAGGAGCAGCCTAATATGGTAGAAACACGCATTGGTGTTTCAGTGCAGACAAGATCAAACTTCACTGAACCGTGCTGCTCCATGTCTGGATCTGCAGGTACTGCAGTGTGAGTAAGGAGGAGTTAACAGCAGAGTTCTGCTCTGTGGCACTACAGGACTGAATCACACCTTATCAGGGGAGCTGCGTTGCCACACAACCACCAGCTCCCAGTGGTGTACAAAACAGAGAGAGAAAACCCAGTGGTGTATAAAACAGAGAGAGAAAACTAAGGAAGGGGAGGACTGACTCTAATGCTACTTTCTTACAGTTAGTCTTCCCATTTATTTTGGCGCAATACAGGGAGGCAAAAAGGAGGAGTAGAAAGAGAATGCAAGCAGATTATGTATTTGTATTCTTGTTTTCCAGTCCTTCCAGAAAGGCCAGTTTTGTAAACAGAGAGAAAGCTGAGATTTTCTTTATCTTGTTAACAGCTCCCATGACTGTAACACACCATGCAGAGTTCACAATTATCTCTCTGCTCAACATTATCGAAAATGCACTGCAACTTCTTTTGCATCACGTTATTTTAGTCAGGCTATCTGCACCTAAAAACACTCAGCCTATTGTTTCAACAGCACAGACCTGCATGCTGAATTATAAAAATTGTCCAATATCATATTATCTTGGCTACAGATTTAATTTCACGGAATATGAAACTTCACTGAAAATCATTGTACAACGAGAAAAGGAAATATAAACATTTATTTCTTTTTTTGTCTTTTGTCCCTTTGTATTAAGTGTGAGCCTACTACAAGTCCCTCTGGGAGGATATTTTTCGTACAAAGCCACATTCTTTAGGTCTTATTCACATAAACAATCATTGAACTGAATGAGATCAGCCACAGAAGCAGGGAAATCAGGTTTTGATCCAGCATTACCTATACAAAATACGATATAAATTTTAAAAAAACAGGGTAATAAACATTTATCTTTAAACTACCTAATAATGCAAAAACTAATCAGAAGTTTTGGTTTTCAGTTCTACCCTTCTGAGATTTAATACAGTAAACTGATTATAATTTTGCTACACACAGTTTGTTGATAATTACCTCTCTGTGGGCCATACTGTTACTTGAGTACAAATCATGGGAATTTTTAAAATAGTCATTATTTCAGTATCACTTTATTCTTGATCCTTAAGTAAGCAAGGCCTGAAAATCCCACTTACAGAGCATAAGGGAAGTGATTTTCAAATGGTACTTGGAAAAGACTGCTAACTTTTGCATTACAGACACTTTCGCCTGACTGTTTTCCCTGAAACACCATATATATTTTGAGCTAAGCTTAACATATACAAACCATGAAAAACTTCTGTTAGCAGAAGAGTGGATAGTCATATTCAAAATTTGAATCACGACAACTGATCAACTGAAGGTCAGTTTACTTCTCACAAGTAAAAAAGACAGACATACAACAGATGCTTGCTGCTATATTAAAATTTACAATGTAACTTTATTAATAACAATCAAAGACACTGCCTACACAGTTAATGCTTTCCAAAATCTCACTATTTTGAGGAAGATGAGAAGTATACAGCTCCCTAGAATGACAGAAAAATCCTTCATCTTAGTGTGAAACACCGTAGCACACATCTACTAATGTGCTGAGAAGTTCCATCATAATGTCATGCTCCTCTGATAGCCTTCTCTGGCTTAGCTTTCTTGAAAAGCATATTTAGTGCTTTTTCCACTAAGACCAAGTATCTGTGTGTTTCATGAGAGTTACACAGGCCTGAAACACAGAGCAAGTTCTCAATTTCACTGACACTCTTTATTCCGTGTCTGGGAAAGACTGAGAATGGGTCCCAGACAAAACTAGCTTTACACCACAGCCTCCTGAGTAGCTCAACACTTATTTCAGCCTAGTCAAGGAGAGAGTCTTGATTTCATATTGTGAGAAGAACAAATAAACCTTTAAAATGTTGGTTTGGGTTCTTTTCTTTCAAGTCCTGTGCTCAGTTCTTCTGAACACACCCTTACCTGTTTTCTTGGTGTGCCTGCTCACCAAAACCAGCTCATCCCATATAAGTATATGCACACACTTGCTGCATTGTACAAACCCACATATGATATGTAAGCAAATTCATATTACTACAACTTTTCAAAACAATTATTCTTAAAAGCTGGAAATACATGTATCCAAGTTCCGTATGTCTGATTTTGAATAAAAGATGTTTCTGTCTTCCTTGCCAAGTATCCTACTTTCAGGATTACAAACAAAAAGAAGAAAAAACTGGCACAGTTCCAGTAAATGAAGCAGCAACATCCTCCTCATTTGTATGTCTGCAGTTATAGACATGAAAGGCTAAGTTCTCTAAAACAATATGGAACCCAGAAGTTTGCTTCTAAACTTCTCAGCCATGTCTTGGTGGGCAGAGATAAGGCAAACAGAAAGCAGGCAGAAAAAAACTTGGGTTTGTTTGTTTGGTTTTTTTTTTACCTAAATTACTCTTTTATGGAGACTATGAATCTGGGAACAATTTCTTAAAATATTATGTTTTTTCAGTTAAGAAACCCTGCCAAGGACCAGAGCTTATACCTACAAATTCTCCTTTGATTTATTGCTATGGCATGCTACTTAGTGCAAGTATCCATACCACTCTTTTAATTCTGCCATTCACTTTCCCATTGGGACGCATCTTGCTTCCAGGGAAACAAAGCGTAAAAATTCTTATTGAGAAAGGATGAATAAGCAAAGCAGAGCTAAATATAGAAATAGAACCTGTTCTGACAAGTAGGAAGAATGAGGAGCAGGAGTTACTGTAACACACACAGGGTTCTCTTTGACCAAAACTAAATCCCAAATAGAATACTGAAACTTAAAATTTCATTATGTATGCTGGGATGTGATTGCAATGTAGATTAGACAGAGCTGAAAGTTGATTGTTTGGATACAAGACAGATGTTTAAATTAAGCTACTTCACATTTGTGGTGAGTGTACACATAGCCTGTTACCACAGTTGCACTGAGGTGAAGTTATTCCTCAGTAACTCATGTCCAATCCCCAAAGATTCCTGTCAAAGGAAGGAAGACTGCTTGAAAGAAAAAAAAAAAAAAAAAGGCAGCAAAACCAAAAAACCAGTCCCAGTATTATACAAAACTAGGCAGTCATGGGATAACAGGAAAAGTCCTCATCTGTAAAGAGAACCAGTTAGACAGGAAATAAACAGTCCAAGGTCGGTCTTCCCAAGAGAAGGACACTAAGCCTGCAGCCCTACAGTCATCTACATTAAGCATATATTGTACCCATTATACCCACAAATGAATCACAAGGGAAGAGTGAAAGATTACAACTGTTAAAATGGCTGGTAGGTTTCAATACCATTTAAACATGGTCTGGTATTTGTGGTGGGAAAAAACACCTCAACTTCATAAGCATAAAGATGGGCTTGGGATGATCCAGGAATGAAATCCTGAATTGACAGTGGACTGTTCTTACAAAAGCATCAGCACAGTTAAAAAGCAGGAAGGGTGACAAAAAAATTATTACTGCAGAGAGTACAACCAAAGCCACCTTCATTCAATCATCTAAGAAACTCAATTGCGTCTTAGAAGTTGTAAGTCTGGCCTTCTCCTCTTTGAAAAGGTTTAGCAAAACTAGAAGAGTTCAAAGGAAGAAGAAAATAAGACAACCAAAGGTAGGACATAATTAAGTAGAAGAAAATCAGGCTGGAGAAATACTAGCAGACATCAGATTAAACCAGCATATTTCAAGCTCAAAACAAGTGAGAAGAAATAGCTCTTATCAAATAGCAACTTTCAAGCTGTGTTTGTCATAGCCTTTCTTCTCTGATTTTCTCAGGCTGTTTCCCATTCACTCATGTTCCCTCCTCAGCTTGAAAGAGTCACTGATATGGACGCCCTACAAGAATGAAAGGCATTAAAGAGAACATGTGTCATATTTCCCTGCAAATTAAATGCAGCCAACTTAGAGATGAGAATTGGCCAGGCTGACCATGAAAACATTCACCCATACCTCCAAACCAGCCACTGTGCATGAAGAGCCGAAAGAAATCTCCCCAGACAGACAGTCCTGTCCTAGTCAGTGAGAGATGTCCACCTCTCACTGCCTTCAACTGAAGTATGATTTGTAAAAATGGTCACGTAGAGAAGCTGCTGATGTTAGACATTCTGTTATTCCAACTATGTCAAAAGCATCTATGTCACTTGGTAAGTTTTTGAAAACTCTTTACATTATTAGAATTTAAATAAATTAAATTTGATCTTGCTTATTTTCAAGCTAACAGCAACTAAGACGGCTAACATCAACACCCTCTCTTGACTGAGCTGTCCTCATGCATCCCCAAATCCAGTTCTGCTTTATCAGGCATGCTGGTAATGAAGCTGCTCACCTGCAGGGGCACCTCCACTTGTCTGTCGAGACACCAGGGAATAAGTGAAATGGATGACAGTCTCACCCAGTGCATGCCAGTTCAGGATTTCTTAAACCCTGGCTTCTCCAAACTGACTAAGTGTAGTCTTACAGGGAAAGAAGAGAATCCAACTTGGTAGCTGACTGTTCATTAACAAAATACTATACTTCAAATTCATGTTTAAGCTTACTCCACACCTGAGTCTGCCACTCATAGCAATACTTACACCATAAGCTTTAAAATAAACACTAAAAAACACCATAAACTTTAAAATAATAATAAAAAAAGAACACATGGAAATAGTATGGCTGGATTTTACACAGAAGCTGTGAAAAAAAAAGAACAGCACATACTTGCAAGAATTCAGGAATTGCTGCAAATTCTGGAAAAACAAACTGATAAGAAAGTGCTGCACTTTTAAAATCTGGATTCAAACCAGAACAATAACATCAGTGAAAAACTCTAGTTGTTAGGCAGATAATTCCACCGCCAAAATAAAGACTCCCCCTTCTCTCCATCCCATAATCCTCTTGAAAGCCTTCAGCCAGACAGTCAAATACCAAAAGCGCTCAGACAGAAAACGAAGGAAAATTACTCATATGTAAACTTTATAAAATACTAAAAAACTGATTTAAGCAACAGATCTGCCTGGCAGTTATTAGTGCAATTATTTGCAAAAGTGGTGATACAGTGAAAAGATCACATCCTGCCCTAGACTCTGAACCAGCTGCAATTTCTGCATCTGTTGTACAGACATCAAACTCTGAATAGAATTAAAACATACCTGAAATGATTCACTGTGACCACAATTAAAAAGTTACTCAAATATTAAGCTCATATATAATTATCATACATTCACAGTGCTTTCTTATTTTATAAGGCTGGCACTTTTCCTCAGTGACTGACCCAACCAAGACAATTAAGGGCACTTTAACTCAGAAGTATATTGGCACAATTTAAATAGACCTAGCAACAGTTCTTCCTAAGATGTCACATTGCAGATGCTGTTAAAACCAACAGAAAATATTCTTGACTTGCTTAAAGCAATTGGCATCTCAAACTGGAAAAGAAAATTATCCCACTGCAATGCAGACACAATGGAGATGCACACCCTTAAGGAACTAATTTCCATCAATTCCAAATGCATTTTCATAATGCAAATGAAAATGCTTTTGCCCAAAAGCATGCCAAGACACGGATGCAAAACCTGTATCTTCAGTGGCTCATGTCACAAACTGGATGGTGCTTAGGTGGGGACATGAGAGAGAAAGTAAGGGATAGGCTAAGTTAGAAGAAGCTTGTTTAAATCCAGGATTTGAAGGAGGTATGATTTAATGCTTTGAAGAGTACTGCAAGTACACTTTTGATGATGACATAAGATTAAAAAGCCTAGGAGCTTTTTTATATATACTCCTTTTTGGCATAGGAGTATATAAATTTTTCTCCAGGATTACAGCAATCCCACTAGGGTACCTACATCACATCCCAGCTACCCTGGTAGCCCCAGTATGCTCCATCTGGCTGGCATCCCCACAAGTTACTTCCATCCACCACTTGCCACAGATGTGCCCTAATCCCATCCCTAATCACAGCCAGATTCCCCCCACCATGGCTGTGGCTTGGCTGAGATGCACCTAGGGTTTGGAAGACCAGCAGTGGGTGTGGGGAGTGGGAAGGAGAGAGCCACAGAGGAGAAAGGAGGAAGACATGAGTGCTGGTTGGAATAAAGTGTCTTCCTGTTTATTCCAAGGACCTTTAATTTCATCTCACACGTGGCAGGACCACTGACAAAGGATCAAAAGTAAAACAGTGCAAGAGCAAGCCAGCAATCTACAGTCCTGCATTGTATCACGAGCTACCTATGCAGTCGATATTGCATCAGAAGTACATCACTGAGGATAGCAAGACAACCTCTCCACTGCTGGATAATGCAAGAATTCAAGCTGTTGTACTGCATCCATTAGGCCATCCAATGGGGATGGATTTACCCAACTAACTATTAGTGGTAATAAGCTAGATTGCTTTTAGCCTCAAAGTCCTGTGCAGCCTTAATGCTTCATTTATCACAAACCTCTCAAAAGTGTGTTCTAATTTGACATTAATATTTTTTTTTAAAATAGTGTTCTTGATCCTGGTATCAAACTACTGCACACCAACAGTTTCCTTCCTGCTTCACTCTCAACACCTGCAAATCTCCAACTCCACCTCAGTGTTTTCCAGAAAACAAGAAAAATACTTGTCTGGCCAAACCAGCAGCACTTTGAATACAAAGCATCACTGTGTCATGCACAATCTGTCAAAGGCACAGAGAACATCCCAGTCACAAGCAACATCCCAACACTCATGCATTTGAAAGCTATGCAACAAATAATAAAGGACTCCACACATTTATTCTAACTCTTCCTAAATTTGGAACACCTGCATTCACAAATCCAACAGGCTTCTGAATGGCAGCATGAGATAAACCAAATATATACAAAAGGAGTGGGAAAAGTTTAGAAAGGGACCAGTACACATAATTCAGTGACAGGTCACAGCAAGACATGGGGTATTTCAGGATTTCACTGTTCTCACAACTGCTGTCAGTGAACTGTAACAAACTATTCTTCAGCAGCACCTGCTAACAAGGAGTGGAGTAGTCAAGGGAGAAGTAACTAAGGTATTCCTAAAGGGTTCACAAGCTAGCAATGGTATGCAAGAATATTTCTAGTATTGTACTTTAGAAATTGTTCTGGAGATTTTGGGGATCAAAATAGCTGGATAGGAGACAGTGAAGAAAATTAGTCCCTTGCTGTTACGAATTAAGGTCTTTCTGAAGTGCAGCTCTACACCTGCTATTTTTGGCTGGATCATTTTTGAGGAAGTCACATATTTAATTTCTAAATAAGCAAATGGAACTAAAAATATTTATTTCAGATTTTTATTTGCCCAAAGCAATTACAAATAATTTATGTCTTTGACAAATATCTCCCTAGATCATTCTTGCCAATAAAATATGGCACCTCATTTGTGCTTTTAAATAAAATACTTCCACCAGGGACATGCTGTACTAATATATCTCTAAAAAAAGATACAACTTCTCTACAAGTTCATCCAAAGTCCTAACTGTTGAGGGAAAAAGAGGAATTGCACATCTGAAATTAATGAGAATAAATATAGTTGTCAGTATAATTAAAGAACCTGAAAGTGCTTTAAAAATGTTCATTGGTGCACCACCCATCCAAACCAATAAGCATCGTTCATCCTGTTATACAGATTTAGTGAATAAGGGACCGTAAGTTCTTCTTCTTTTACAACACAAAATGACTCACTGGCAAAGTCAAACAGAGGTGACACTAAAGACACATGGAGAAATGCAGCTTGAGGCTCAATTGCTCATTACCACACCCTACAAGCACCTGATTTGTTAAGGTATCATTCATCTCACCTAGTCCAAGAACATGGTAAGCTTGATAATCAGAACTTCAGAACGTGCCACCCATAACAGGGCAAGATGCTACGCCTGGTGCGCAATTACATTGTATCAGCCAACAGGAGAGCCCCATTAGTGCAGACAACTTCTCACAAGTTCTGTTCCCCCAAAAATAAAAGGCCTCTGTGAAAAAATCTTGAAGGAAAGCACCTTGATCAGGAGGTTTTCACATTATTTTTACCAATCATTTACTGGCTATTTCATTTCTTGTGTTCAAAGCCAGTCTCTTATATGAGGTTGGTAGCACTGTCTGGGTAAATATTAAGGAGCAGGGGAAAGTGAAATCTTTCCAACTGAATATTACCACAAAATTCCTTTTTATTTTATTATGTTATTTTCAAACCAAAAAAAAAAAAAAAAAAAAAAAAAAAAAGGGAAAAAAGCCATGACATTACTACTGCTGCTACACAATTCTCATTTACCCTTGTAGACTAACAGGTCCTCACAGACAAATAGGCATACATCATCTACATACCAGGCATCTAAATACTTTATGTAGCCACCCAACTGTAGGTTTTGCTACATGTAGTGTATTTAACTATTTTTGAGTATTTTCTGCTCAGAAATTGTTATGAAGTTCTGAAGAAGAGTCATTACACCATGTCTTGTAGTCTGCAATGCAACTGCAGATCTTATATGCAATCACACATCTCCAGAAACACTTTGTTTTCCAACTACCTAGAGAATGAAGATTACACAATACTTGGAACCTGAGCCTGCCAAAGTAAGTTGTTATAAAACTAGCTGCGCAGCCTGACACATCACCTTGAAAGAAAGTAAATAACATTCTCCTCAGAATAAACCATAGACTCAAACAGTCCTACCAGGGGATCTGATCCATGCCTAACCAAAGCTGCCTAAGAGTTAAGAAAGGGTTACATTTTTCTGTCTTTGGACAGAGGTGGACTTACCGATCTTCCAGATGACTCCTTTAACATTAGTAGGGCATTCTAAGTTCATTTAAACAACTCATGGGGCAAAGATTCACCTATCCACTAACCAGCAAGCTACTTTCTAACTCTCTCAATGTTTTTTTCCCTGTGAACAAAAGATATTCAGTGGCAGACAACGTGTCCTTTTGGTCATGTGTATTGCAGAAATACCAAGCAGAAACCCAAACAATCACTTCACGTATAATTATAAAAATATGAAGATATTGGTTATGCCGTTTTAAAAAACCAGAGCACTGTCTACAGCTTATACTGTAATACACCAACACCCCAGGGCACGATAAGCTCTTCATTAATGCTTGCAATAAAAAGAACACTGCAGAACAATTACATGCCGTAGTCATGGATTTCCACAATCAGAGCTCTACCAGCTGCCGGTGCGTACTTACAAGGTGTTGAGACCTCAGGGGAGGGTGATATTTGCAGCAAACTAGTGGAAATATTTCCAGTGGAGTTTTCAGGTGATGTCAACAACAGGAAGGATGACTTTGAGCCAGATTTCCATTTCTCATCAGACGCGGCCTTAAAAGTTGAAACAAGAGCGTCAAGACTCCTCATTTTCAACCCCAAACCCGAAATTGAACCCCTACATCGACACAGGCTCCTGTACATACGCGGCACATTCCGGAGGGTCTGTGTCTACCCGCCGGGGAGGTCCCCCCTCCCCGAGCTGGAATCAGGGAACACTTTCACCACTCCGGTCCGGGGCACTGGCTTCGCGGTCGTCCCCGGCTGCAGCCCCGCCAGAGCCCCTCCACCTCCGCCATCACCTGTACGGCCCCGTCGGGAGCGCCCCCGCCCAACCCGGGCCCCACCGCCCCTCCGCGCTTCCCCGCCCCACCGCAGCCACACGCACCGCGGCGGGGGCGCGGGTCGGCGCCGCGCTCACCTGCGCTGCCCCGCGGCACCGCTCCCGCCGGGCCGGGATCGGCACTGCCCCTCCAGCGGCGCCTCTGCCGCCGGGCCGGGGCTGCCCCGGGGGAGGCGCCGCCGCCGCCGCAGCTGCCGTGCCCGCTGCGAGGGCGACACCGAGCGGCCGCGGCGGGCGGGCAGCGCACACCGGCCCGGGCCGCCTCCCGCCCCGCCGGCCGGCGGCCCGGCCGGGACCGAGCCCCGCGCCCCGGCCAGGGGCCTAAGCAAGGCGCCACGCGGGCTGGACGCTCTCCTGGACCGAAACTCCTTTGCAGCTTAATTTTGGAAGCTAATAATAATTTGTGTGGGAGCAGAAGCGCTACAAAACCACAGAAATCAGAGTGGGTCAGGTTGGAAGGGACCACAGTGGGTCACCTGGTCCAACCTCCCTGGTTAACCAGGGTCGTCCTAGAGCACGTGGAACAGAACTGTGTGCAGCTCTTAAGTATCTACAGTGAGGCAACTTCCACAATGTCTCTGGGAAATCTGGGAACTTCCAGTGCATGGTCATTCACACAGTATAAATAAGTTCTTCCTTACGTTCAGGGGAACCTCCCATCCATCAGTTTCTGCCTGTTGCCTCATATTCAAGTGATTGAGACCATCGAGAAGAGCATGGCTTCATCTTCTTGGTAACTTCCATTTAGATATTTATGCTCAGTAATGAGGTCTCCCCTCAGTCACATCTTCAGCAACCAGGCTCAGCTCCCTCAGCCTTATGAGATGTTTCCAGTCTCCCAATCACCCTCATTGCCCTCCATTGGACTCACAGCTGCTACATGTCCCTCTTGTACCGAGGAGCCCAGAACTGGATACAATAAAATTTCCCCAATTTCAGGGAGGCCAGATGCCCTTCCCTCCAGCAGGGAGCCTGTCAGTAGGCTTTGAAGTCTGAGCTGAAGGTCAGAGAGGGACGTCTTGAAAGCTGACTGCCTGCTGAAGGCCTCACCCAGCCCTCCAGCTATCACAATATCACTGGAACCTCCTGCTCACCCAAGTCATGTGTTTGTGTGGGCAATTATGGGTGAATGTCAGTAATTCACAAACTGGTATGAAGACAAGTTGGACAGGACCATCTGTAGACACCAGCAGAGGAGAAAGGAGTTTGTATGAGTAGGAGTTTGTATGAGTAAAATGATAAAAGTGGGATTGGGAGAAGAAGAAGAAAACAGAAAACAAGCAGCTGTTGCCCATACAATGCTTGATCCTACAGACACACTGCTTTCAAAGGCTATTCCTCTGGCTTGAAGGCATTCTCAAAATCCCCTAAATGAACTGATGCCCTAAACAAACTAAACATTGAAGTATCACAGGCACTTCCTAGTTATGTCATGAATATATTCCTTTGGATGTTCTTTCAAATTATTCTATTTAGACCTTTTTCACTAAACAGTTACTACGGTAGTTATTGTTTTGTGGCAATAGTCATACCAGAGGTTCACATCAAAACCCTTGGTGCTCTCCAGGAAAGATTGACTGATTGACTGACTGGATTTACTGCTCAGATGCCTCCCTGATCTCAGGAAGGCTTTGTCAAAACTACAGCATTAATCTGAAGTCTCGTGTCATTACTTAAGCTAAAGCATAGTTGCTAAAACACATAAAAAGACACTGTGATTCTTCACATTACAATTTTGTTGGCTCATTTCCATATTCAAGATAGGCTTACATCATGTGATTTTTATTTAATTTGATACTGTGCAAAATTTTAATGTAGGAATAGAAATATTTGTGTGAATAACAGTTAATCTGTATGTTAAATAAGTTCCATATATGTAAAAGTTTGCAGAACTATTTTGGTTATGTTTGATCACTACAATTGAGAAACAAGATGTTAGCACAAAAAAGCTTTCTTGGCACAGATGTGTCACCAGCATATTTCACGGAAATTTTCACTCTTTAACAGGAACAGGATGAGACCCTATCGTGATCCTGCAAACCTAGGTGCAGATAGGCTCCTTGATTATGTGGATGTCAGAGGGACAATTCCCTGTGCTTAAGTAACATTAACTTTTTCTAATGCAGACAGTCGACTTTGTATTCTTCTGGATTTTTTTTTCCTTGTGGGGAGAGAAATGAATGACACAGAAAGAATATAATGTCTATGAACTGCAGCTCTCCATGGACAAAGTCCAGTCACATCTATCACTGTGCATGTCATATATGCAAAGACTAACCTCTTATTTACCTGCCCTGACTGCAAGTCTTGTGACTGAAGGCTGGGCACTGTTTCATTATGTGCACCCGGTTTCAAAGTCAAATGACCGGACAAAAGGAAAAGAAGAAAAAGGCCCGGTGCAGAGGGAACTGAAAACAACCTGGTGGCAAAAAGACAAAGGAGGAGTAAGTCCTGAGATTTATGTAGAGTCCATGACAGATTATATTGCCAAGGATTGGCAGAAATGCTTCAGCCCTACTCTAAAAACCTATCTGGCAATGGGCCTGGAGTCTGTGTGGCTTTGAACCTGAAGCTGTAGGAGGTCACTGAAAGTTGTGGGAAGAGCTGCATTGCAACCAGTCCTCTTTTTTGAGGTTTCCATCCATCCATGATTTAGCATTTTAATATATCCAAATTATTCTCTCATTGGTCATGTTTCATAGCTGTTTGTGCAGAAGAAACCTAATACCTAATATTCTGGGCAAGACTCACTTCCCAAAGCTGGCCTTGAAACCTAACAGCCCTTTGTGCACATCTGCCTCACTGATCACTTGATCAGCTGGTGTGTGAGACAGATGGTCCTTCATTACACACCAGGAAACTCTCTTCCTCTTTCCATCAGTTTTCAGCAGGCTAATGCTTGTCAGGGCTGTCCCAAGACACAATGCTGAAAACGTGACTGGTAACAAAATCCTGGGCTTGCCCATGTGATGACAGTTGGCACAGAAGGAGCATGGAGCAGGCAGCAGGCAATGCCAATGGCGCATTTCGGGCTGGAGCAGGCTTGGCAGACGGGTGAGCTGAGCAGCACCAGGCACACACTGGTCCTGCCCACGTTCCTGAGTCTCCCACATGCTGGAAGTGTGTACAGATGACGCAGGAGTGTCCCAAGTCTGTCCTTGGGGTTTGTGTATGGTGAGGTTGCAGGACATGACCAAGAAGAGGAGGCTCAGGGGAGACCTTCCCACCCTCCTCAAACTGACTGAAAGGAGGTTGTAGCCAGATAGAAGTCGGACTTTTCTCCCAGGCAACCAGTGACAGGAGGAGAGGACATAGTCTTAAGCTGCCTCAGGGGAGATTTAGGTTCTACATTAGGCAGAAATTCTTCATTGAGAGGGTGAACAGATTCAGAATGGGCTGCCCAGGGAGATGGTGGAGTCACCATTCCTGGAGGTGTTTAAGGAAAGGCTGGACGTGTGCCACAGTGTAGTTGACTTGGTGATGTTCAGTCATAGGTTGGACTCGATGATACCAGAGGTCTTTTCCAACCTATTTGATTCAGTGACTGTAAGGACTCTGAGCAGGGATGCTTGTAATAGAAACGCCAGGTGCCATCGGTGCCGTTGCCGGGCACATCGGGCCACTCTGCTCGCCCACCGCGGCGCCCCGCACGCCAGGGGCAGCGTCTCGCGTGTGCACTTCTCCCACGGGTGTCTCTCGGGACAGCAGGGCCGGGGCGAGCGGCGGCGGCAGGCC